>DF239534.1:1629-25556 GCA_000507305.1 Breviolum minutum Mf 1.05b.01
GGGGTCAGGGTTGATGAATTGATTGACTGCCACACCCGAGTGGCATCCACCTTTCGGCAGAGGGGAGCCATTCAATTCATAAAAAAAACTCAAAAAATTAAATAACAATGACCTTTTAAGTGGTCACTGGCATTTAATTTCTGAGTATCCCCTAAAAAATAAATAAAATAAATACCCGCCGTTGCTAAAGCAAAGGTGCGCTTGAGCGGTTTTCACACCTTCTGACAGACAGGACAAGGCAAAGTGGGGGGGAACAATACTACAAAAAATATCATATTTTTTTCTACGCAGGACGACCCTTATACAATACTTACTATTTTTCTATTAGGCGGGCCTTGCCCATCTTCAACCTTAAGATAGATTTTTGGGGTGTAATCTACCCATAAATTTGGGTTATACCCCCTTGGGGCTATGGGTCATACCCCCCCCAGACCTATAGGCCAGAACATGGGCAAGGCCTACTCTAACTGATATAATAGAGTAAACCACCCTTTTGGAACCTTGTGGCAGTTGTGCCATCTACTTTCAATCAACTTAGTTTGTAGTTGATCACGACCACAAGGATGGGACAATTCAACCAACGATAAATTGGCACACTCTCCTCACCGTCCGGGTGGCCCGACTGTACAGCCAAATGTAAGCCTGGCAGAGGCATCATAAAAGCAACAGAGAATCACAGTCTCTTATATAGTTAATAACAACCTACTGCAGAAAGGTGTTTCATGGGAGGAAAGGGTAGAAAGGGCCCAAACATCATTTTCCAGTTTTTCATCTGCTGGTTTGTCTCGAGTTCAACTAAACAAATGTATACTGCATACTGGATTTTCCAATGGCACCACAAAGTAGTTCTTTGACCAACTAAATTCCTGCCAAAAGGCAAAGGTGTTACATTTCTTGCCTTGGAATACGTCTTATGTATGTATACACACCCGAAAACTAACGTGGAACCTATAAAAGGCCCATAGGCCCCTTGGAAAAGGAAACACATGTTCAAACCACCAATTTTTGGGGTTCCATGTGAGTTTTCGGAAGGTAAACTAGCTGTAACTCCGAACAATATATCTTTGCTGTATTTGAAGCCGTTGCATCAAAAAAAAGCACACTGAAATGAACATTGGAACCTGCAAAATGGACCCCATTGAATCTGAAGAAAAGATTCCTTTTCGAACAAAACATGCACTTTTTCAGATTCCGTGTTTGATTCAAAAGGATTTTGACCATGCTAGGTGGCAAACTATTTCCATGACCAAGGACCATCCACACAGCAATGTACTGTAGCTCCCAATTTCTGCTTGAAAATACATCAACTCCTCAGCTTCCGCCGCTTCCTGAGATCTCCCAATCTACCCAAAGAATGGATTCAATCGTCACCGCCAGGATGGCGATTGACATCTTTTAGGCTTGCAAATCCCAACCTAAACCTTCATTTTGCCATTGTTACTGGGTGACGGGTAGATCCCAAAATATCACCTTTGTTTTTTTGTTTGCTTGTTTTGTTGTCTCATTTCAAATTCTCTACAAAACAGCGTCCACTTCTTGCAAGTCCCAAAAAAATCCGCGCCCGCACCTTGACTGCTAGCTATTTGAGGGCCTGGAAATCTTTGGGTTTCGCCCGAAGGGAGCCAACGAAAAGGTTGATAGATGAGAAGTGAGTTGGGAAGCTGCATGGAAGCCGCCAACCACACCACCCTTTTCAAGCATACAAAAATTCTCAGGTCCGTTTGGTCAGTTTGAGCTAATAATTATAGCTCTTACTTCAATTAAAAAACTCTAATGATGATGGCCTTGTGAGAAGTGTATATCATATAAAATATCAATATATATATATAAATATACATAGATATAAATTTACTAATTATCATCCCTACATTTCCCTCCTAGCCAACCTTGGTCACCTCTATCTATTTCAACACGTCCCCAGTCTCACTCCCCTCCGAGCGTCCGAACCCACAGGTGCGCCCACTCGAAAGGGAGCCTTGGAGGGGATGATTCTGATGGATTCCTTTACTACTTGGTGGTTGAACCAACCCATTCCCATAGGATCCATGGGACTGGTATATTTACCTACATCTGGCTTAAATTCATAATAAATGTAGGGAAATATACCAGTCCCATGGATCCTATGGGATTTGGAAACATAGTTCAAAATGGGAATCTTCCCCAAAGGCTCAGGGGTGAACATAAAAATATTTCAGTTGCCACCACCTAGTACTTTTTTTCCGTTGCCTTTTCTTTCTTGTTTTTTACTTTTTAATGTGTGTTTCCTTTACTGTTTTTTTTTCAAACTTGGATCTTTTTGTTGTTCCTCTATATACTGTTGTTTCTTTGCTTTCTTGTTTTTCTTGTGTCTCTTTTTTAATGCCTTTTCTTTCTTGTTTTTTTCCATGTATTTCGATTTGTTTGTTATGTTTTCTTCTTGGATGTTTGTTCCTCTACTGTTTTGCCTAATCCGACGAAATTGAAGAACATGAAAAAAAGGAAAACCTCTCATGTTTTGTTGCAAGTGGAAGATGTAAAAACAAATCAAGCAGCTACACAACCCAATAATGTTGTTAGGAGATATCTTAAGATCAAATGCATTTCAGACACATACAGCAAGGATGAACAACCAACGATTTTGGTCAAATGAAAAGATTCCGTAAGATGTTTACATTTGTTGCTTTGCAAACATTGCACAAGCACCAAGTCTTCCCATGGCGACCTCATTGGTAAAATACATCCATGGTGACCTAATTGGCTTCCCAGCCTCACACAAGAAAAAAACATCTGGCTACCCAAAGATTTTCCACTTTGAACAGATTTGTCTGGGATGATCGCAAGATGTGAAAAATGGCGTGTCCAAACCCAAAATTCCAAAGCTTTGTAAGAAATCTATATAAGGCTCAGCCATCTTGCAAAAACCCATGGATTTCTATTGCATCACTACATTTCTCTGGGCAAATGACTATCAATTTCTATAAAAACCTCAACGCTCCCGGGCAATTTTGGTGGGATTTCCCTGATCAGCAAAACCTAGGGCTTCCAGGCGCTAGGAGATGGATGACCAGGTGCCAAAACTTGCACCTTCCAAACAACGCCAGGAGATGTTTTGCAATCAAAAGAAAACTCCATGAAAAAAATACACCGAACCGAAGTTTACCCTCCAGGAAATTAACATATCCCACCTGGGGAAAAGGAAAATCATCTTCAAAATATGTATTTATGTATCAATATATGGGTGTTTCCAAAAATAGGGGTACCCTGAAATCATCCATTTTCATAGGAGTTTTCAATTATTTTCACCATCCATTTTGGGGTGCCCCCACCTGGTGATTCAATCCGTGACCTTTTTGGGATGGTGAGTTCACGTGACCCGAACTCAAGGGGTGAATCGTGACCGGGTCAACGATCGGGGATGAAAAGGGCAAGGCTTGAGTCACCTGGCCCCCGAAGTTTAATATGTTCGCCCCTGAAAAATGATGCTTGGAAGATGCTGCCTTCCTTTTGGGATGGGTTTATTTTGAAGGGGCGGGCTGTTAAACTTCCAGGGAGCATGCGAGGATTACCCGGATCCTCATATAATCATGGAAGTATAGAAACTGACCCCAACCAACCAAAATAGAGGAGAGTGTCTAGGGTCCATTTCCAACTTGAAAAACCTTAGGAATATCTGAAAAAAATCACACCATAGGATCAATGGGAATGGTTCTATTTGCCTACTATATAATTCAACTAGTACCAGAAAATTCACCTATTCATAGGTGAAATGCAACCATACATAGATCGTGTGGAAATATCAATACACCAAACTAACGTTAAGATGGAACTGCAAAAAAATAATGGTTATGAAGGAGTGTTCTTTTCTACGAGGCATTGTCAGGTTCCATGTTAGTTCGGGGGTGTACTGTCAATGGTTCTGTCAGAAATCCATCTACTTAGCAACTATCCTGGCATTCTTTCTGAACCTGTCGTACTTATATAGTGGGATCAATAATTGGTTTGTGGTATTTCTGCACAAAAGTAAAAACATTCGAACTGCCCCCAGCGGAGCTCCCTACCCCAGAAATAAGACCACTATGGCTGGCCTTATAATGACAAATGCTATGAAAATAGCACCTCAAAAATGAACAAATGTGAACAGCCTGTTCCTTTTTTTTGCAATTTCACGACCCTTTTTAAGATGCTATATGTTATGTTAGTTAGTTATCGGAAGTCTCCTCTCAGAAAATGAGGGAAAGGAGCAAATTTTCTTGGGAGTCCTCCTGAGTGAATCATGATCGTGAAGAGAACTCTCTCAATCCCATCATTCTTACTTTCCAACAAACAAACTACAATCTCAAAATCATCAGAATCATCTGGAAGATACTGAAATAATTTATCCAGCAATTTGTGACTCATCTGTGTTTTATTTCCTTCCTAGACAAATATTCCAAAAAGTGCCCACGTTCCCCCAATCATCCATCCACATCTTATGGGCCAATCAAACCCTCTGCGGGGGTCAAGACCTTCCCCAATCTTTTCTTTTAGAGATGAAACTACCATGGTGTGAAACATTTTTGTTTTTTGTTTCCAAATGTTTTCATCAATTTGTTTATCAAATCTTGTGGGTGTGATGTAAAGAGATCAAGAAAGAACCTTCCCAAGCGCATGTGTTTAATTGAGAATAATCATGCCTTGGAATCTGGAAGATTCACAGGGAGGATATTGTTGCATTTTAAAAAAGGGTGCTGCAACGCATGTTCGAAACCATGATCTGGTAATTAAAATAACATAAGGCACTCTTATGTAAATAGTTTTCTATATTTGCATATCAACATCTTCCACTCTCCTGAAATGGTCATTTCTGCTTGGAGGATGGACCTGAAAATCTTTCAATAATCACGGTGATGTCACATGACTATCATTGACTGAGATCCAGTCCCTGAGTTCCCTTGCTGTCAACCATGCAGTTGCCAACGTGCTTCCTGAATTTCGGTGGCTTCCATGGGAAATTTCAACGATCATTGAATCAACATGGTCCAAACCAGTTGCACCCCATACAATGTTTCGAATGTTCCATCAATTGTGAGGAAACGGAAGGGAGACGCAAAACCCTGCTACAAATTACCCAAAAAAAAACATTACATATGGAATACGGTAAGCAGTATGTATGAGATACCGTGAAATTTTCTCTAAAGATGTAAAAGTTCGATGCTGTCTCGCTCAGCCAAAGAACCATGAAGTGAAAGCTCAAAATAGTGTTCCCAAAGGTTTGAAGGCGTGCAATTTGCTGAGTACGCTGCAAATAATGGAATCCGATGATGATGATGACGACGACGACGACGACGCCGACGCCGACGCCGACGCCGACGCCGACGCCGACGCCGACGACGACGACGACGACGACGACGAGGAGGACGACGAGCTCAGGACGACGAGGACGACGAGGACGATGAGGACGACGAGGAGGACGAGGAGGACGAGGAGGACGAGGAGGACGATGAGGACGATGATGAGGACGAGGACGATGATGATGATGATGATGATGATGATGATGATGATGATGATGATGATGATGATGATGATGATGATGATGATGATGATGATGTAGTTTCATGATGTAGTCTCATGCCCTCTTCTGCATAGCTCTCTTTAAACACTCTTTCTACATTCAATGTCCGAAAGTAGAGTCTAGTCCAATCCATGATTCATCTGCACCTGTGGCTCCTCTTGAGGTCGTGGGCATGTTATAGTTACTATGTAGGAATCCTTGCTACAATTGCTTTCATGCGCTTTTCTAAAGCATCCTCCATGACCTTCTCTCAATTTGCTCTGCTCATGTAAGTTCATTCTTGCCTAGGCCGTGAGGCCTTCAAGTGCAACTAGTCATCGAGAAGGAATATGATATGCACACACACTCAACCGCGAAAAGACAAATCAATTTTGCTACCATGTCTGCCCTACTACTGTAATATTCCAGAAATGAGGACGCATCCATCAATGCAAGATCAAACTATGCTGTGTTCGTTGTGGTCAAACACATCTGCCAAACGTCCCACATACCACCACCCCGGACCTTCCACGCCTGCGCTACGGCGGGCTAAACTGGCCATTGGCACCTGGGGTCTTCATGGAAAAACCAGCACTGCCCAGTGATAGCTGCCGAAAGTCATCCCCACTTCTTTGAGGATCATGAGTGAAATCCCCCAAATCAAACCCATAGCATCCATTTATATTTGGTATATACATATATTTTTCCTACATTTGGATGATTTTTAAAAAATGCATGGATGCTATGGGAAATAAACTCAACAAAGTCTTTCTCTGCAATTCCTATATGATTTTCCAACTGTTGATATTTGTTTTTGGACAGGATGACTATCCACAAAATTGAGTCAACCAGTGATTTAGCAAATGTTTTTAAGTGACAAAACACTTGTTTTTTGTTCGGAAATCCAGCGATCACCACCTGAGATGGTGCTAAAGCCCTGTAAATAATTGGATAAACTACCAACCTCAACTGGTTAGCAGGATTTCAGCCATCAACAGTAGTAAACTATTATATAGCATTGTGACGTTTGTTTTTGTGATGCTTTGAAGCCAAAAACATGTGATTATGATTGATTATGTGTTGAACAGTGTGTTGAACTTGTTTAGGCTTCAGCACATACGCTCGCACAACAGATTCAAGACATGAAGTGTTTGTCCTTACTAAACCATCCCTTTTCTGAAGCTTAAGAATTCGGACGCCCGGAATGAAGTGTTCTCTCAGTGAGAATTTGGGTGTCTAGATTCTTGACTCTCAAAATTGCCTCATGTTGGTCTCATGGGTCAATGGGCCCAATGAAAGCTAGTTGTTTTCAATTCAAACCACTGCATGAAAAGGAAACATATGTTTTTTAAAAAAATACAAAATAGAGTGGTTGATGGTGATTGGATGTCTTTTTCATTCCCTTTTTGGGAGGGTTCTCTTTTCTGATGCTATGCGGTTGAGACTATATTCAGAATATCTTAGTTTAAGATATCAACCAAAGGATTCATGATTCATCAACCCCTGCCAGTTTTAATTGAAGAAGTATGGTATCCCACCCCCACAGAAAAGGGTGATGACACTTTTTTATGGATCACTACTGTACGAAATGGTACCCTTGTGACCTCAATGAGGCCATAGGAGTTGACATGCTCTGGCGTGGGAACCACGAATTTAGGCTCCCCAACAGCCCCAATGCTGTTGGGAGGCAACGCCTCAAAGGGAGGACAGCCAGAAGATCCACACCAAACGCCGGGGGGTAACATCTTGGATCTATACACACCACCAAGGATGCAATCGTGGCAAATGAAGGTTTTAGGCTATGGGGTCCCCACTGCTAACAAAAATGTATCCTGGTGTTCCTGGGTGGGGGGTAGATGCAAGGAACATCAATGAAAATCATCTCCAAAGCCAGGGAACATCTTAGTCACTCTTGGTTCCCATGATGGTAATTAGGAATTAATAACTACGGTGCTTTAACATGCTTTTCATCATCACCAGCGTGAAAATGTCTTCAAATTCACACAAATCACAAATCTATTTTGTGGATACTTTTCAGACCGGGTGCAACCCTTGAGCCACAAAAAGACTGTACAGTCAACCCGGAAAAAAAAACGTACTAAGAAACCGCTTCTTGGATATAGAACTGGACTGCCATGTCACCAACCAAAAAAACCATGGGACCTTGTGAAACCTGGTATTGTTGTGTCCATGCACACCGCCTTGAAACGCTGTAAAATCCGAGTCATGACGCAGGTTTGAATTTAAAAAAACCAGAAACACTAGGTATGATGTCAACCCACCCAATGCCCCAGATCACCCCCAACCCAAACCGGACCCAAACCTCTGCAGATTCACTTCGTGTTTCTTTTTTTGCCCGCAAAACATCGAAGCAAAAGGCACATTTCTTATAATAGCAAATCACCAGTTTTTTGTTTAAAGGTTAATTCAATCAGTGATGTCATCACGATATACACCAACCATACACCAACCTACTGAACAGTAGCTGCACCTAAAATCAGGTTTAGAGCCTCGATAGCTTCATCGTCTTCATGTTTTTCTTGGTTGAAAGCATTGAGGTTTGCCTTTCCATCTGAGACTGTGGACCAACAATCCACCAGAAGCATCTTGACCCACCAAACTGCCATGACCTAAGCAGTTGAAGAAGCATAACTTTGCCAAAGTCACAAGCAAGGCCTGCATGCCTTTTTGTTGCTGCATGATTCTAAAGCACAACCCTGGAAACGGTTGCAACAAACTAAGTGCATCCGTGGTGACAGCACCCATCTCTTCGAAGATGGATATTAGCTTGGATGTTGAGAGGCTGGGAGGTAAACATGTTGTTGCAAACACTATTTTCCCATACCATCCCTGGTCATGGTTTATTTGCCTACATGGAAGGCCAATTCAAAATATATGGTAAATGTATCGGTAAATATGCCATACATGGATGCTATGGGTTTGATAATTAATCATCATTATTACTCGACCTGGGTAAAACAAAAGCAAATCAAATCATGGAGGGCTTGATTCTTGATGGAAAGAGCGATGGTTATACCAGCCTGGACAGCAAATGGCTAGCCACTCCCACGTATTGGTCCATTATGGACACTTACAAATCGCCACCTTTTGGAAGTTAGTGGCTAGCCATCTACTTTCACTAGGGTGTCATGTCTGGAAGGAGAACGTCAGGGGGGAGTAGCTCAGTGTTGAAGGATGTTGAAGGTATTATCATGTATTATCCATTGATGTTTCAGAAATACGTCAATTTCACATGTTTTGTCCCCGTGGCAATGTTGTAGGTTGCCATGTTAAATTCACAGAGATTTGGAAGAAAAACACCTGCATCACCTAGAAGGTGTGCATTGCCAAAAAGCACAATTTCATTTAAACATCTCAGGGTATGCTCAGCTCATTTCGTGAACATGTGCGAACACCTGTGACGTTTTTCATTACTTTTCGCCTTTCGCCTTCAACTTTGGAGCCAACTTCTGTGGAGCAAACTGTTGGTTCCGTGCCATCAGGTACAGTAATTTGTAGCAAAACAACTAATTGTATGTGACTTGAAGCCGCGAAGGAACCTTGGAAGTAAGAAACTTTTTGGAAACTTTTGAACAAACAATCTGTTACCTAGTTGGTGGTTGCAACCCCTTTGAAAAATATTAGTCACATTGGGAATCTTCCCCAAATAGAGGTGAACTGAAAAATATTTGAGACCACCAGCCAGTTACTGTATGAGTGCACTTTTGGAAAAGTCTGAGATTGTCACTCTCTTCGTCACAGAGTTCGCTCATCTCCTGGCTCATTGCACTGATGTTTCAGCCATAAGCTGCGGCTTACTTCCATATTAAGGTTCCGCTAGGATTGGTCGGGGTAAGACCTGAACAAAGTTGGGGAACTCGTGAAATGTATATACGAATGCAATTCTTAGTGGAAAGAAAACAAGAAAGTCTTAGAGGCACTCATCTTCCACTGAAAAACAAGGAGCACACACAACCTCCACCTACAATGACACAAGTTCGAGTAGACAATTCAAACGATGTGTTGAATGAAATCTGGAAATATCGCTTCCTATATTTTTTTCCTGGTTTTCTTTCAGATGATCTTTAAACATCAAAAAAAAACGCCAAATGTTTTTGTTGGAGGATTCTTTTCCTCTCCAACATCCCCACATTTTTTTTTAAACAATCCGCTTTCTCCTCTACATGAAACTCAGGACCCAGCAACGAGGCCTCAATGGGCGGCTCAAGGCTTCGGCATTTTTCCATATAAAAGGGGGCCATTTCATAAGTAAAGTTATCTTCCCCTAGGGGAAGCTGGCCTATCATCCCAAGCTCCAGGAACACCAGAACCTGAAATCTTCTGAAGCTGTTCCATCCAATCACCAAGCGTCAGATGATGAGCAAGGGGTGTATAATCACCTCCGAAACCCAAGGTATTTAGGTTCCATGATACCATTTCTCAGTTTAGGTGAGCCAGGATCCCTAGGGTTCCAACCACTATTATTTTTCACAGGAGATGTTAGATTTCGGGGGTGTATATCCCAAAAACACTCAATGTATGGTGTATTTACCTGTGCATTTGGGCATTCATTTGGGAGGTAAAAATCCCCGGAGAAAAGACAACTCATGGCTTAGGGAAATCAACAGCCAACAAATCATCTCGGGAAAAATATCCTCTATCAGCTTCAACGATCCTCAAGGGAAGTTTGCAAACCCTAAAAAATTGAGCTGGAAAATGTATGAAAATTTAATCAAAGTTTCCTGAAACTTGTTTTACGTGTTTCAATCTCATCTTCAAACCAATGGAAGTGGAGGTCGGATTCCCTGTACGTTCGATGAAGGCTCGTGGTCTTCCAGTGATCCCTGATCACGGCAGGTCGGTGGGTCCAAGACACATCGATCGGATAGATTTGGACAGGATCAAACATGAATGAGCAACATCCCTAAAAATTGAGTGAACTTAAAGCATGAAGGTACTTCTAGATGCCGGCCATGGGTTGGATCTACCACCCAACCAGGATGTAATCGCGGCCAAATGAAGGTTTATAGAGATTCCCTTCTAAGAATATATAACAAATGTATCTACCCTATGGACCCAAGTACCGCCTAACAAGATACTTTACCCCCAAAATTGCACCCTTAGTGCATTCCTAGCAGCTACTTGGATCCCTAGGGCTAAATAATAATCCTGTATTGGTGAGAGACCGGCAAACTGGGTAGGAGGTAGATCCCAACGGAATTTTTGCCAAACAAATCGGCGAAAATTCGAAAACGTTGCGGACTCGACTCCAACCCTTAAAGAAACACCAGGAGCGATTTATATAACACCCCTGAGTTCACTAACATGACATAGTGGAAAAATCCCCAAACTTCAATAGGATCCATACATCTTTATTGATTCATGGTGGGAAAACTCCAGCCTTTCGTCAATTCGTTGGTTTTTCGGGACTTTCGGAAGATTTCTGAGAATCTCTGACGTCACACAAGGCTGTCGCTGGTACATGCAACATCAGCACCTTTGGCGGTGAAGTTGGTGAACCCTGGTAGGTTGTTTTTTTTTAGGGGATGATCATACTACCCAGTTTTATAGGGATTATAATAAACCAAAACAAGGATCCCTATTAACCAATCAGTATAATGAAAAAGAAGGAGGGTTTTTTCGTTGCTCAAGTAAATCTTCTACTTCACTTGAACCAATCTGGGAAGAACATAACTATATTCACAAGTATTTTTCAGAGAATTGCATGAATTCAGAGAAATAATGGTATGTTTCAATTTATGATTACTTGTTTGATGGTATGTGAAGTTCCTTTTTTAAAGGAACCGTTTGAAACACCACAGTGATGTGATGTTTCATCTTGCCCTTGGTCACCATCGATCCACCGATTTCGGGAAGTTCGGAAAATCATCACCTCAAAGGTGAGTTAAAGGGGATATGTTAGGAATCCTGGGACGGTACCTCATGAAACGAATGGAGTACCCTCCAGGGAATTAACATATCCTACCTGGGGAAAAGGAAAATCATCTTCAAAAGTGCCTTTCTATGGGATATGTTAGTTCCCAGGAGGGTATACCTGGCATATAAGTGGCATTTTTTTGCCAATTGGGTGCTTACAAAAATCACCGATCCCACCTTTTTTGAGGGAACATAAAAAAACAGCTATTGATAAAAACGACATCTATCTCTTTTTATCACTATGTGGAATTTCATCTATGCTTCAGTTGTATTATTCACTAATCAAGAATACTCTGCCTGTGAGCCTTCAAAGCTCTTGAAATTCCCTTAGGATAAAACCCGACTAGGCGCCAAATAAATAGGACAGCAAACAAAAGACCTATCTGCGGATGGAAAGCAAACCAGAATCTTAACCTGGAACACATGCTTTCAATCTTTTTGTCCAAGAAAAAGGTGCCAAATAGGAGTTGGGGGGGGGTACTATCTTACCACACCCTGGATATCCCAGCTCAAGGGCTGATAGTAATCACAATTGTAACATGCTGTCATCAATCTACGACAAGAAACAGTGAATTAGTGGTTCAGCTGAGTGGTATGTCTCATTTCATCCCAGAAGTTCACATAATCAAAATCTCTTCGAATGATATGTTTCCATCAAAAAATAAGGGTGCTCACACCCCACCAAGCCAAACCTTTAAGTTGAGGTGATACTATTATTGCTGTTACTTCAAAACAGTTTTGGCACCTTGGAAAAACATGGAAAAACAAGATACACCCTGGAAGATTAACGGCTGGTTCACCTACAGCCATCACCCATGAAAAGAAAGGAACATCATCTGAACCAAACCTCCAGGTCCATGATTATGTTCCAGCCGTTAATCTTCAGGGGGTGTATATAAATTTCCCTGTTTCCCTATCATTTCCCTTGAAAAATCCATCCCTGCTGCTCAATCATCGCTCCCGCCGGCATTGGCTCAGGCCTCATGCTGTGTAGCATCCAAAAACCGCAGCAAAAGTGTGAAGCGAGTCCTGCAATTCGCCCAAAAACGTGGGATTTCTTGGTGCCAATGACACACCTATACAAGGCCACCACGACAACAAAATCAGTTTCAAGAGAAGGTTTCAATGAACAGCTCCTTACACTCACTAGTAACTCAACCCCTTACTTCGACTTTTTTGAGTACGGTAAATTTTTACCATCACAACTTTTTAAAGCTCTCCAACTTTGATTTTGCCCTGTTTTTGTTTAAGGATATTCAACAACATCCAGAATGTTCAGATTGCCCATAGCATCCATGTATGGTGTATTATGATGTATTTACCTACATTTATCATAAAAAGTCAACCAAATGTAGGTAAATATTCCAAAAAACATGGATGGTATGGTCCCTGGTATGGGTCAATCTGGATTGGATTTGGGTGTGGCCCCAGGTATATTGAGGTGCTGCAAGTTGCAACGACACCCAGGTGTCCCATTTTAGGAGGCTGATAGGAGGCGCCTCCGAAATGCCTGCCATTTCAACAAAACATATACCTATAAAATTCATGAAATAATGAATCTTCAACTCAGATCTTGCCCTGTAGCTAAAGGTATGCCAATAATCATCTTGGAAGAAAAAAATAACATCCAAAGTTCCGATGCAGCTATGATTGGTCTACGGCGTGACCTATCAATGAGGGGCCAGCTGATTGAACCAAGAAGTTTGTAGGTGGAAAAATTATCGCGTCTTTCTTGTCGAAATATACCTACAGCAAATTTATGACTCGATGCCCTGAAATTCCAAAGACCATTTAAGAAAAAAAACGTTTGGAAAAGACCCCCTTCTTTTAGTAATGGATTTATATAATCAACAATTCCAGGGTAGACGATTTTTGTTGATGGTCGGCTTGACTTCCGGGGCATGATGCAAGGCCACAGGTGACGCCGGGTAACGATGACACCCGCCGTGCTGCCTGTTGTACAATCGCAGTGCTGGCGCCTCGGCTCAACAAATCCTATGATGGAGGAGGGAGGCAGTGATAGTACGGTTGACCGTAGGTCGTTTCTTTACATGTCTATGTCTATGAGTCTATGCCGTCTATGCCTTGGGTCATGCCAAAAAAACACTGGAAAACCCAACGGTTGTTTGTGAAGATCAATGTTGCAATCCCGTGCTTAGCATCCAGGGTTTAGGCAAGGCCCTGGTCTATGCCATCCTTATGTCCACGCACCCCAAGGACCCAAGGATGTATAGGTGGAACAGTTCGAAATTTCCGATCCAAGTTGTTGGACCCCAAGCATCTTCTCCGTTTAAAAAAAACTGGAAGTCACGGCAGTTTTCCGGCGTACCTTTTTAAGATACGAAAAACACCATGAAACATCCGAGTTCCGAGATTCATGCGTTTCACTAAAACTGAATACTGTATATACATGTTAACTTTCCCAACCTAATAATCATGGAAAAAAATGGAACATGGCGGGATATTTGAGAGGTAACGATCCTATTGGAGACATCCCACTTCTTTACTGAACCATGCTTATGGGAGGATCCGGGTAAATTCAATCAAAAATTCGTCAAATTGGATCATCGAACCCCAGGGATCGGGGTGAAAATAACAAACATTTTTCAAACCACCTAACCTAGATGCTTAAAGGCTTAAACACATGTTGTATGCTTTTCCATGTTTGTTTCCGCAACACGAAGCAACAGCTATGTGGTTCGGAAGCTGTACACCTTGAAACCCGGAACGTGAATTCTGTTCGAATGGACTTTTGTCTATTAAAAAAAGGATGCAAACAAACCTCACCAAGCCAAAGCTTCAAGGTGATACTGTTACTTCAAAATAATTACAGTAAATAGGACCTTAAAAACAAAAATACGCTCTCTGAAACTAACACTTTCATACATTTTCGCTCTGAACATAGGCCGTTTAACGCTCTCAAAAGGAAACGATCGTATTCCAACCATCCATTTTCAGGTGCGAGCTGTTAGTTCCAGGGAGGGTCGTAAAATCATGTAAAACAAGAAGAACACTTCCTGAAAAGCAGGGGAATAGCTTTGTGCCTTAGGTAAATATCCTGGGTGCGGCTACACAGGTTGCCATTCACCGGCTATAGGTACTCAATCAAACATGCCTGGAATATACACAAATCTGAAAGTCAAAACCAAAAACAATCAACTCGGAATTATCTGAGTACTGAATGTGATGCTTGTAATATATGTCTTCATGAACACCATTACTACACCTATTTGTGACACTTGGTCGTTCAAATCTTCCTATCTTCAGTACTTGGTAGCCCTAAACCAACAACCAGTTTTCCCCCCTGAATCGTTTCTGCCATCATCTCAGGCTGAGGCCAAGAAAATCAAACGTTGAGAGGCTGTTCCCACAATCACTTCCTCGGCACTGGCGACAATTTCATGATCGTAAATCACTTGAGAAAAAAACAACAACACTCATATAACACTCATAACACAGGCAGGGCAAGTATTAACCTGAACCTGACCAAATATATCAACTAACTCTGTTTTTTCTTGGCGGTGGTTTCGTGAAACTGATGCATTCCTTTTTTGGTTCACTTTGATTTCCCCCCCTTTTTTCTTTTCTGCGCAATTCTGTATATGATTGGGGAGGTTGGACCCTCTTTTTTGCTTCGCAATCTCATACAAATTCACAAGGGCAATTTCAAGTGCATGTTTTACTAGTTGGTGGTTTTTCACCAACCTTTTTGCAAAATATGTGTCAAATTGGATCATTTCCCCAAAGTTCGGGGTGAAACTAAAAAATCTTTGAGTTGCCACCACCTAGTTTAAGACTCCTAGCTTCCTTGATCACCATTTTGTTGGGAAATGAACCCCTGAAGGGAATCCAGCACCCAAAGTATATAGATCCGATTAGATCCGGTTGGCATCAGGGCATCATGCCAACCGATGTCGGCGCCCAGGTTTGCGGAAACACACCCGAATAAGTTACAGTATGTGTGGGAAATGCCCAAGAAACAGAAAAAAAACAAACCGAAGTGATATTGTTAGACAAAAATGATCTCCCGCCACATATACTAAGGTTAATTAGGCTCCAGGTGATCAACCATGTCAATAACGTTAAGCTATAGTTATATAAAGTTATAATATACCCTCCCTAAAACGAATATTTTCGCCCCTGCACATGGGCCTTTTTTAGGAATTTCATCGACTCCAACCATTCATTTCCAGGAGCGAAACATGTTACGAATTCAGGGTTGGATCCAGTACTTGGATGGGATCCATTCCTTGGATGTCCCAGGAATTTAGGATCAATGGCTTAAAAAAAAACCTACTAAAAAATGGTGGTATATTTTGGGATATAACCCCAGTTACTAACCATTTAAAACCTAACTTCCTGGGACATCCCAAGTAGGTAAATATGACATACATTCATACCTCGGATCCGTTCATCACCTCCCTAAATTCCGTGGAAATCCTGAGGGTTGTATAGAATTTTCCCTTTATAAACATGAATTTGAACCCAGTAACGGTCACCAACAGGATGATGATATCCCCCATTCGGATCCATGGGACTGGTATATTTATCCACATTTTACCATAAAATTGATGGTTTAAATGTAGGTAAATATTCCAGTCCCATAGTTTCCTATGGGATATACATATTTGTTGTACATTTTTTGAAGGTCGGAATCTCTATAAACCTTTGGCCTTTGCCACTGGCTGCATCCTGCTTGGCCTTGGGCGAAAACACCGACCAACTCCCAGGGCTTCCCAGCCGCCACTGCAGCAGCACCAGGAATTATAACGTCGCCTGAGGTGACTCACTGAGTGGGTCATGATATGACAAGGATGGCTGTTTTTTTTGTTTGGAAACGCAAATGCAATGATTTGCCAAATCCAAATGAATGGAACATTTGGAAAACTCACCTTACTGGATGGTGGTTCAAACAAAATTGTGTTCTATTACAGCAACCTTTCGATTACTAATCATAACTTCCAGGCTGTGGTCCCATTTTGACTCACACAGCCCGGGTTGACATTCATTCTTTACTGATCATGAACTGATTACTGATTTAAAAATCAACTCAATTTCTACATAAAACAAAATGTTGAAGAAACTGGTCTGCATTTATCACTGGAAACAACTACCTACCCACCCTCGGGTAGCTGGAAAATCACTGATTTCTATGGGAAATACATCTACAAATGGTGGCTTTTCCAACCATCCTTTGTTGGTTCAGGAGCGCCATATGAAGGAGTTGGTATTGTTTCTGGTTTCAGTGGTCAGCCAGAATGTTTTCCTAGTTCCGATTGCGGCCAGGCAGGCTTTGCCACAGTTTTAACAGCAATTTACCCAGATTATGTATAGTATAGTTGTACATGTTGTACCCTCAAAAAGGACCATGGCTCTGTTTTCGTTGAGGTCAAGTGACTACACTTGTCGTAACATCAACAGAACAACATGATCCATGAGCCCATCTGAAAAACCTCACAGCATTTGGGGCCCTAAAGCTTCCCCCGGCTTCAATTTTTTCTCGCCCCCGAAAATGTCAGCATTTCGATTCAAACCACGTAGACCTCGACCAACCACTTCGGGCGGTGCGCGAAGTTACACACCGGAGTTGTATGCCGCGGAGTCAACGGGTTCCCGGGTGGAAATCGTGGGGAATTCGAGGCTATGAAACAAGTCGTGCTATACGAACCGTCAATCACCGAGTCGTTCACCCATGCAATCGCCACCTGTCACATCCATTCAATCCTTGGGGGGATTTTTTTCTTTCGGGGTTCCAAGGGTCAGGTTTTTAAACTTGCCATCTTTGCAAGGATTTAAATAGGGATCCAATTTGAATCCATTTCAACTACAAACAATTCCCATCCAATAATGGCAGCAAAACACCTTCTCAACATAGGTGACTTCGGTGGCTTCAATGAGGAGCACATGACATGCGGTCAACGTTTGGAGGGATGGTGCCTCCGCACAAGGGAAAATGCCGAAGGCAAAACCTGATAGACTTGGAATTGGTGGTTTTGGATGAAACATGTTGAAAATAAATACTCCAATTCCATTCAAATACATCAAATACAGTACTGGAGATATATATATATATATATTTATATTGAAGAAAGGGGATTCCTACAAGAAAAAGGATTTCATCGTTGACCAGAAATTGAAATAGTCGAACCCATCCAAACTGCGCCTGGGAACCTAAACAAGCATCTTATTTTCCTTACGCACTTAGATGATCTATTTTCATGGCTCCTTGAGTGGGAAAAAACGGAGTTTTTTGTTTTTTACGGTGTATCCAATGCATCCCCATCATCAGCTGGTGTGAATATACATGTTCTAAACACTGATCATGATTACCACCAGGGTCCTTTATGGTGAACAACACGCATTGTTTGCAAAAAACAACTCCTATAGTCTTTATTTTTGGAGGTCACGGAGTGATATCCAAACTCGCAACTCGATGTAAAATCATCATAAAAATCACGTAGAATGAGGATGAACAATCCTCACTTCTTGCCGCTTGCCTTGGCATTTTGCAGATTTTGCAGGTCCATGTTTTGAATAAACATGTAGCTGCTGTCATCTGTCATGAATCCCCCAACTTGGGCTGTCTGACTGTCTGGTCACCTGGTTGTTTTGGAATCCAGGAAGGTTTTGTTGCGGACCGGCTCTTTTAAAGAGTGTCCGAAAGGCCGAGGTAGCTCTGTTCTCGCTGGTTCTGTTGTTTCCTCTTTGGTTTCCAGCTGTTCAACATTCACTGAATTGTCAATGAACCAGGAGTGGACCATGTGAGTGGTCCACGCGCGGCAGTCAAAGGCCGGCTTACTAGGCTTAGAAATATATCAAAACTTGGTGTCTATTGTAACCAGCTTTTGGAATCTACAAATCCCACTGCCACAACGCATGAACTGCCACGGTTCAAAGATCTTTCTGATTTTTTTGGAAGCCGAGATGAGAAGTGAGAAATCTGTTCTCTTCCAACATTTAGGGACCCCTTTCCTGGCGTTGTTTTTTCTGGAAGATCTTGAAACATGCCAACAAACCCCTGGTTGATTAATTCACAATCAATTAACAAAGCTTATAGAAATTAAAGAAACCTACACCCCTGAAATCTAACGTAACCCGAAATAGCCTGGTTTTTTTCCAGGAGATACATGTTCCATCATTTTTTGGTATTTAATATGTTAGTTTTTGGGGTGTAGACTTTCAAAACTTGTGATCCAAACCAAGCTAGGCCTGACCCATTTTGGGGGAACACAGAATCTGGCCAATGTGAGTCATACTTAAAGATCAAACGGGTTTGATACACCAATGCGCTTATCATGTCTGACAATGATCTCAGAGTACCTTTTTTTGAAGGAATGGATCGATGCAGATTTGCACATGTACTCCCTAGCATGTGCCTGACAAATTATTTGAATTCGTAAGATTCTACATGCCGAAACCAACAAAAAACAGCTTCAACCACCACGGTACGCCAAAATGAATCAAAGAAATGCACTTCCCCGAACACTAATTTATCTTCAAAAATGGTGGCTGATAGACAAGCCTTTCCTTTTGAAATGGTCCCTATTTAAGAGAAGTTTTATTTTTCAAGGGAGTTATGAAAAAAATGATCAATTCCCACTCTCTTCCCAGTGAGCATCACTCGCTCCATCCATTGGGGTTTACGCGCTTTGGTCAAACGCCGCCCCAACAACTCACTGGCTCTATTTTGGGCAGGAGGCATGCCATTGAAGTGGAAACTAAATTTCAATTATCGGATTCAATATAATTCATTTTGAACTCTGGGTGTGTCACATTAAATAAATGTATATATATGTTATATAATATCATTGATATTTCAATCAAAATATAAATGATGATAATTAAATGGTTTTGCTTTGGATGGTTTAGAATTCTAAGGACCCTTAACATGGATCAAAACAGTTGGATCTCAGGATCGCAAAGCATTGATGATTCTTGTCTTGAAAATGGAAATTTAAAAATCATACCCTCCCTGAAACTAACATAGCTGAAACTAGACCATCCTCAAAGGACTCAAAGGACAAGTAGTATTCCAACCATCCATTTTCATGGGCTATGTTAGTTTCAGGGAGGGTAGCTGAAACAGGGAAGGTTCCTAGTTCCACTAATTTTCAAAACTGGATTCTGGCTGAACTATGGGTCAGGAAACAGGGACACTCTCAATGTTTCAGCTGCTTTGTGTTGGGGAATTAGGGAAACAGTTGGCCCTCTCAGTGATCTTGGGCTGCCAAGTGGATTGAGTGGTGGCGAGTCACGGAAAGAGTGAATGAACTTGAGTTGAATATCAATGCAATTGATATTGAATAGACTTATGATGTTGTCATGATTCAGATAGTGACGTGGTATGCATGCTATCCACGGGTACTGGAAAACAAAACATGACTTAATGAACGTCAAAAACCTTCAATGTTGTGTGCCTTGGCGGTTTTTCACAGCACCCACACCTTCCAAAAAAATACAGTATTTGAATATATATATATATATGTATTATAAAAACATACAGATATTTCTTTTTGCTCACAACATAATTACAGTAGTATATACAGTGCTTGGTTTCCTTTTCTTTTAAAGTTTGTTTTCCTTGAACAAAATTGATGCACAATTTCCAGGAATTCCTGTCATGGTTCCCCTTCAATAACACCAGCTGCTCCTGCAACTGCAACAGTTTTGGCCACAGGAACTCGTAACTCTCATTGTGCTGATCGGACAGGTCCAGCTTCATAAAAGAGTGGCTGATTTACAGGTGTGAAGGAAGACACATTGACACACAACAATTTGGCAAAGGCTTTTTAAGCGCAATGCTCCCTTGAATCACCATGTTTTTTCATTGATTTCCAGATGTTTTGTTTAGAAGGCCGGACCTGGTTTGCTGGCTGTCAGCTCACTCTCATGCGGCCTGCCAATGATGAGAAGAAAGGAAGTGCTTGCAAATAATGATGGGATCCAAAGAGAAGTAAGGGTTAAATAAGGAGGCTTTGTGAAGCGACATTCCAAGGTTTTACCAATGACGCCCTATTATTCCTTATGTCAAGCCCCTATTATTCTATCTTTCTGACCAACATTCCGAGTGGAACCTACTTCTGGTCCTGCAACTAACATATGCCTCTGAAAATAGCTTTGGACGCTTTGGCCCACCGAAGGAAATTCATCTTCCAACCCATCGATTTTCAGGATTTTCGGCTATTAATTTCATGGATGGTAAGTTAAAACACCCCAACCCCCTGCAGATCCCATAACTCACGTTGTCTGCACGCCCAGGCAAGGCATGTCATGGGTGGGATCCCAACGGCAACGACAATCATTGACTCAATGAGCCCTAGTAGTTTGGGCATGACAAAAAAACGAGTTGGTGGTTGAACCAACCCATCTGAAAAAATATGCTCGTCACTTTGGATCATTTCCCCAGGGATCGGGGTGGAAATAAAAACATGTTTGAAACCAGCACCTAGAAAACAATGTGTTTGAACACTGTTTTTTTGCCGATGCATGCACACCAGGATTGCACAATCGTTGGACTAGTACTTCTAATGGGAGATTTTAGTTGGATACACACTGGGTGAAGGATACTTTCTTTAGGAACCAGGAATATCCTGCTAAAATGCGAATTTCAATGCATATACAACTCGTCTTACATTTTGTTCACCTCCATCATTACAAATAGATGCTGATATCGACCAACGGCAACTCAAACAGAACCGTATCCCTGCTAGGTTACTGAACTCCCACTTTCACCATACCTCCACAATTTCTTTGTCAAAGATAGTTGGCAAAAAAGCGTCTGAGATGTCAGCATCAGAAACAAAATTGAACACATGTATACACATGTAATCTATCTATATATAGCCATAGCAATTTGTGCATAAGACTCTTTCTCGAATGTCTAGCAAACATAATAAAATTACTGACTGGAAGATCGTATCTCAGCATATGGATATACATTTGCTGTACACGACTAATTCAAAAACAGTCATGTTTGTTCATACCAGCAGTTTTCCAAAGAAAGTCTTCATACATTTTAAACCAACTTCACCCATCTTCATTCCCTCTTTCTCTCCAAAAAAAACAGTACCAATCTCTGAAAATCACCGAAAAAAAATCAGGTCTTCCCAAAACCATCCTCAACCCCCTCCGCCCCAAGCTCACCTTGGAGAACCGCAAATCAGATACGCGCCAGCCTGGTGGCGTGTGTTTTTGACTTGGCGAAAGGAACCTGGAGATTTTCACCCCAGAAACAACTGTTCAAAAGGAAAATCAGCTGAAGCTTGGCCACTTCGGCAAGCTGCAGGGGTGAAGGCGGGAATTGACCACAAGTGTGTTGACTAATATTCAACTTGAAATTGGGGGATGTTGCACGGAGGAATTTTGATTGTGCTCTGATCCTCCATTCAACATGGAAGGTAGAATCATAGATTCCAAGACATTCCAAGACTTGATTCCTTGCGGACAGTTTTTTTAATCGAGCCATGTTCCACAGTTGTTGGACGGTCAAATTTCACAGTTTTCTCTCTGTGATCTTTTACAGGTGGGCGATGGCAAGGCTCATTGCATATGTATATTATATATATATAGATAGATAGATAGATCTACCCCCCCACCCACCCAGCAACAGTCACCCACCACCAGGAATATCACATTCTTGAGTAGGCAATCCGTGTAAACCTTTATTGCTAGTGTTACTGGGTGGGGGGTAGATGCAATAATTATAACATATATATATAAATGATATATGTAGTAACTTCACAAGAAAAGCCAAGCATACAGTATGTTTTTTTAGCCAACCAGGCTGTCTTCTTGTTTTAGCTCCATGATGCTCCATAGAGTTTTGAATCAACTTTGAAGATTCGTCCTACCGACTTTTCGTGGTATCCAAGAACACCTGCAGCACTTAACATTCGGGGCACTGCCTGCAGCACCTCCCGAAATGCCTCAGTTTTCATTGACTTGGATCCTGTTGATCGAGATGAATGGACTGGAAGAACATCAGGAAAATCACCCATTTTAGAAGTTGGCCAATGAGAAACCATTGTCGTCACACCAAATCCCATGAAACCTTCACTGGCCACCTTGCTCCTGAAGAGCCTTTCCAACAACACGGCAAACAACCGACCCCAACCTACCGGTTATCATACAAAAACGACAAGAAAGGGATTTATACACCGGCTTGTTGGAACATATGACGCGAAAAACACCTCAACCTTTAAAACCCAAAAGTTGGTTTCAATTATATAAAACTTAAAACAAAAAATACCATTCGGAGTTTAACATGTTCGCCCCTGAAAAAATGATGCTTTGAAGACAAGCCGTTCCTAGATGGGAAGGTAACTTTCCAGCAACTTTTGCTGTTAAACTTTGGGAAGGGTAGATGTTTCTGTAAAAAAAACCAACCCCTTCCGACCAACCAGCTTGGGTTTAAGCTTTTGGCCCGGTCATCCCTGAAAGGCCCTGAGAATCCCAGCGAGCATCGATGGGTGGCAAAAGGCCTTCAAGCAGGTGACTCTAAGCAGGTGACTTAACTTTAGATTCTAGATGAAAAAAACATGTGCATATATAACACTTTAAATATAGACATAGATACAAATACATAGAATTTTACAGGTAAATCTTCTGAAAATCAGGAAATATTATATTTTTTGAGGAAATTTCACCTTTCTTCCACCACCATTTCCCAGTGAGACTGGCTAAAAAAAGGTGTCCGTTAAACACCTCAACTTGGATGCAGCAATTGGCTGGCTGGTGAAGGTTCAGAGGGTTATACCGTTATACCCTAGACATCCAAACACCTGAAGTATTTGGGCCCATCAGTCGTACCCAAACATCAACGCCTTCTCAATAGTAATCATAAAAAGCAATGTCTACCCTGGCATAAGCCAAAATAAACCTCTTCTAAATCTTCTAAACTCAACGCGCATTGTCGGTTGGACCCTTCCGCCGTGAAAACTCCCACCGGAAAATCGCCTGTGCCAATGGTCATCTCCACCTGACCAAATGCAGAAACACCAGAGAGATTCCAGAGTTTACGCCCCTGATTTTTCACGAATAGATACCATCTGCCTGAAATCACAAAGCGCAAACCCATTCTCACCACCAACCAACCATTACACTGACTGCGTGTATATCAGTTACTGTATATCTACATCTTTGAGTCATTGAGTCAATGATATGAATTTTTACCTTCGTGTGAGTGTTGTGTCGGGGCAAAAGAATGTTGTAGCCAAGGTATGCGTCCATTATGTACGCAACAAAGCTCAAACCTTGCTCAAATCCAAATGACAAATAGCAACATGAAATCAGCACCTAGCAGCAACAACAACAGGAACAAAAACAAGAACTACAACAACAACAACAAGAAAAAGAACAACAACAACAACAACAACAACAACAACAACAACAACAACAACAACAACCACGACAACAACAACAACAACACAACAACAACAACAACAGACAAACAACAACCAACAACAACAACAACAACAACAAC
>DF239534.1:25707-191013 GCA_000507305.1 Breviolum minutum Mf 1.05b.01
ACAACAACAACAACAACAACAACAACAACAACAACAACAACAACAACCAACAACAACCCACAACCCACAACCAACAACCAACAACAACAACAACAGCAAACAACTAACAACAAACAACTAACAACAAACAACAAACAGCAAACAACAAACAGCAAACAACAAACAGCAAACAACACACAGCAAACAGCAAACAACAAACAGCAAACAACAAACAACAGCAAACAACAAACAGCAAACAACAAACGGGAAACAACACACAGCAAACAGCAAACAGCAAACAGCAAACAACAAACAACACACACCAAATAACACACACCAAATAACAAACAACCAACGACCAACCAACAACAGCAACAACAACAACAACAACAGCAACAGCAACAACAACAACAACGACAGCAAACAACAAACAACAAACAACAAACAGCAAACAGCAAACAAGAAGCAGCAAACAACACACATCAAACAACAAACAACAAACAACAAAGAACACACAACAAATAACAAACAACCAACAACCAACCACCACCACCAACAACAACAACAACAAGAAAAAGAACAACAACAACCAACAAACAACAACAACAACAACAACAACAACAACAACAACAACAACAACAAGAAAAAGAACAAACAAACAAACAAACAAACAAACAAACAAACAAACAAACAAACAAACAAACAAACAACAAACAAACAAACAACAAACAACAACAACAAACCAACAACTTCATCTTCTCACAACAATTTTTCACCATCTCCTCCCATTTCAAAAAAAAACAGGGTCCAATTTCCAACTCACCTTGCCCAACTTCGAGTTTTCTGCATCTTGGCCTGACCGACGAAAACTAACGGCTGGAGGGCCCCAAAAAATGATGGGCCTTGGAAAATGGTTACCCTCCAGGGAATTAACATATCCCACCAAACGGGAAAAGGAAAATCATCTTCAAAATGCCATTTTTGGAGGATATGTTAGTTTTGTGGAGGGTATACTTCCTATTAAACCATGGCAATTTTTTGGTATCTATGTTAGATATTTCTGGGAATGTATTTGTTTTTAATCCAACTTTATTGGCAACTGTCAAGGACTTGAATTTTCAGTAGGAATTCAACAACAATAAGCAGAAAAATAATCCCAAACGGCTAGTCAGGATCTGCTTCATTACCCAATTACTTTTTCGGGATTTGATAAGACTCCAAATTACAAAACAAAAAAAACAGGAAGGAAATCAAAGGAAGGAAAAAAGGGTAAAAATGCCAACAACCTTAATGAAAACCATGCAAAAACTGGCAGGATCCGAGACTTTCCAGTCGGAATGGTCGGATCCGCAAGAAGTAAGCAACAATCAAGCCCTGCTAGGTGGATTGCATCAACCGAAGTTCGACGTACTATTAAAAGAACCGAAACAAGAGCAGGTTGTACCCCGTGAAAACCACCATCATTTTTATACATGGGCCTGGAACCGGCATGTGCAATGCATTTTTTGTTTTCCCTCGGCTGTGTTCACGGTCTTTCTTGTCGCGTGGTGCTACCGTGGCAGAACCAGCCCTTTGGCTGCAGGAAAGTGCTACGAAAAAAACCAGTTTTGGCGGAGCAATGGACCCGTGGTTCCATGTCCGGAACAGTCACTGAGATGTGAGGGGTGGGCCATGGTAGATCCCTTTATGACACCAAGTTCACAAACAACATGCGGAAAGGTGTATGTACTACTACATCCTGACAAATAGATGCAAATAACACTCTATTTCGTGCATACTAGTGTGTAATATATATAATTACACATGGCAAACACATGATTTTACACTGTAATGTTTTTTTTTGGAACAAAAGGCATAATATATAGTGCCATGTTTCAACTTAGTTTGGTGCATCTAGCCTACACCCTTCCTTTACTAGGTAAAAGGTTGAAGCAAAAACGTTTGATTCACTGGAATTTCCAAGGTGTTCACCTGGCAAAACCGTACCCAACACTGACCTTTTGTTCTAAGCCTAGTTTGAAAGACCATCTCCTTCATAGCATTTGGATTTGTTTGGGATGAGGTCATGTAAGCGTCAAACACCACGAGGAAAAAGTTGAACACTTGGTGTCCCCCCTCACCAGGGATAACATCCTACTGCTCCTGTGGTTTTCCTGAATCTAGCTAGAAGCAGGTTCATTTTCATTGGGTCAAAACTGCAACTTGAAATTTCGAGTGAGCAACTGTGTCTAGTGTCTATGCTTTTGTTTGCTTTACATCTTCGTGTTTTTCCTACATTTTTTGCTGCATCCTTACACAAAGTCTTGACCAACTATGAACCAAAAACCGGGCAAAAACTACAGTATGGCCAGTATGGCAGGGTTCAGAAGCTGGAAGAAACAGCAGACCTTCGGGGGGGCACCCTTAAGTCTTCGAGTCGGAAAAGTCGCATCTGATGACATTTTGGGTTCCCCGCCGTTTCCTGCCACTCTTCACACACTTCGAAAAACTGTAGAGCTAAGCTGCGAGGGATTTTTCGACCCCTCCGACGAGTTCCGAGTTTTCTCTGTCGCAGTTCATGGGGGCACCAGCTGCCACGGCTACCGTGGCACGACCCACTTGCAGCCTCCACCCCATTGAACACTGCTGCCCGCAAGGAAAACAAAGGGCAACAGCCGATCGCAGCCAAGCGTCGCATTTTCATGCCAGCACTTTAGTGGCGTACTAGGCTGTGTTTGCTGAAACCATGTCTCATTCCTACTTAAGAATGCAATAAGCACGGATTCGATGTTCGGTTTTAGGTCAGCAGGGTTCGGAACATCAAATCGACCAAGAACACCATCCAATCACATCATTCATCTGAGGCGGAACTGCCCTAATTCTGTCATGTTTTACCGGAAAATGTGCCAAAACCCTCTCCATGACAATGTGCAAATAAGCTATTATATACATACTGTAATTTTTCAAAAATGTGTGCGTGCAATGTTGCAAATGCAAATGGATGATATGCATGTGCCCGGTACATGCTATATGATTATATGTATATAGGTGTATACATGATATCTGCCTGGGCAACTATAGATCCATATTCTGATTGCATCTCTGTGTGTGTGTGTACGTGTTGTGCTTGCAGCATAGATGCATGTGCGGATGTGATTAAAACAATTAATTACATCCATGCAAGCAACTGCCCACATTGCTACTGTACAGAATCCTGCTAAATGTATCTAATCGCTTCGAAGCAACATTGCATTCCTACAGCATGATCACATCATGGGTCGACAAAATAACTTGGCAGAATATGAGGTTTTAGCAGTCATGGAGGGTGTTCATCACAGCTCTCCATGCCAAGGATTATGACGTTGCAAAACATAATCAATGAACAATTTGACAATATTGTGAAGATCGAGGTATATCTAAAAATTAATCTGTAAAATATATAATATGTAAACTATTTGTATCTACATTGGCGTTTTCACCCCCATCTGAGTCGGGTTCTCCTCTATATACACAATTCCAATCTGTTCAAAAAGGGGCATGCGGCTCGGCCCGCATGGCAAGCTTTGGTGAGGGGAGAATGTTCCAGCATGTTCCAGCAGTGTGTTTGGAAGGAACGCGATTTTTTGCTTCAGTGATTGCGATCCATGGATTGTGGATTTCATATTTAATTGCTCCCTGATGATCCCTTGATGAACTTTTGGCCTTTGACATTATCGTGTTTTTCCATGTTTATAAGAAAGCTTTTTGTCCAGCTTGATTGTCGAATGTATGCTCCCTGCTCGAAATTGCAAAAAAAAACACGCAACCAGGTCTTTGCTATTGCACACTTTCAAGTTGACCATTATCCCCAGGGCCCACCCAAGTTGTTTTTTGCAGAAAAAATGTTGTTTCAAAAACAGCAAAAAATCACGCAAAACCGAAGAGTTCTTGAGCAGATACACTCCTGGGAACTAACATGACAATAGATAAACAACCATTTGTAGATGTATCTCCTATTAGAAATGGTGATTTTCCAATGCCATGTTAGTTTTTAGGGGAGTAATTTTCTTTCTCCGTTTCATCGCTTTCCCTTCACATCACTGTTTTTTCGGCTGATTCATGGGAATCTTCGCCCATGCCGTTTACTTATAGCAAATCAGCCTAGGTTGGTCCTGGCCTCGGGGCTCTCAGGATACATCCACTGACATTGAACCTGAAAATGAACTTCTGGAAAAAACAAATTCTTTTTGGGAGCCATCATGTTTAGCTTCCATGTTAGTTTTCGCGGGGGAGTACACACACAAGTGGATTTGATTTTGGAACATCAAAGAGGCTACACGAACAGCGAAAGTTTCTTACCATGGCAGCGGAAAAAAACACCTCATTGAAACAAGAAAGGTTCCCCCCGGGCCCCTATTTCAACTTCCAGTTTGCAGGCAGTAAACTCCTTATGTGTACATTTATTTGGGACCGGAGTTGAACATAGCACACAAAAACTAGGCCGAAACCCAAAGGGAAAGGCGGCAAGCCTTTCTTAAGCAGCAGTTGTCAGGTGCTTTTGCTGTTAGTTTCAGGGATGGTAAATCTAGATAACTTGATATAATTTGCCATAAAATTGCGAAAGTCCAGCATCTCTGAGTCTCCTAAGCTGCCTAGATCCCCATATTTCTCCCCTTTGGGCACCATTGCCTTCATGAGGTGTGATGATTTGTTTATAAGTTCAGCATCTCTGAAATAACAAGGTTTTCAGGGGCAAACTTGCTGTTGGTATCCATGTCTTTTTCAGGATTCAAGCCGAGGTATCAAGGTTGATACCAATGACAACCTTCACCCCATAGAGAGGAGTCATATGATGATGATGATGATGATGATGATGATGATGATGATGATGATGATGATGATGATGATATGATGATGATGATGATGATGATGATGATGATGATGATGATGATGATGATGATGATGATAATGATGATGATGATGATGATGATGATGATGATGATGATGGTGATGATGATGATGATGATGGTGATGATGATGATGATGATGATGATGATGATGATGATGATGATGAAGGACATATGCTTTCAGTTGGTTTGGTTTGTGAGTGAATTGCCCTAGCCGCAATACAATATCCAAGAGTATGGGGAGTGGAAGCCTCCCCAATGTTTTTAGGGGGAAGAAATCTTATAGAGTCATTTGAGTCGTCATCATCATCATCATCATCATCATCCTCATCATCGTTGTTGGAAAAATCTGAGATACCAATCCATAATTACCCATCATTTACAAGTCATCATCATTTTTTGTCCCTCAAAAAAAAGGTAGCAACTTCTTCTCCCTGAACTTTGGTTTGTTTTTTGCTCCGAAAATCTCCAAGGAACGCTTCTTTTCTTACACCCCGGTGTGCGGTGCGGAGCTGGGAGGCTTCTCACCTGGGATAACTGGGATTTTATGATGGAAACCTTGGTGGGTTTTCCTGCTTGGAGGATCATCCCAGTTAGTAACTGGTTAGTGACCCCCATTTATAACCCATTTAGCCTATTTGGAAGGGAAATATCCCGATCCTTAGGGGACTTACTAACCATGGTTATTAACCACTTACTAACTGGGATGATCCTCCAAGTAGCAGCCACTGGAAGGGTTTTTTTCTGCATCCGAAGTTATACCCTCCGGTAAACTAACATAGCTGGCTGGAATATCCCCATTTTTAAATAGGAAATACATCTTCAAAGGGTCCATTTTCCAGCCAGCTATGTTAGTTTACCAGAGGGTAAGTGAAGATTTCTGTCTAAGACTTGGTGGTTTCTTTCGTGCCAAGTGAAACAAATATTCAGAGTCAAATTGGGTTAATCAGCTGATTTCAGGTGGTGGTGACCAATCCTCTGATTCTGATTTGTAGGCTCAAGATGGCTCATGATATGGTCAAGATTCCATGTAAACTAGTTGGTGGTTTCACCAACCCCATCTGAAAAATATGTGTGGAATCGGAAATCTTACCCAAATATATAGGGGTGAAAATAAACCTACCCTACCTAGATTGATAACTTACCTGTCAAGAAAAAAACAACTCCAGAAAAAACGATCACATCTTCCACCTTCAAAAAAACATCGGCTCAACAGGTGTTGTTGAAGGGAATAAAGTTGAGAAGTTGGATCGATTCACCCCCCACAACATATGCCAGTGCCAATTCCGAAGGTTTAGCAGGGGAGATTCCTTATTACTAAAGATGTTTCACTATCCTGGTGTGGTGACGATTTTTTGCATCGTTGGGAGTAGATCCAAGAAATATTTTGTTTTAAGGAGGCTCTCTCTCTCTCTCTATGGTTGAAAGCTCCATTGCCTTTGAAACTCACCGCAGCTAAAAATGGTCGTTGTCAAGCAACCAAACATCCACAAGATCCATGGATCTTATCTGGCCAAATTTAAATATTTCACCATTGGTTTCCCTGAAATAGCCGGGGGCCCATGTCCCTTACTTTTCACCACCATTTGGGGGCCCATCGGTCGCTATAATTTGACCAAATATCTATCCATCTTGAAGGATCTCCCGACATCCAAATCTTTGACCCAAATCTCACAGGGCCCGGTTTCTGGAAAATTGTTAGGGTTGGACCCCGAACATATGGAATTTGACATAGAAAAACACAACAACTCAAAACCATTAAGCACAACGAAATTGAGTCGGCTTGCGTTAGGTGTAAACCCAAAAAAAACATCTAACATCTAAGAACAACTCTGGCGAACTCCTAACCAACGTGACAATATTGAAAGATTCGCCATTTCGATTGAATCGAAATACAAGAAAATACTATAGTATAGGATAAATATAGTAAAAAAACATCTAGATGTTATCTCTAAATTTAGTCATCATAACACAACGACTCATCTCATCATAATTCCAATGAAGCCAACAGCCAAACCGAGTGACTGTTCTTATCCGTGGGAATATCTGGTTCTCTAGGCAATGTGGTTTCACCTGAAGTTCACGCGAGGCATGACGTGTCCACCTACCGAAATTTACCAACAAATGGATGGTTTGGCAAATGGATTTCCCATGCATTTCCTTTCTAAATATGGCATCATTTTGGGTAAATATATGTTAAACTTCAAGGGAGCATATGTTTACCGTCCTCTGTGAGCATAGCTGTCGGGACATCCTGTCTAGGTTTGTTGAGTTGGGGGGCAGATCCCTTGACAGAAAACAACGCATTTTTTGTTTTAGGGATTACTTTTAGGTCGAGTCTAATCCCACTTGTCTGTGTTAAATATGAAATAATATATCCCCACATCCTCACTCTTCCCTCAAAAAAACATGTAAAGACAAAAAGATCCAAAATCACAATCTTGATTCGACTTAAAACATGACAAACTAAATGGATTGCCACCTTCACAAGTAGGTTGCAGTACAGAACCCATAGAAACCAAAACATGAGAGCCGTGCCATCTACTTTTAACTTGTTGATTCTTGTTGCATATCAAAACAAACGCCAAAACACCCTTATACTGAATCAACAAAAGACTTCTGAAAAAATAAACTCTGACTCCGACGACAAATACATTTTTGACTATATATAGAAAAACAAAACATGCATAATATGATAATACACAGTCATACATATACAAATCGGCCATGGCCACTGAAGTAAACATAATCACCAGCTATATAGAGATTTCTGTTTTTCAGAATAAAGCAATGTGCTTCCTACCCTCAATTCGACATTAATGAAACTAATGCCTCCCATGGTTCGTTGCTTCAGTATCAGCCAAAGCTGGTTCCCAGCTCAATTCATTCTCTAGTCCCAGGAAGTTTGTTGGTTTGAATCACTGAATCAATTGCACCTATAGGTTAATAAAGATAAAGAGGTTATACTGGAGTGAAACATCCTGACCAATATCCACACAATTTACATCACTTTACTATAAAACCCCTACTGATCCGATCCTTTCCATTTATACTATAGATTGCCGGCTTCATCACCACTTCCAAGTCTATACTTTTCACAACAAAGGCACTGGTAAGCCCGAGGGCAAATGAACCCATCTGATTTTCGCTTTCTGGAACGGTAGGGTACGCCTGTCCGTGAAACTGGAGTTTTCGAAGAAGAAATGTCACATCTCAAATTTTCTGTCCGAGGCTTGTCGGGATTCTAAAAACATCTCCTGGTGGTTTTAAGGCATTCTGGGTGAGGGGTTCGCACCCCAATAAGTTGATTCGTGAACTCGCGAACGGCATTTTCATGATGTGGGCTTCACAACCGGGTTGATGGGGTCCGGCACCGGCACAGGGCGCCCGAAAATCATCCCCTTGAAAAGGTGAATCCGCAAGTACCATACATACCCAAGTTACATGGAAATGGGAACATGCACCGTTTGCATTGTGTCACGATGGGCAATTTCAGTTTCAACCTTGCGGCATTTCTGAAAACAACACGGTGATGCCTAGGTACCAGGTACCAGCCGGTGTCAGCACATGCAAAACCAACATGACAAAAATCAATCAACTGTAGTGACACAAAATGAGGCTGGTTTTCAATTCACCACCCCAGGTCCTATTTGTTGGAAACTTCTGTGAAACCGATTGTCACTTGGGGATGTACCAGCAGCATGATGTTTGTTGTTCACCACTAACCGGTGGGCTGGTCACCAATAAGCTAGCGAGTGACTGAAGCATTGAAGCATCAAAAGTAGAAGTTTGCACACATGATAATTGTATATATATATATATACCTTGGGTATGGCCCCTTCCCAGAATTCCAGTGACCACCAGGATTATCACCATTTTTAGGATCGGGAATGCCAACCTAAACCTTTATTTGTCACTGGCATCCTGAGAGGGGTTTTCCATACCCAAATTATACCCAGAACCACCTGGAATGTTTTTGTTTGCGCAACTCCCGTGTTAGCTGCTAGGCCTCATGAAATTCATCTCGCTCACGCTTGATGAAGCGCAGTTCCTGCTGTTTTCTGAGTTGCAGTTTGGGTTGATGCAAAAAAATCAAGGAGTGCGAAAATGCAGCAATGGTTGGACAAAATGCAAATGAAAACAACACATAGCAATACTGGCAATACTGTAAATGTATTGTAGATATTTAGAAATATTGGTATAATTGAAAATTTATATAAATATGGTATGCGAGTTGCACACCTTTTTCTCAAAATCCTACAGCTTGCCCTGCATGTGAAAGAACATTGGCTGGAATGAAAGTGGTGGCCGGCAAACATGATATCAAAGCACAAAAACAACCAACAACAGCCAACAGCGAGCAACAACAACGCCAACCACCATCAATTGGCTACTCAGGTTACGACTGAAATATTGTAGTTTAATGATTTTTTTGTTTCACATACAGGTATGCAACCCGCAACTTAACATGATAGACATTGACATTGATAAAACACTCATAGCATGGTGATAGGAGGCTCAAGTAAACACCAACCAGTCAACAAACTCAAGAAACTAAGAACTTCCGCCAAAGCTCATCCAGAATTTGGAAATAAATTTCTGTCATCCTTAGATAAACATCGCGTCTGAGCGAAACAGGTGGCGCTTTCTTGCAAGACATGGACGTGAGTACAGGGAGTGGCCCCCCAACCAATCCGAAGCAACTCAAGATTGATGTCATTCGAAACCTATTTATATAAATTCCCTGATCTCCACAAAGCAAACTAACAACGTCCAGAAAATCTTACTTGTTAAAACGATTACGCCAGTGACCACCACCAGGCAGTATCAGTATAGGTGTGGGTGGGTGCGGGATTCCTACCTACAGGACAGGGACCGTCCCAAAGAAAAACTATTGAAAATCATTGGCTCAAAAACTAAATGGAAAAGCTCCCATTGGCTGCTCTAGGTCTTGCTATGGCATAGCACGTTTATAATATTTCATATACTTTTGGTTCCCTTGCGTTGTCTTTCATCTCCATTTCTGACGGAAGTACCCAACGGGTACAATGACATAGCATGTACTCAACATGTATACCCCAACAAATTGACAGTAGCTACCCAAGCAGGTACCCGAACATACTGCCCTTCCTTTCAAGGCAGTTGTTATGCATTTTGACTGCAAGTTCAGTAGCAAAAATGACAAATCCGTAACAAACAAAACACAACTGTTGTTAATGTGGGTTTTCTGGTCGGGACTTGGGTGACTTTCTTTAATTGCGGCTAGCTTGTGTTACTCCAACAGCTGGCTAAGTCCAAGCTGGCTAGCTGTTTCCGAAGGTTCCCTTCGGTGGGCCTTGGTGATTTCTTTCCATCAACCCAAGTAACGACTACTACTAGCTACCGTAGCTGAGGAACCACCTAAGGGAACCAGTAACCAGACCTCTCGGAGTTTCGAAACTGCAAGATCCAAGCATCAAAATGTATACAAAAATGCTCATGAATAAATACGACAATGGCTTCGTCCAAATGCTGGGCCGAACCTGCGGGAAGATTTGTGAGATCGCTACGGGTGGTGAAAACTGTCCCCTTGGCTGGTGGGTTTTTAACCTCTCCGATTGGCAGCAGGAGTTTAGAAAGTGATGATTCAGTGATGATTGCTTATATAAGGGGTCGAAGGACATGCCTATTATACAATTATAATACAAATCGTAAAGCTGGCCCATGCATTCCACAATGTTATGAATTATGTGGCGGAATCAGGATGTTTAACCAAGCTCTAAAATTTCAATTCGGACATACTGACATACTGGGGACCGGGGAATTCCGTTTTTGCGAGTCTCGGGGAGGAAAGGACCTATATACAAATTTGTAGCTTACTTAGCAGTCAAAGCTCAAAAGTGATCTTCTTTTCTCCTTTGGAGACTGGTGGTTGGGAATTTGGGGATTTTTGTAGAGCAATACTCATTTGCTGGGAAAAATCTGAGAATCGCGCAAACTAGGCAACCATACCCAGTCGCAAATCATCAATGCATCATAAAACTATTCTAGATTCTACAGTGGTTTCCCAATCATCGTCAACAACTGATCAATGAACTAGGTAGCCAATACCAATACCAGGCCTAACAACAAAAAGACCAAATCATCACCAACCCCCTCCGAGATGTTCACTCAACCCCAATTACCCTCCCAAAGTTTTGCATAGCCCCTGAAAATAGACCCCTGGACAAGGAGATTCCTATTGAAAACCACCATTTTTAGGGGCGAACTGTTAGTTTTCAGGGAGGGTACACGGTACACCTTCCGTTTTCCCATGGTTTTTTAACAACCAGATGCAACCCAGCACCTCGTTCCAGGCATTCACAAAGGAATCAGTGGTGACTTGGCAGACATTCATCCAGGCCCAACCCACCGTCAATGACATGGCCTCGATTTACAAGAAAACCCGAGGCAAGTCGTTTGGATGTCAACGAAAAAAGGGGGGTTCCAATAGGAATCTCCCTTTCAAAGGGTCAATTTTCAGGGGATAAGGGTGGATGATGTCTTTTGGTAAATCAACTTAAGGTCTTTTAGATGTAAGGTAAGGTAATTGCACCTGTTGGCTTTATCATTCGGTATACATTTGAACGATCGATTTTGGAGTTGTTTCTAAAAGGGGCCAGATGGAAAGCCCCCAGGCCAGGTGGAAAGCCATTGGGCCAGATGGAAAACCCTCAATTTTATATGTTTTTTTACAAACAATCTTGCTTCTGGGAAAAAAGTACACCCCCGAAGATTAACATAGAACCTGAAAATGATGGTTTGGAAGATGATTTTCCTTTTCCAGGGGTGTATTCTCAGGTTCCATGTTAATCTTCCGGGGTGTAAGTCCTTGCAACTGCGCTTACTTTAAGGATACTTCTATCCCTTCAATGAAAAAGGAGAGGAGCCTCTTGTAAACAAAACTGGGCTGAGGATTTAAGGCCTTTTAAACCGTTGCTTTCCGACAAGCCAAATGGGTCTTTTTAGACCTCCGTTGCACATATCAACGTGCTTCTCTTCTTTTGTCCCATGTCTCCCTGCCGGTCTCTTGCCCCTTGACCAGAAACAGCATCCACAAATTCACTCCACATTCCATTCAGAGTCTGCATATGTCACCCCTACCAGCATCATTACTATTGCCCATGTGTCACCCCTAACTTGCAAACAGGTTGATCTTTGTACTATTTATTTACACCCACTGTGTGGTGATGTATGGTGATGTCTAAAATAAAACCCTCCTTTTTGGGTTATGGTTGTCTTCATCGCAAATCCCCTCTCTGTTGGTGCTGTGAAGCCCCCCCCAAAAAAAAACTCCCCATGTTTCCCATGAGATTCTCCGAGATGCGGTGATCATGAAGCTCCGGTACGACTTGCTCGCAAGAGATCGATATTCTTGGAGGCCTCAGTTCCAAGAGAATGATAGGTTTTCCCTATATGCAAGCATTTGATATATGTCTCTGGAACCCTAAACAACATGTTTTTTTTGGTGGATGTTTGGTGAAACAACCATTTCCCAAGTCAAGGTTTGTAATCATCCAAACTGAGGAAAAAAAACATCTACTCTAATTCGTGGATGTTCCAGGTACTAGGTCTATCATTTGATATACCGCATGCACCTTTTAACAACAATCAACTCGAAGTTGGAAAATTGCTGCTCCCTCAGTTTTCTTCGAAGCTTCACTGTTCCTATAATCCAAATGGGCAATCACTAAAGGTGGGAAATCGTGAAAATCCCAACGTCAGGCGTTATAGATCTCAAAAATGGTAGGTTTTCTTAGGAGGTCCCTTCATTGCCCATAGCATGGCATAGGTGGATAGCCCATGATTTTCATAAGAGAACCGGGTGCTCCTGTTACTGAACCCCTAAATTGTGTCAAAGGGAACACATCGAAGATTTACGAGCATCATCTACCAAACCTTCATTTTGGAGTTCCATGTTGTTTTTTGTTTTTTTTTGTGGGTGTACTTCATCTCAGATGCAACGTTGCTGTCAATCCGATGTAGCAAGCGCTGGGGGCTTTCAGTTTGACAACACATCTGACATCAAAAAGCATAGCATTCATATATTCATTTCACAAATATAGTCAACCATTGCTTTTTGACGGTTCTGGGTTCTTTCTTATCTTTATTTGTTCAAGGAAATACATCATGCGAAGCTCCTTGCTCCCTCAATCTCAACAGGGTAACTGGTAACAAAGTACTTCATGTGTATCAAAATTCGATCCAACGACCAATCATAGGGGAAAAAACAGAAACATGATGAAAAATGAACAAGTTCCACTCCGCCTGTTGGTTTATTGCAATAAATAAATGCAGCAAAGGTGCTTAGTGTTTTGATGTACCATCCTGACGATCTGACGGATGTGAGGTTGGACAGGTTGAGGGATGGTGGGTTCCGATGTTGGAGGTTTTTGAACAACAAGAGAACAGGGGATCCAACATAACTGATCAAATTCACTGACACCATTTCTTCCATGAAATGAGATTCAGGAAGTGGGATACGCAAGTGCAACCGGCTTCAAAAGCCAGCTAGCAATTGGGAAAAAACTATGACATATGCAAGAGGCTCCAAAAAGGTGCCTTAAAGAATTACACAAATCAACAAAAAAACAATTTTCATCAGCATGTATCTCTTGAGCTGTCAAACATCATCATACCAGTACCTTCTCGATTACCAAAGCCAACACAAATCGCAGTTTGTGGGTCCCAGCGGACTGCTGGTGCCTTTAAATTCCATGGGAAGAAATCCTGCACCAACTGTTCGTTTTCTATCGAGACTATTCATGGTGAAGGCGAGTCAAGAACCGGGACGTTCATGGTCCTATCACTGCAGTCTCAACAAACTAATCATTAATCCAATCGCTGGTTTTCAGCCCTGCCCCATAGGTTGAGGCATATATATATATAACCCACGGGTTGCTAAGCAAATTCGTATGAGCTACAAATATTTGACCGAAACGGAAGCAACTCCGAACCTCATTCAATTGAATGCACTGCAGAAATCCAAGATAGTGGGTCCCTTGTCACTCAGCCAATCTCAGCAAAGTTTCAAGGAACATCCAAAAGTGGGTAGAAAGTCAGCATTGCTAATTCCATATCATTGAATATTTAAATAGATTCTTACATATTCACATGTGGAATTATATGATTTTCTAAAGGAAATCGGATTTTTATGGATTTTTTGTGGAAAAGAACGTCAGCAACATTCGCCCGGGAACCACTACTAATCACCTGCCATTCAAGATTCCGAGAATGGCTGTCACAATGATGCCATAATACCAAACCGACTGATATTCACACCTCGCATGAACGAAAGAATGGCGCATAGTGCCATTGTTTTTAACATGTGGGGGGTTCCTAAAATGATGGTACCCAACAACCATGGGTTTTCCTACTAAAAATGATCATTTTGGGGTGTTTTGGGGGTACCACCATTTAAGGAAACACCCATGTAGTTCTATGTTTTGTTTTTTTCGGGGTGCCCGTGATTTCTGGGATTTGGGGGGTTCCCTTTTCCAGCCGCGGCGATTCAAAACATCCATCCAAACAAGTCTAGGGTGACTGGTGACGGAGAATTGAGGTGGAGGCCGCAGAAACATCACCAACCATTGGATTTACAAAAAAAAACATATGTACATCCCCCTAAAAACTACTCCCTGGAAGAAATAACGAATGTCCCCTGGAAAATCAGGGGTTGGAAGATGTATTTCCTATTGTAATAGTCGGGGACATCTTAGTTTTCAGGGTTGAAAAAATTTGCAGCTGAAAATCGACCCTTGGAAAAGGAGATTTCATAATTGGAGATGCCATCTTTTTTTGGGAGGGTCGATGATGTTAGTTTCGGGGGTGGAAGTGAAATGTCAAAAAACACCGGGTGATTTATCTTAATTATAACAACTATTCCTGGAGGGAAAGCCCTTCATAAGTCACCAAAATCTTCACAAAGTCATACCCTCCTGTAAACTAACATAGCACTGGGAATATCCTCATTTTCCCGGTAAATACCATCATTTGATGGTGGATGTTGTCCATTGCCATGTTAGTTTACCATAGGGTACAACCCTCCAAAAAAATGCCAATAATTTAACTTCCATGACCACCTCTTAGTTAGTTTGTTTTTTTCCGGATTGGTTCGGGAAGGTCCAATGTCTCAAGGTTCAAGGCGGGGAGTGTTAAGATGTGCGTATGTTTTGCATGTTTTTCGCTTTGTTTTCTTTAAAGAAAATCAAAAAAAACATTCATGCAAAGAGGAGGGGGGTTGAATACAATGATATACCAATTCAATTCAATTCATCAATGTCCATTGCTCGTTAGATCGAATTTACATGGCAAAAGTCGCCGTTGGCCGTTGGCAAAGGGATTCCCCAGCTTCGGAGGCTCCATGGTCAAGGATTTTTGGTTGGAGATCGACTACCAGCAAACAAAGCAATCAATAATTACGATTGGACCTCCAACGATCCGGGTTTAAACGATCATGTTCAATCCTAGTTTAACGTAGCCTTTTGAGATAGCCTATTCTCAGGGGCTATATTAGTGTCAGGGATGGTAAATGACAAATTCAAGTGTACCAAATATATGTATATATATATATCAAAATAAGTGGGTTTGTTATTTGCCTCTTTAGTACCCTGCTGTTTAAGCCATAGCCACGTTAAAGGGTGATACTGTAGTTGGGGGGATACCCACCGCAGTTTGTGAGATTTTTTCTCTAGGATGAATTTTGGTCTCAAACGCAGTTCTTATGTTTTGCGAATTCTGGCAAAGTTTCACCATTTGCCCCACCACATGCACCAAAAGCCAAAGGCACTTTGTATAGGACCCGCAGCCTTAGGGATGCTGGAAGGTCAGCCGAGGATGGTGGGAAAGCCATGAACAAAAGGACAGCTTTGGATCATCATGCAGAGTGTTCTAAATGTAATGCTATAGCACCGCAAACCAGAACATAGGTACTCATAGTTTTCTGGCCACTTCCACGAAAATAATGTGAGCACTTCAGCGTGATTTCTGTCAAAACAATCAGGGCTTGCGAAGATGTCCTTTTACAAACCTTCACCAACTTCAGTGGCTCGACGCAATGCATCCCAAGGACCCATGAAGAAGCCGTAGTACAACACACTGACGGCCGGAGATGGATGGCATGCAAAAAAAACAAATGCTTGGGGCTTTGGCAACAAGTATGATAAGACATGTATAAACAACATCAACAATATCTTGGGTGTGGCCCCCCTCCCAGGATTCCAGTGACCTTTTTCAGGAGATTAGTACATTTTTAGGTTCAGGGATCCCTTCGATGGCATCCTGGCAAAGGTTGGCCCCGTCAACCTACTGCCATGTATGTAAGGTTTTTTCCCCCCATGAGTTTCATAAGGGTTTAATAATTAGCCGGCCTTATGAAACTCCTGGGGGTTACCTTACAATGGGGGGATAGGTTGGGTTCACTGGCCATTAAAAGTGGATTCCCAACCCCGGGTGGAAAGATGGCTCAAGGTCGTGGACCCAGTCCCGCATTGATGGGACGATTGCATAGTTTACCTACATGGATGGTTAAGTTTTAATTTTATTGGTAGATGTAGGTGGAGAATATGGAATATGCGATACATGGATGGTAAGGGGTATTTAAAACCCACAGGATTTGGGGGGATCCCTAATCCTCTTGAGAGAAGGGATCGTATTTGTATATATATATGCCATGTAACAGGTATGTGTATGCATACTGGAATTTTATAGTTGCATGCTACACATTAGAAGTTGTGAACATGGATAAATATTACTACATATGTGTAATTTTCTCTTACTGTAAAGGTTAACTGTTTTGAATCATCACGCAAATGACAAACGTCGATGGTCATTCTGACTTTTGTGGCTGCCTCATGATCTTCAGAAATGCCATGATTCAAATGATGATAGCAACAATGATGACCAACTTAAAAATCATTTGGGTTGGTCCCTGGGTTGGTACCTGGTATAGATCCCAGAAATTCAAACAAACAATACCAACAATGATGGGTTTATTTGAAAAGACAACTCCATTAACAAACATATCGACATTTTGAGCATCCAAAATATCTGCATCCAATGTGGAAACAACAGGGTCTTGTAGCTGAAACCGTGTTTTTTAAGGGAAATCCCCCGATCACAACGGAGGTCACTTAAAGCCAACCATCATCCCAGGCCACCAGCAGAATCACCTGGATAAGGGAAATCCCTCAAAACTATCATACCCTTCCCAAATAGCATGGTTTGATCCCCCTCCCTAGGGATCCAATCACCTTGTCAAATGATGATTGGGGTGTATAATCACCTCCTCACCAAGGTATTTAGGTTCCATTACCATTCTCAGAAGGTGATTGGATCCCTAGGGCCTACAATGGGTCATTTAATGATACGTAAAGTCACTCAAGACATCTGACAAATCACATTAGGTCCAACCTGACCTCATGTCGATTCAAATCTCATAGCTTCACGGGTCAAGATAAAAATCAAATTGAGAATTGAGCTGAAATCATAATAAGCTGATATGAGCTGATAGTACACTCCAGGGAACTAACATATCTCCTACAAAAGCCCCTGTTCAGCCTATGATTTTCCATTTCCTCGGTGAGATATGTGGACTCGTTTCCTGGAGGGGACCTCCCTGAATGATGGCAAAAAGGATTCCATCACTGCAAGAATTCGAAACCAAAAACAACTACTAAAATCATCTAAAATCTGATTTACTCTCGCTCCATTCATGCAGAGTGTCTTCCGAAATGTCACGTTTATTTATCCGTCAAATTTCTTCCAAGGTTGTTTGCTGACAAACCACTCACCTTTAGTATCCTTGCTTATCTTAGCATCCAAGAATCCACCAGTATAGGTTGATAACCTAATGGAGTATATATATTGTTTTTTTGTGTGTGTGTGTGTGTTTGGCTCCCTTTTTAAGTAGATTTATCCCCCCAATATATTTGATCCCAAGGTCTTTTTGTTGAGGTCCCCAAAAAATCCCGGAACAACAAAAACTGGGATTCCCCAACTTCAATGTGTCACTGATGCCCCAGCCATAAACGAAGGCCAAGGCATGCGTCACCGTATCACCCAAATTGTTGGCCACAAGTTCCTAGCTACGGCTTGGCGGCGAAGTCCGAAGTCGGGAAGGTACCAAATATAAACGAAACATCTGGTTTCGGAAAAAAAACAACAACTTTTTCTTGGGAATGGGGGAAACCTTAAGTCAACTCCTTTTATACACCATATCTTTTCTTGTTTGTTGGGTATCTTATATTACCCGTTTGAAGAGCTCCATGCAGGGTTAAACAGCTAGGGCACCCACCAATTTCCGACAAAAAGGCGATGAAATCTCAGTCCAAGAATTCCAAGAAGAAACAAAACATGTCAAATGTCTCAGGTTTTGAAACTGGCATGGGAAAGAAATATAAAGAAATATTGGTTTTGTAGACCCTCTAACTTAAAATGCTTCATGTAATGATTCATGTTTGGACGTCATGTCATCTTTTTTGGGGGGCAGGGTGGTGGGGGTGCAGGATTGCTTTTCAAACGCAGTAGACATCCAACTTGTTGGTGGTTAACCAGTTGATGGTGAAGTTAAGTTCAAAAACACATCTGTGTATGTATTTCACATTTCATTTGCCCCCCCGAAGTAATTAATGATATTATCCTGGGGCACCCAATGCACGTTTATTTTCGGCAGGTTTGAACTTTGAACCTTGAAAGAATTCAATAAAAGGGTGACAAAACCTATGAAAACCTCTTCTTTTCCAAGTTGTTGGATGTTGTATTGAATACAAGAAATGCCGTACTGTATTGAATATTGTGGCGCAGTTATTATTTTGGCATGTTGAACCTGATGTCCTGCCAAATCACCCACTGATTTTGCCGATACTGCTAGACTGTATACTATTCTCACCGCTGCACACACACAACATAATATACCCTATGGATCCAAGTAGCTGCTTGGAATGCACTTAGGGTATCTTAGGGTACAATTTGGAGGCTGAAGTATCTTCTCAGGAGGTACTTATTGGATCCATAGGGATAATTCAGAATAGAATCAGCACATTTTTTTTTCCCAACATGGCACCGAGAACAACCTTCCACACCCTGGTATCTGTCCAAGTATGAGCTCATCGGGCCCAACCAAGTCCATTGTACCTTCCTGTATCTTCCTGTGATTTTGGAGACCCTATTTGGAGAAAACAAAAATATCACACATCATTTCTTCTAAGCCGCCATTTTAGTAGGATGGTTTCTCAACCTGAGCTACGACTCTTGCACCCAAGCAGCCACTTCGAAACGTCGAATTTCAAGCTCTGCAACATCTGTGAGATCTTGCTCCCTCAGGGGGTTTCATCGGTCACAGGGTGTTTGAGACACGCCACTGAATCCAACATTTCAACTTAAAACATGGACCGTTGAAATAAATCCCTGTGCCAAACGGTTCATTTCCTTGCCCCCGAATTCCCAGTCTTAGTGTGCAGTCATCAACAAAAATCAAATGTTTGAGAGGTGACTGTTGAGGACAAACATCCTATACCACGAAAGGGCGCTTCTGAAACATCATATGACTGGGCTCTGGTAGAAGTTTTGGGGACCATCAATTCATCAAAATATCATTTTCTTGGGGTTCCTGCTAGCTGGCCTAGTTGTGGATTAAAACAGAAAACTCTGTTCGAGAAAATGGAACGTCATCAAAACCAGCCGTGACGTTGGTGGTTAGTTCCTAGGGTAAATCCTTCAGAAACCTTGGATTTGTTCTACACATATAATCACATATACATATATTTATATAACAAGATTAAAAATCATTTGCTTGTATGTATATAGCGAGAGGACATGTTCCAGAATTTGGTGACTGAAAAGTCCAAGACATTCATATACAAAAAGTGCTCCATTTCTTTGGGGCACCCAGTTTTGAGACACACCCAGAGAGACATAAAGCATACCGTATACCTACCCCCCCACACCCCAAAATATAACATGGAACCTCAACATGTCGTCCTTATTAAGGTTCTAGCTAAAAGTTTTGGGGATGTGAACTCACCTTCACCCTGAGGCTAAAGAACCATTTCGCACTCTAAAAAACCACAAATTCTGGTTCATCACTGCGCCAAAGACACTCCCACAGCTCTTGTTCGCGCTTCTTCTTGTGGTAGTAAGCATCTAACCTACCCATGGTCACGCTGTGATTCGGCAAACGCCAAGTGATGTAGGATTCTGCGTAAGAAGCGTGTAGCACCCCCCCCATGGTATTTTAAGGAAGAGTTTACCTTTTGTGTCACTGGCTTGACTAAAAAGACATGATGAACATCTACGTTTTTGTAAGGCACATCCCCAAAAAACATCTTCTGTCTCAGCTGGTCCCTTCAAAAAGTGACATTGGTGCCCCATGCAATGTCAAACCCTCTGCCACGGCTATGCCGGCCTCAAAACGCACAGAGACATGATCGCGAAGTAAATGAGCTGGAAGAGCAACTGTGGCGAAATGAGGAGTAACATGCAATGTCTTGCGAGAATCAGTAATCCAAAAAAAATTGCAACAACACACCCCTAGAACACACCCCAAACAATCCCCCTAGCCAACTGTGAAAGGAATCCCTTCATAGCCTGTTGGTAAAGGTTAAAGGGGTGTGTTCCAAAGGTGTGGTGAAACAACCTGAGACAGTAGGTTGGCATATGTTTGCCAGAAATAAGGGATCCGTCCACCCCTTACTGCAACACCTACTTGGACAAAAGCTAAGCAAAAAAAAACACAACTGTAGCAGCTATTGATGCTAGTCTGACTCGGAAAAAGGTGCATGTGCAATTGAAATCCAACTGTTGCCAACTTGCGCTTTGGTCAACGATATATACAGCCAACATCATTCATATATATATATATATAGAATGAATATAGTGAATCCACCAACCTGAAGTTAAATGTCATTTATGCATACCATACCAGTCAGGGTCCTTGAAGGGTGAAAGGTCACCATCATCTATAGGGAAAGGAGTTTGAATAAGCATCAACATCCAACAAAACCCATGAATCATAGTCACTAAACCAATCCCATACAGCCATCCATGCCATCCAACATGCATCTATCCACACATCACAGCGGATCTTTCACAAGCCACACCTGCAGGATGGATGATGCAACTGATGGCAAATCACTCCTTAGAACCCAACGGGACCCTGACTCAGGATAGGTGGTGTCGAGCTCACTGTCATTTTCCACTGATGAACATGTTTATCACAATCATCTGGCCCAAATAATAATATTTCACCAACCTGGATTTCCCTGAAATAAGGGGGTTTCCCTTTCTCAGCTACATTTTGGGGGCCCAGGTCGTGTGAGGTGGCTATAATTTGGAACAATCATCCCCAAGGTGTTGGCCTCTCAGCCTTTGACTTCGGACTGTTTTTGTTCGGCATGTTTAAGAGTCACAGCGTCATCCAGGTTGGTTGCAAAATTGATCGGCATGTGGAACCTTTGGCTAGTTCCATGGATTTGTATGGATTTGTTGCTTCTTTTCATGCATGCATACATGTATGTCAATGGGTGGAAAAAATTACACGTGGAACCAAGTGTGTATAAAGTATAAACCCAATCTATCTACAGTATTAGCCTCCGGTTAACTGAAAAGGACAATCTACCATTTAAAGATGCATTCCCTATTGGAAAAGGTGGATTTCCATTGCCATCTTAGTTTACTGGAGGGTGAGATATATCTATGTAATGTGGAAGTACTCAACTTCAGTTTGACTCGTCACCTTTAAATTGCCAGCTTCAAACCCAGACCAAGAGGCAACACTTCGGTGGAGAGCCACTTCACACAATAGGAAGTCTTGGTAGTGTGGACGAGAAAATGACAGCATCCAAACCGGGTAACGGGGTCTTTGACCGGGTCAATGTCTATCATTTTCGGGTGGTGAAAGTGACCACTCCCCGAAACAATGAAACCGAATGGTAATTCATCTATATAGTTGGTGGTTTCAACCCATGTGAAAAATACTAGTCAAATTTTAAAATCTTTAGCAAATATGGGTGAACATAAAAAAATGTTTGAAACCACCACATAGTTTCTCTTTCAAATTTCTTTCACCACAGTTGTTTGATTATTGCAAGTTTCAAGTCGTAGTTTACTCTCTGTTTTTGCATGGGACCGGGGTTCAATTATGTTGCTTTGATTTGTCAACATTCTCCGAAAACATCCTTGGTCTGTTCTTCAAAGGTCAACATGCATCTTCTCTGGCTTGCGGAAATGGAATAATCATACTACCACACCGCCAAACACCAATTTCCTGAAACATAGGATCAGAATTGCTGATGAAATTTACAACAAAAAACATCATGTTTAAAACATAACTAATTACATTCTTTTTGTTTGGGATCACTTCCGGGAAGGCCATGTCGCTGAAATTGCATGAAATTGACCTGGTTTCATAATGTTTCATATCTCTCATCAAACATAAACTTGTCATACCCAAACACTCAATGTATGGTATGTTTACCTACATATACCCCCTAAACTACCCACATGTAGATAAATACACCTGAGTATTGAGTGCCTGGGACTATTGAACTTGAAGCCTATCATTGAGCTTGAACCTGAAGCATGTATGGTGTTTGGTGAGGTGATTATACTCCGGAAACCAACCTCCAAAGTCTAAGGATTCACGCGGGAGAGGTCATCAGCTTCTTCAAAGTGATCTGGATTGATTTCCCACACCGAGGTCACCAACAAGCCCAGAAAAGGTCACTTATGGGTCCAAACGAGGTCACGACTTGAAGAACCTGGTGCTTGACATGACTATCTAAATCTGAAGATATTAAAATACTATCAACATCGTGGTTTCTCCACCGCTACCAGTATGTTGATTTACCCGGAATGTATACCAAATGAAGTTTGGTGACTTAACTTGATTTGTATCTCTGCATGTAGGATTGGAAATTGCATCAATGACATCATCCTCAGCTCCAAATTTTGGTTGGGAGAGGGGTCGCAACCCTAGTGATTCATCCTGTTTTTTATCCAGGCTGTCTTCTCTTTGCCGAGGAACCACCGCGTTGATAGACCAGCCCAGTCCCAGCATCATGTTGTAAGGTAAAGACCTCAAAAAAGTCACTTTAAGTACCCTGAAACTAACGTAACCCCTGAAAATCGACCCCTGGAAAAGGAGATTTCTATAGGAAACCACCATTATTGGGGGGCGAACTGTTAGTTTTCAGGGAGGGTAAATGCCCCAAAACATGTTGCCATGTTGCCGTGAACGATGCTTGTGATCTGCAAGAAAGGGCTCCAAACGGCTGGCCATTTTGGATGTGGAATGTTTTTTTCCGCACCCAACCACAAGTAGCAGCTATGTTTTCAGGCATATCAAACTCACTCAAAGCCCTAAAATTAACTTTGAAAGTGCTTGGGTCTATTACTTTCAATCGGGAATAAGTAATCAATGCAACCAATTCAAAGTCTCTTGAATGAACCATTGAAAGCATTTACACCCCCTAACATTTAAGATGGGGAACCTAAAAATCACCCAGTTGAAAAGGAACATCATCTGAACCAAACCTCCATTTTTGGGTTCAAAACGGTGAAATTTCTGGGGTGTAAATCTTCCATCCCAAGACATTTTTCAAGAAGGAAGTTCGAGACCGGACCCCATTTGCAATCCGGTTGATGAGGATCTGTTTGGCAGTGATCTAAAACAAACGGCAAAATGATGCAAGGATGTGAAACAATGATGAAAGTGGGTTGAAACCACTAACCAAATAAACAAGGTAACATGGTCCATCTACAATCTAGATATCTAGATGTAGTATTATAGAATGGATATAAAAATGACATAGCTGCGCTCCTGACTGGTGTTTGTGCCCAAGAAAGGCCGTTGCTACAACCACCAGCAATTGTTTAAGCAACTTGTACCAGTTTTTCTGCTTTCCAAATTAGTTCACCACAAAAACATCCCATGAATTGAAAGGCCGACATCAAGTCATCATCCTCCGTGGTTCCGATTCACCTATAGCCATCACCCATTTAGAAAAGTTTCAGGAAAATCATTTTACTTAACCCAAACCTCCATGATTTTGGGTTTCAGCCGTTCCAGCCGTTTTCCTCGGAACTCCTGGAAGAATGATCCGAAACGGCACATGGAACCACGACTCATGACGGCCACGGTGCAAGTAGCGATTCTGCAAGGTGTTTTGACCTCGGTAAAGGCGATTTAAGGCAACATAAGGCAACAGTTTTTTGCCCAAGGCCTTTTGGAGATTACATTTGAAGGGGATAAGGGGATGACATGAAGGTGTATATATATATATATAATATATAATAAAAAAAATAAATAAAATAAAAANTTGATATAATATAATTTGATATAATTTAATATAATATGATATGAAAAAATATAATACAATATAATATAAAATAATATAAAAATAATAAAAAATAAAATATACATATTATAGTGTATATATATTTATATACACACCATGAAAGACCAATCTTAAAGGAGGGTCTATGTAGATTCCTGTAACCTGTTGTTGTTGTTTAATTTTTGTGGGGGGAAGGGAGGCGAATGAAGTAGGGCTTCACCCCAATGAACAACGGATTGCTGTCTTTGTGCCAGTCTTTATATCAATATAAATATATGGGCGCCCCGCGTTTTCCGGGCCCCCCAAATTTGCATCATTTGCAAAATTGGTTTAAACAGTTGATATTGCAACTGCCAATTTGCATTCGTATAGTACAACATGGTACATGAGAGATTTCACTGCCTTCTTTCATTGAAACAGTTCAGGGGGTTAGATCAGAACCCCACAGATCCTTTACTTTGCACAAAGTTTTTCAAAGGCTAGTAAAGGAAAATAAAGAAAAGTAACGGAAGAAATAAAGTTGAGACTGTCCCGTCAGGTAATCACTGAGGGTGCCCAAAATATCTATGAAATACTTTGTGAGTTCCATGCTGCTGTTTCGAAATTTGTGATATTGATTTAATGACTGAAAAATGCACACATGGATTCCTGATATTTATGTAGATTTAGTGAATAATTTCATGAAATTTATTGGAATGTATGGAAATTTAGTGAATGCATTTCTGAAATTTAGTGAGCCCGTTTACTCGCGAAATTTCACTAAATTTCACCAAGTTCACCAAAACCTGGTGAATTTTCTATAATTTGTTCACCTGAAATTGAGTTAGCATGAATGAAATTTAGTGAGGGGAAATCTTGGCTAACTTTCACTAAGTTTCAATAATTTTAAGTAAACAATTTAATGGAGATTAGCTCTAACTTTCACCGCGTTTCATTGAAATTGGCCCAAATCTCACTTATCTAAAGTTCTGAAATTTGGACTCAGTACTTAATGCCAGAAATCTGGATTCACTGCTTTATTCATTATTTTGTTTACCAGTTGTCATTAAATATTATGTTGTAATTGTCCGGGTTTACCTCCAAAGAAAAGGACAGTAATGGAAATCGAATCATTTGGATGGTAAACGCCTGGTTCAAACTGTAAGCCATGCTTTCATATTATCAATATTCAATCAATTTGGAAACGTTTCACTTTGACTCAAACAACATGTTTCCCTTTTGTTTTTTGTGAAAAAAATGTTGCAAATCTTGCATCATCTTCTTCCATCAGGCAACAATTATTCTCAAAAACTATCAGAAACATATCATGTTTTAAAAAATTGAAAAACATGTTGACTTGTAGAAGTGTTTGAGGTTTTGAGTGTTTGGTTTCAATACTTTATTTCAAAATTTTCATCTGTTTTTNTTTGTTTTGTTTGTTTTTTTGGTTTGTTTGGTTTCTTGGTTTTAATGTAAAAACTGTTTATAAACATCAGTGGTGTTTATAAACACAGTAGATTTGAGATTTGAATTCACAGCAGTTGTTTAGATGCTGAAATCCCAGTATATTTCACACGTTTTTTTAATCAATTAGATTTACAGTATGAAAAAGCACATGGGTGGTATTGAACGTGTTGATCATTAAGAGAAACTATAACTCAGTAATTAACATTTTACCAGACTCCCAAATCTGGGGGGCCCGGAAATCGCACCGAACCCAAAAATATATGTATATATCTCATATCATTTACAGAATGGGTGGCATGCCTACCTTCCCTTCTGTTTAACAGATTCTAGTTGGTGGTTGAACCAACCCATTTGAAAAATATGCTCGTCAAAATGGATCATTTCTCCAGGACTCGGGGTGAAAATAAAAAATATTTGAACGCTTCAACCCTGCACCAGCTGGCAGGGTAACCAAGAGACCGTTCGCCAAAGCTGCCTTCGCCTTTGCAATGCGATGGTAGTGTGTCAGCGCAGTAACCAACAAGACCTGGGCATAAATGTCATGAAATACTGAAACCAGTCAAGGGAATGGTGGGTCAATGTTCATGGGTAATTCGTATAATAATCAAAAAATATGTATAATGATATGTATATACATATAATATGCTGTAGGTGTAAAACGTCAAACTTCACCAACCTGAATTCTGAAGCATTTGGCAACAAAACTTTCAACAAAAACTACCTTTTGGGCAGCGTTTTGAAAACTGAAGAAAAAGACTCTTACAAATTTTCTTTTGCAAGCAAACCAGGTTCCATGCCTACAAAATGACTCTCGTATTTCCAAAATGAGGGTATACAAGGGAAATGATTCCTTATAAAATGCCCCTTAGAAAACATTTCTAAGGATCACGTGATCTCCCATTCTGTAGTGGAAATTTCAAGGGGGATTGTGAAACTTTATATCATGGTTTGGTGTTTTTACATTCTCAAAGTACAGCCCTCCTGCCGTAGTATCGCTTGAAAAATGGGTCGTGTACCACATGCGTAAAAATTGTGCTGTTCTTGCCACGTCGTTCTTCAAGGTAGTCTCCTGAAGAGTTGCGAAAACCCAACTTACCATTGGTTGAAACCAACCTCCTCCCGATAAATTCTTTATGTTTGCCAAGGGACCAGAGCGATGCTCACAAGAAATTCATCCCACAACACCTGTGCTTCATGTGCTGGCCATGGGGCCATGGCTGATCATGGCCAGCCGTTGTTTCTTGCAAGGGTCACCTCTTGAGGCCTATCGTTTTTTTTTCCAGTAAGAATAGCAGCATTAATGCGGTTGATTGTTCAGAAATGCGGCCAGGTCCAACCACCTGGCATATATAAAACCACCAACCTCAACTGGTGCAGGGTTTCTGAACCATCAACAATAAGACTTTGTGATAGGAGCTATAAGAACTACTTACTTGATTCATAGTCTATGTTCTACCGAAGTCTAAACAAAAATCGTTTGAAGAATCATAGCAACAACAAAACGTTTTGACATGCATGAATACATCCATGAGTTTCTAGTTGGTGATTTCAACCCATCTGAAAAATATTAGTCAATTTGGATAATCCCCCCAGGACTCGGGGTGAAAATAAGACATGTTTGAAACCAGCACCTAGGTTTCCGTCCGGTGTGATGTGATGTTTTGGTATAAACCCTGAGGTTGACTAACGTAACTAACATAGCAGCATAGCAATAGGAAATGTACCATTGGAAGATGTATTTCCTACCGTAAAAATTGATGATTTTCCATTGCCAGCCATGTTAGTTTACCGGAGAGTATTTTTTGATGCTTTTCATGTGTCATGTCACAGCTGACGAATTCACAGGACTCCAATCTTCACCGTTCAAACCCCACCTGATCCGTCCAGGCTAAGAACTGTTGAATCACATCCTGAGACACCGAAGTTGCCAGAGGATGCCCCAAGGCAAGGGGTCAACAAATAGAGGAGATTTCTTATAGGAAGTACACCCATGTACACCCCAGAAATCTAACAAATTCATACCAACAAAGTTGCCATATTTATCTATATTAAATATATATACATATATATGTAAAAGGAGTCACCTTTTCCGAGGCCCATCATTTTGGGGTATCCAGCCGTTAGTTTTTTTTTTGGGGGGGGGTACAATTTTTCAGCGACCAAACAACAACATGTACAAATCTTTTGCCAAAAACAACTTGAAGACAAAAAACAACTAACGAATCCTGAATCCGCCGATTTCAAACATTTAACAATTTAACCTTTCAACAACAACAAAAAGAGACACGCGGAATTGACATCAACCTTGGAGTCGTGAAAAAACTCAACATCTCTTCACGTCGCAGCCAGGCCACTTTGAAGGACCAGGCTAATACCATGGGATACGCTTTAGCCTGCAGGTGTTTCGAGGAAGGTGCGTTCTGGATCCAAGGATCCGCTGGTGCACTGAAAGGGTACAATTTGGAGGCGGAAGAATATCTTCTCAGGAGGTACTTGGATCCATAGGGCTAGTTGAACCAACCCCTTTGAACAAATATGCGCAAATTTTGATCATTTCCACCATTTAGGGGTTTTAAATAAAAAATGTTTGAACCCCCCCGAAGTTTGACAGCTCGCCCCTGAAAAGTTACCGAAACCCCCAAAAGGAAAGGCTTGCCTTCCAACCACCATGTTTCAGGGGCGAGCTGTTAAACTTCGGTGGTGTATGAAAAAGAAAAATTGTAAAACTACCCTTCCCGAAAACTAAGATATTTGCTGAAAATCAACGGTTGGTTCAAATGAAGTGTCCTTTTGAAATGGCCTAACACATCCTAACACAACTATGGCGGAACAAACCTTTTGGAGGGGCCGTGAGGGGTGGTCGCTGTGGATAGTTTGAGTATGTAGTCAGTTTTAAGACTTGCCACAGCATCTATGTATGGGGCTTGTACTTACCAGTTCCCGCACAACCAGTAGTTATACGGTTCTACGAAATCATACTTACTGCTACTTGTCGTATAAATATACATGTTACAGTTCCTCTTGGTTCGCATATATGGCAAAACTTGCACCAACATGCATCAAGTCCAATGTGTCATAATCACTTCTCTTCTCGTTGCAATTGCAGAACACTGAACTTGTGCACTCGATGGTGCCTACCTTCTGGAAGTTGCAACCAAAGAAAATGTTCTCTCTCAATGTCGCTCCACACAAAGGAGTTGAAATCTCACCTTCTCAAAAAAACCCTTTCAGCAAAAATGAAAGAGATCTGTTGATATTTCAGTCTCACGGGTCCAACTTTCTTCGATGGTTTTTCTCCATTGGTTGTGAAAGGCACAATGCTACTTCCTATCTTTGACAACCATGCAATCGCAATACGTGCACTCTCTCTCTCTCTCCCAGTCTTTTTTGGTCACATCAGTGAGCAATCTGCAGATCCTTGCTGAGAGTTTGCTGTACAACCATAATGCCAAGGTTGCCATGGACGACCACAAACCCAACACCAATGCATGAGACATTGTGTGCAGGTCATATGGTTGCAACCCATGGAGCGTAAGGTTCTCACTCCGCAGCCGGGACAAGCCTAGAATGTTGGTGAAAATGTGGAGAGATGAAACGGTTCACCATGGATGACTGACAGGAACACACTTGGGGATGTATAATAACCAAAGACACCTGAAATTCAGTGTCATCATTTATGTCATCTTGTCTCAGGCGTTTCTGCCCAGGTTTCCTCTTTGATCTTTGATTCGGTGGGGCATTTGAGGCTCATAGCATATTCATATCTGAACTGGCGATTGCTGAGCCAAATAGTTGCAAATTGAAATACGCCCAAAAGCAGTACCAAAACAACGCCGACATGTAACGACAAAACAACCACCAACACACCACCACAAATGAACACCCACAACTCCCACAACCATGAACAAGACTTGCTATATCTTGCAGCCACCAACACCAGCTCCATCCCCGGGTGCCTTCGCTCCTGCCCAATGCCTTTCTTTACTTCTCAAGGTTGAAGGTAACGTGGCATCGAATTCTAAACAAGACTTACCTCAAATCCAACAAATGTCGAAAAAGAAATGCACACAAGCGTTGACAGATAATGGGCCAAACTACAGTAGTAAAGAACACTGAGGTATCCTATGGTTTACTGAAAATCCTGTCCAAAGACTTCATGCACTTCAAACAACCTTCATCCAACGAGACCTAAACCGGCACTGTTCGGATTGATTTCCAAACAAACATAACGTCTTCCCAGTTCCAAGTTGATGCTTCCAAAGCAAGAAAATTCTGTGTTTTTTGTTGCTTGGAATCATGAATTATTGATGACGGTTGAAGTCACGGAACTTGCAACACATTTTTTTGTTGACATCGTTCAACAATAAAAAGGAGTGATTCAAAAAGAAGAACTAATTTCATCAGCTCCAACAAACATGCCAAACACGTGAAACCCAGGGGAGCTACCAAAGATCAGCTGTGGTTTCGAGTAGGATGCAGGAACAAAAAAAACACCAAAAGTCGCAAAAATATGGTCCTGAAACCAACATAAAGCCTAGCAAATGGTGGATGAACACGTTAAACATCTAAAATCAGATGTTTTGGCCAATACATTCAAAATGCATCAGTGTAGGTTGCATTTTGAATTTTAACCATCGCCTCACATTTATATAAGATGTTGGTTTCAGGCTGTTTCTGAAGCCAAGTGAAGGCAAACCATTGTGATGATGGCCAAACGCTTCCCAGGGCTGACTGCATAGAAGACAGTAATCAGATTCACAACTCGGACAGTGAACGCAGCGCATATCTTCCTAAGATCAACGACCATGACTGATCTTCGAACACCAAACTCGAGGGTGCCATACCTACTAAGTGGTGGTATCTGATAGGTCCATGTTGGGTGAACCTGGGATGGATCCAACAAAGCCTTCAAAGTTTTAAGAATGTCGGAGATGTTTGAAGCCATGCCCTTGCAAGTAAGACGGATATCACCTGATGGGCTACGATGTGGGTTTTTATCACCTGATGACCCCTCATAGCCCGGCCCATCGCGGCACTGCGGCAAATCTGTTGAGCAATAATTTTTGGGATACTGAAATAGACGGCTTACACAGCTGGATCCACATTACTACATGTCAGGTTGCCTTGGAGACGTTGGGAATCCTGAAATGCTAAGTATACAGCATTTTCTGTTCTAAATCGTGACCTTGCATCGGTGTGTCTAGCATGTCTCCATGTAGTCATAAAAAATAGTAATAGTCATCATCATGTCAACATCCTTCGTGTGATCTTCATGAATCATCATCAATGATCAAGCATCAATCATCAATGATCAATCACCAATCATTTATCAATCATCAATCATTTATCAATCATCATCATCATCATCATCATCATCATCATCATCAAAACAATCATCATCCAACTAGATCTTCAAGAACTATCTTGCTAACTCATCCAACCCCACAAAAACATCCTTCAACCTACTCCAGGCCGCAAAAAATCCATCCTACCCTCGAGGTCGTACCCAGCTCTCAGCCTGGAGCTTTCACCCCAAAAAAACGAGCATTTTTGCTACCCTCCCAAATTACTAGCTTTGGAAAATGCATCTCCTTTCCAATATATGGCTATGTTTTATTATTTTTGTGGTATCTATCATAAATTTCGGGGGGAGTATATATCTAAATCACATATAATATATCTAACCATCCCTCCAACTTGCACATTTGTTTTTCCTATAACGTGTTTAACTTTCCTTGGCAAGCTTCGCCACCAGCAGAGGGTGCCGTATAGAAACCCATGTGTCGACCCAAACTCCACGATCGTGGATCCCACCGGCTCCCTGGCTCCTGAAGCTTGCCGCAAGGAAGTGGGGATCGTTAGAGAAATGGAGTGACATGGGGCCCCTATAAATGGCCGAAAATCACTGGGTCACTGGGGCTATATAACCACCATAAATATGGAGTTATTCTATATAACCTTACTTTAATAACTGGTAGGAGCCCCCACCTTGTGGAGTTTTTGCTGTTTTTTTTCTTTGAATGGGAAAATATCGAAAAATCACCCTCAGTTTATAAAACAGCCCAAAACATCATTTTTTAATCAATTTGTGTGGTGGATTTTATGGGAAAAGGATGAAAAAAAGGGAGATACTCACATGATGTGTCACTCATGAACAGGTTTGTGAGTTTTGGGGGATCGGACGCAACAATTTGGACCAAACATTGCTGGTATAGCTAGTTGCTTGCATTTAGTGCTTTAGAAGGACACCAGCCACTTGACGTAGAGCTTGAGTAGGAATCATATTTTGCAGAGACTGCAACATCATGGCATCCAATGTCTGGCAGGAACCCACCCATGACAAATTGAAATCAACATCTTGTCAATGGATGATTCTGGTTCTTGTTGGGGTTGGTAGGGATTATCATATACGCCCCTGGAAGGCAATATAAATATGTATATATAATATATATACCTGATGTAATAGTGGTATAATAATGGTATAACAGTATATACTGCCAATCGGGTGATTAAAAAAACTACCTGCTACCCAATAATCCTATCTAGTTGGTGGTTTCAACCCATCTGAAAATATTAGTCAAATTGGCAATATTCCCCAAATAGGGGTGAAAATAAAATATTTGAAACCACCACCTAGCTATGATCTCTATGATCTGGAGGTGAACCCGATCTAAATGGGAGAAATTATACTTCCGGAACTCCGGTCACACAACTGCGTCGCCTTATTTGCCTTGGTGGAGCCATGAATCTCAACCTCAACCTCAAGTCATATCTTTTCTTGGGAAAGAATATCCCCACTAATCCCGTCCATCTAAAAATCAAACTCTTCTGGGGTTTCGCAATTTTGTTGCCCAAACTAAGTCGAGCCGCGACGTAATTGAGGCCAATATATTTTTGAAAAAGCGTCCGACAGAAAAAAGGAATTATGGTCATGTAATGGTTTTTGATTCCAAATCTTCTGATATCGATTTGTTTCTGGTGAACATGTTGACAGATCTCAAGTCAAATATTAAGCCCCCCATTTCATGACCAATGAATGCATATTACAAGTGCATAAAACGCATCCACATATAAACGTGTTCACAAAATACAGACATTAACTCCTCGAAAAAAAAAGAACTCAGGTACCATTCGAGAAAATTGCTGACAAACATTTCAACACTTGTCCGTTACGTCGTGGTTTTTGTAACCCTGAAGCCACAAACATATCGATTCACTGACTGTCTTGATCACAGGGCGTAGATGATATGGCAAAATAATTAAGTGGATGAACAAGCCTAGCGGTAAATTAATTGTGGGAGTGAAGCATATTTTGGAAAATGAATTGTGTACTGTCTCAGCCATTTTTCCGGCGTTATATAAACCCTTTGATGATAAGACCAGCATACCGCACCTGTAAGGCTTTGGAACGTCGCAAATGCTTGGGCAGAAGCCACATGTGATTGCACTCGCTGCCGGGGCAATGCACCACCTCTTTCGAAAAAGAAAAAACACACATCCAGAGAGAGGACCATGCAGTTGCACAGTGGTTAAATCTGGATAAATGGGCAAACCGTATCTACTTACCATATATGCAGCATATGCATGTAACTTATCAGTTGTCAATATGATGTTCAGAGTCAACTTTAAAAAAACACATAGGTCGCAGGTTAAATCAATGCATGAAAAGTATAAATATATACCTATCTATATATATATATATTTATACTTTTGAAAACATAAACAAAAGACATACAAAGACATATATGTTACTGTAATCATAAAAATATATAGCAACTTATTTACATATCAATACATATCATATCATTGCACTGTCTAGCACGTGCAGCTTGAGACACGTCTTCCATGCGTGCTGCACAGCTGCTAGCGAGGCCACTTGTTAAGCACCAGCGTTCCTTAGTAGCAAGTAGCGTCTCGCCACAAGCGCAGTCGCTATGCCGCTATGACTGCCAAGAATCGGCTTTAATGATAAAGTTGATGCTTCAGAAATCCCAAACTATCCCAAACTGTAATCGAGGGAAATTGGGGACCGTTAAAGTATGTACGTCAAACCGTGGAGACCAGATACATGCGTATCACAGATTTGTTTTTCTGAAGATCGAGTTTAAACTTTAAACCTAAAAGGCCCCTATAGTCAAAACCTAACGCTATCCAAGTTGTGGGATGCAATGTCATGGAAGTGGAACAATGGAACATTCTCATACAATACCTATATAGCTTACAAAGGAAAACCCATCACTTTTAGTAATAAACCAACCCACTTGCAGTGTGCTACTATCAGCAACAAAAACATCGGCTATCGGCAGCACATCTCGCAACAGTGACTCGCACATCCGGTATCACTTTCTCGCGGGATTGTCGTGCAATACCAGAAGGCAAACATCACAAAAGTGTTCAGGAAATATATTATTCTGCATTTCCCTTTAATACATGCCTAGCTATTACAACTTTTACACATTGCCAACTCCCAAATCATTTGTCTACATAGCATTTCATGAAAAATGTGTCCTTCTAAACTCTAAAACCTCGAGGCAAAGACCTGATGTTTGCAAACCAAGCATCATAGGCCTTGCGTTTGCGATTCGTCTTCCTGCCCAAGGGATCCAAGCCCTGCCAAGACCACTGATGTCGACGAAAGGCTTTCTCCACCAAAACGTCGGGAACAGGCACTTTACCTGGACGCAGGACACCGGTTTCAGGTGTCCCAAAAGTACGTAGCTGCCAACCGGCTTGGAGCTTGAAAAGTACATCCTGCAAAAAAAATAACAGCTGGAAGCCCATTCCAACGGAGGTTCGAAAGATGATCTTCCTTTTCAATTGGTTTATTTTTAGATTCCGGGGTAATTTCCAGGGGTGTACTATCATGGAAAATTGCGACTCATCTTCCACACACCTGCATGAAATGCATGTTCCATGAAGGTTTTTTTGGGGAGTGTACGAACGTTGGCCTTGTGGAGAAGCGTTTTGTGGTGAAATGCGTTGATCATATAGTGCCTGTATGGAACAAATATAAAAAATTAAACCCTTGGTTTGTTTGGTTCAGATGAGATGCCTCTTCCAGGTGTGTATTCTCAGGTTCCATCCGAATCTTCCGGGGCGCACACCCTCTTTCCTTTCCCTCTAAAAGGCTTGTCACCAAAAATATTGGAAGCATCACTCAAAAGTCGTTGTTCCAGTTGTTCCACCAACATTCACATCAACATTCCCCAGTGTCTCTAGAGGTGTCTAACAAAGATCCAGTGCAGGATATCACCAACCACCACCAGTTCAACCCAGGCTTCTCATCTAAATCAACCACCCTTTGGTCAAGCCACACACCAATGGACAATTCATGTCTGGGCGGGCATCATCAATCACACTCTCCGCATGGCGTCGAAGACATGCCCAACACAAGGTACGCTTGCAGCAAGGAAGACGTACCATGGACCATGGGTTATCTTCCAAGGTCTCGGCACAAATGGGACAGTCCTTGGCTGATGAGTCAGATAATGGGGTGAAGAATGGCGGTGTGTTTTCTTGAGGGATGAAGCCGATATATTACTCGTAATTACCGCCACTGCCTAATATTGAAGCATGGGATAGCATGGGTATATATCTCTGTGGAGGAGGGCTTCATTTGCAGCCCAAGTGGCCACAGAACCGCCACTAGTTCCAACGCATCCGAAAATGCTCAGGAGTTGCCTGCGGAAAGGTTGAGTAGGGGAGGGAAAGGATTCAAAACAACAAGAAGTCCATTTTTGGATACACTGTTAGTCTATACTTGCGGAATTGATACTGTATATAAAATTTGGAGAGGTTCAAAATACCATGTCAAAACACGTCCACTCGTGAAATGTATGCTCTAATCAGTGTACATACTTAATGGATGTGGAACCTGTAGTGGTAGCTCCAAAGAGATGATTTAGTACATGTCATGCCTTACCAGTACATATATAGGAAGCATCCACAATCCTGCGCTGAATGGATGTGGAACCTATAGCGGTAGCTCCAAATCGCTTCCGATTCCAACAGTGGTGACCCTCCAGTAAATAACTGGACCTCAAGTGATTCAATTTGACTGGGAATTTTAGTTGTTCAAACCCCTCGACGTGACATTCCATTAATTATACTGGTTGGTTTAAAGGGATGCTTAAGATTGGTCAAATTATAGTCCCTCATCCTTATAATGGTTCGTTACATTCTCTATCATATCTCTATCATCCCTTTAAAACATGGGCAATAAAATCAAAACAAAAAAAACTCAAATCCCCTAAAAACTACAAAATACTCTATATCAATCCCTAAGATCCTATATATATATATATACCTGGATCTTCCAAAGGGTGCTGAATGGATGATAAGGGGTGCCTATACACCATCCTTTAGAATCAAACAGCACCCTTTGGAAGATGCTGTAATATAACCCATATATAACCGATATATATACCCCCCAAGATCCATCCTAATATCAACATGATAATCCGAACAACAACGGGCCCTTCAAGACTCAACTTTTGAAGCCTGGACCAACCCCACTGTTGAAGGAAGTCCAGCCACTCCTGTGCTTGCAGGTATCCAGGTGGGTATCCATGGCACTTGTGTTTTACAAGCATGGCTATAGATATATTACTTATACTCAGTTACTACTTTACTATATGTAATCTCTCTCTCTCTCTCTCAGTAATCAGTAATGTGTATATATATAGATATATTTTGCATATATGTTCTTTTGTATTGTCATATTTTCAATTCTATTCAAAACTTGCGTCGTTCACAAATGGTTTTGGGGCGAATCCAAATCCGAGGTTCACAGGTTCGTCGTTAGGTACACAGTGACAAGTTTTTCAAGGGTGGAAAAAAAAAACGTTTCAACCAACGCGTCAAAGCGGAGGAAAAAACTCAAGAATCTCAACTGAAGTGTCATGAAGTGTGATTCTCCTGGCGAAGCTGGGCACTCTCAAGCAAACAACGCAAGTAGACTACAACCCCCAAGACCTGAGTGTCAGGTCTTGTGTGTTGTGAAGCGACCGTTTTTTCCCCATAAACTTGGGGAATTTCAATGGAAAAGCACCCTATGTTCCAAAAGACTGCCTTTTGTCATAGTCGAAGATGTGCTCAAAAGCTTTCGGAGCAAGTTTCAAATCCTACTTTCTAATCACAATACCTAGTCAAGCAAGTCTGCCAGGTACTGTATACAGCAGCTGCGACATTGCACAAATCATAGCCTTGCTTATGATTCCCTTTTTGACAAACCACACTGCCGGAAATCACATGACTTCATAGGTATAGTTTCACATAGTTGTATAGAACAACCCTTCCCCTAGGGATCCGATCACCTTCTGAGAATGGTAATGGAACCAAAATACTATGCTGAGGAGGTGATTGGACACCCCAATCATCCTCTGACAACATGACTGGAATGCCTAGGGTTTGTAACTTCCTTGATCCAACACCCAGCGTTCTTTTTCAGCACATCGAGATACCAAAAGCCACGGCATTGCATCGAATAGGACATAGCAACCGTGACACCAACATCTCAGTGTCAATGAGAGTAAGAATGCAGTGAGCTCCCAAATGGCCTTAGTTTTTGGAAGGAGGATGATGAGGATGATGAGGATGATGATGATGAGGATGATGATGGTGATGGTGATGAGGATGATGATGATGATGATGATGAGAATGATGATGATGATGATGATGATGATGATTCTGACGATGGCAACATGTTGTTTTTTGGTTTGCTGCCTTGTTTTCAAATAGGAAGCTGATCCAAAAACGACAACAACAAGAAATTGCTCCGAAGTGCTTGCTTCACCTATAGAGTCTTGTATGTGGCGAAAGGGTTTCAGAATGTCCAACATATGTTGATGTTGGATGCCAAGGCCATCTTGAGGGATTGGCAATGCGTGGGAAAGAATTGTTCTCAAAATGAACGATGTCCATGCGTCACATTCATGCTACCAGAATCTATATATATATATATATATCATTTCAAAACCTTTCCTTGAATCATGCCCTTGTTACAAGAACATGTCATTCTTCCGTGAAAATCGGAAATGACTACCCTTTTTCGCAAACGAACATTTTTGGCAATCAGAAAACCGAGACCAACGACCAACCGTGAAGGCTGTATTTTTCCTATGTATGAAACCTGGGGAATTTCAAGGCTGCCATGTTAGTTCACCTGAAATGGTACTCTCTGGTAAACTAACATGGCAATGGAAAATCACCATCTTTTATAGGAGATACATCTTCAAATGGTGGATTTCCCATTGCTATGTTAGTTTACCGGAGTGTACCCTGGGATTTTGTAGGAGTCTGGGATTCGAAAAAACCGCTCCAGAAGGCTCGGTAAAACACATGAGCGACCCTACTAATCGCTCCCCCTGGCTATCATATGATGGCGGGTCAACCTGACCCTTTGTAACGAACACCCCCCACCCCCACCAGAAATAAGGGTTTAATAGCCGGCCTTAGGGGAAACCAATGGCTAATAAACCCAAAAAAAATAGGTTGACTAGCCGTAAACATGTGGCGATCCAGCTGGATAATACCAACTAGTTGGTGATTTCAACCCCTTTGAAAAATATTAGCCAAAATGGGAATCTTCCCCAAGGTTCGGGGTGAAAATAAAAAATATTTGAAACCACCACCTAGTAAATTTACCGTTTGTAGGCACAGTGTAGGAAATCCAAACAAAAATTAGGGGTAGGGGTAGGTTGACTAGCCCTAAACATGTGGTGATCCAGCTGGATGATATACCAATCTCCTGATTGCCCCCAAGTAACTCGGACCGAGACATAGCCAGCCCAACCGCTCAGAAAAATCGCGCCCACGAAGCCGATCTGCCTGCAGGATGAACCACCACGAAACCCATGGAAACAGGTGGTGCACCCCCACGAAAATTATATATAGATACCCAACATAGCCATATATTTGAAAGGAGACACATGTTGAAAACCATCATTTTGGGTAACATATGTTAAATTTCTAGGGTGATAATTAACTTCACATCGCTTCTCAAAGTCTTGATTGTACAAATCTCTCTCCGTATCATGGATTGGTTGGAACAACATCCCCACCAAAGAATTTCAGCCCCAAAGTTGCTAACAAATTGTGCTAGTGAGAAACCTGGCGGTTAAAATTACCTGAGTTGTGAACCGCACAGCTGCAAAAATGCAACTGCTGATTGGTCAAGATATTCCAACACTCCTCTGGAAGATTTGGATGATTTTCTTTTTCGATCTTTGCTGGCATGTTACCCTCATCCCAAAATCTTCCAAAAATCGAGCCCTTGAAGATTTGGATGTTTTTCCTTGTTTTTCCAATGTTTGTTTGCATGTTCCGGAAATTCTCAATTCCATGACATGGTTCAAACAGCTCTTCCAATTCTTCCATTGGCCATTTTTGTCCAAACAAAAAACACACAAACTTCCTTAGACCAAGGTGCTGTAAGACTTGTAGCTGAGCCCTCTGTCCATGTTGCGCAGCAAGCACTTCTACACGTTCAGCGAAGCGGAGGACATTCAAACGTCCCAAAGCCAAGAAATGCTCCAAGACATGGGCTGCATAGCCAGGCCAAGGTGGTCCATCCATCGGGAGCGGAAAGGCCAATGAAATTGATTCGTTTTTTTTGTTTTTACGGTCGAGCTGTATTGGGCGAGTTATGCAACAGTGCATATAGTTGTTGAATATGGGAAGCTAGATTCTATGAAGTATTGTTGTTGTTTTTTTTACCGGTTCTGAAATATATATGTATGGTTGTTGTGTGAACCAAAGACCGTAATTTCCCAAAAAACACCATGAAACACCCGGTTTTGTCAAAAATGAGTCCAACTTACCAGCTGCAGTGTCCCTCTTCGGTCGTTGCTCGGATGATTTCTCCGGCAACGACCTATCTTTGAGCAAGTGGCGGTGCGAAGTCAACAGCCAATTTTAGTATCCAAACAATGCAATCATTCAGAGCAGATCACTCATCGTTACCATAAATCATGCATTGATCCTCACAAGATGGGCAATTGAATGACACTTGATGATAAATGATACGACCTGGGCACCCAGGATTATCACAAGGGGCTGAAAAAATGCATAGTTTCTTTCTTAAAAAAGGGTGGTATAATTCACCATATCAACATAAGCCAAGCAGCTTGATTTATCCTCAAAAATCTCAACCAAACCTAGCAACATGTTTTTTCTATGGAGATGTTCCTTCATGCAATGTCAACCCCCAGTGTGCTGTCTATTTAGAAGGAGCCCACCCCACACAGTTTTTTTAAACTGCCACATGACATCACTTTCTGTCATGATATTTCTAAACCAAGAAGAAACAAATACATGTTTTTTGTTGACAATTACAAAGGGTAGAAACTAACATACTCTTTATGGAAGAAATCCTGCAGGAGTCGATATGGTAAATATCCCATTATTCATAGGATTCTTTTTTAATTTTTGCATGCCAGGTGGTGCAGGATTTCTTCCATCAACAGTATATAGCTCCTAAAATAATTGATGGTTGGAAGACAAACCTTCCTTTTGGGGTTCGGCTTATTTGCAGGTGCGAGCTGTGAGTCTTAGGAGGGGTAAATCACTGACTCTCACAATGTCTTGAATTGATGATATCCTCATGATGTAACGTGCACATGAATTTACATATTCCGGTGGATGTACACTTTGAAAACAAAAAGGAAAAGGATACAATTGCATGGATGAGAACACGCACAATATATCCACATCAATTTTCCATAGAATTTGAAGCATTTGGCATTGATCTCCATCTCTTTCCATGTATAATCAGGCCCCTCTCTCTCAAAAATCTCATCATACAGGGGGAGTGAATAGTCTCATATAGTCATCCATGTTCATCCAGTTTCCCCCAAGCTCCAGGTGGAACTGTTGGGAGGTGTCGTCATAATCCCTCCTCCCCACCAGGCCCACAGAACCTGTAAGTCAACAGCTGCATGAAGGCGGCTGTATTTGCTCTTAGGATCATCAAATTCACCTGTTTAAAGTGGAGAGGTGAAGGGAACAGGTGAACAGCCAAGGGCAAAAGTAGGGTATGAGTTGTATGACAGGGGTCAAATTTCATCATTTTATATATAATCCTAAAGTATATACATGAACACGGAACGACATATATGCCTTGACAAGTGGATATGGACCAACATTTCAACTTTTTCCCGAATTCCAAGGAAACTTACAAAAAGAGCAAAAAAAAACAAAAATATACAAAGCTGCGGTAATTCTTTTGGAGATCATTTCAAATCAGGATGATTTTCAAAACACTGATAGGTTGAAGGACAGAAAATATCAGGGCATTTCTACCCCGCTTCTTTGGTGAAAATTTGTCAGTGAAAAGTTGGCGATTCTGGGAGACCCCAAATGGCAACGTGGTTCACGTGGTTTTCACAAACCGGGAATGAAGGAAAAGGGTGCTGCATATATGTTGCATATGTAAATACTAGTATCCGTTTCTAGCATTTTGCATGTGAGAGCAGAATTTCTGTAAAACGCAAGATATCAAGATCATATATCATATGAGCTTGGGCTAAGCAAAAGGATGTGTTGATCACAAGATATCAGGTCAACAACCACACCTTCCCAGTTTTTTTGTTGCCAACAAATTGCATAGCCGTCAAGTTTCCTGTATTCTTACCATATATGTCCAACCACAAACGAATAAACCCTTCGCTAAACTAACATGGCCATGAAAATCATGAAACTTAGAGGATGTTCCATCCTGCTTTGTTACCCTGGAAGATTAACATGGAACCTACAAATCACCAAGTTAAGAAGGAAAATGATCTTCCAAACCTCCATGAGGACATGTTGCATGTTAATCTTCAAGGGTGTAATCCAAGCTAAATGCCATCCCGACACCTCCTATCAACCCTCCCCAAACTCGTGCCGAGTGACGGATCTTCCACTGCATGATCGGCACCAACAACCATGCCAGGACACCCTCAGTGGTGGAGGTAAATTTCAGTGGGGGGTCAATGTCAGGGAATATGGGTTATGATCCCCAAGAATCCCTAGACAACACAATAAATACCATAGGTATACTGTATACTGTTAGGGGGTACACCCAATTGTCCCTTGACAATGGTTTTTTCAAACCAAGTTTCCAGAAATAGGTAAAATCCATGACAACTACAACTCTATTTGACACCTGTGTTTAAAAAAGAAACTATGAAAAAAAACTGATAGGTATATAGTATATAGCTTCAATTAATGGTAAAGAGAGGAAGCTATGTACATATCACTTTCCCAAAACTATCGAAGACATATTGGCAATATGGAATATTTACCTTCATGGATCTCATAGAATTGAGCCATTCATGTAGATAAAGATTCCAGTCCCATGGAGCATCTGGGAAAGGTGGGATGATGCAACCTTGTTGTTTTACAATATATATTCATGCTACCATATGTTTGGGAACATCATATCATAGCAAACCAAACCCCTCCAAATTACCATACTGATTTGATGGCATTTTGCATCTGCCCGTGACAGTGACATGATCCTTAGTGCAACATTTTGTCAGAACTTTAAAGGGTGAGCAACGGCAGGAGTGTTCCATTGGATCCCTCCAGTAAGTAACTACCAACTGTCAACCCACCATATCTTGGGCAAGCTGGAACATGAGCAAAGAAGAAACACATCTGTATACACAGAACGAGGCATGGTATCACCCTTGAAATCTCATCATCATTTTACCCCAAAAATCATTTGAAGTCTCATTTAACAACATACTTTTTAACATGTCCACTGGACACATGCCCGGAATAATTAAGTTGTTAAAAGCAGAAAAAATCAGCCAACTGAATACCATTAGTTAGAAGACTACCGACCACATCTCTTCACTCACTGCTCATAGGAAAGGATGACGCATTTTCGAAAAGGTGACGAATCAACACTCCCAGGACCAGCTCCCCTATGCCGACAAGATGCATAAATCGAATATCCTTAGGATTCGCTAACGGAAAGCAATGTCATATCAAGCTACTGTTGATGGCTGAAATCCCATTCCCAACCACCTGGGATGTAGGCTAAAACCTTAGTGTAATAATGAAGTAAACTGCCAGGTCCTCAACTGATGCAGGATTTCTGAACCATCAACCGTATTAGGCATCGCCAAAAAAAGAAAGTGAACAAAATGGGAAGCTTCTTTACATTTTGGTAGGTCAGCGTTTGGGAGTGTTCAGACGCCTTCCGTCTTCAGAATCTATGTATTTGGTTCTCTTAGTGGAACTCGGATCATTGGGGGATATTGGCGGGACCAATGTCCACATCTAGTGAGTTTGGTATGTCTCCTCATGCATCTTTCCGTGCATGGCCCTTCTTCACTTTACGTCCGGCTGTATCAGCTATCCAGAAAATCTGGCCAAGATTGTCAAACTGGATCTTGATGACCAACAAACCTATGGAAAAAAAAACAAACAGCTTTCAAGATCTCTGACGTGATTTAGTTTGCACTGCTGAAACTAAAAACTATGAACAAAATTCATAGATATGCATAGATCCTTAGCTTCAAAAGAGAACAAAAACGAGTCTCTTTTGGAAGGTCTTCCCCATCTTCTCCATGTTTTTCCGCTTTGAACATTCCAACTCTGTGAACGAAACCCATCAAACGAGCCGTGCCAAGCATCCAACGAAGCCGCGCCACTTCTCTGTTTCGGTATCATCCATGTCATGCTGGGAAATCGCAATCAAGAAACGTTTGATCATCTCGAAGCAAAACCTCAAAAAATCGCAACATCTGATGTTCAAGTAACAAATAGAGTTTATAAAAGATAATATGTTGCAACAAATGACAGAAACTCATTTGAACAAAAACAACAAATTTCCAGAAGATTTCAAATATTTAAATGCTGAATTTTCAAATTGCCAAGCAAAATCCAAGGTTTTGAAGCTGAACCACCAGATATATATCTATCTAAAATAATGCCGCCGTTTGTTTTTGGATGGACCGCAAATCTCCCAAAAAAAAACTGTTTTTGTAGGTATCGATACCTTTTACCTTTTCAGGTACTAGTACTATTACCTGGGAAAGGCTGTAACCTCCAAGCATTACTATATTTTGCAGGTTCCATTAAACTTCAAGGACACTTTGGGAGCTATCATAATTTGCGCCAATGGAATTGTCATTTTGTTCCTACACCCACGTTACAGCTGAGGGTGATGACAGTAGGGATGAAGTGTACCCGCTTGACAAGGGGAAGCTTCATTGCTTGTGGTTTGAACCTGTGTAGCTAAACAAGCGCGACATAAATCCAGAAACTGCAATGAAGCAATGAATCTGGCTGAATCAAGATAAATTCACAGTGTTTAGGTCAATTTTCATATTTTCAAGCGATTTTCTAAAATTGGACGTTGCGAACATCGCGACAATATTGGTTGACGTCGATGTGTTTTCCGAAGCTAGATGTTGCTGGCCCTCAGTACATGTTCATGGCTAGCACTAGCAAAGCTCATTTAACGCATTCTCGACTGAGCAGGACAGAGCTCTCATTTCTCCCGCTTTACTTGTCCTGCAAATTATGGTACCATGATTGCACTTCCCGGAACTAGACATTTTCTAGCTGAGCGTGTCATGTGAACAATTTCCAACCATTAAATATATATGAAAGGAGATTGAGCCCAAGGCCCGTTTAAGCTTCAAAATTGTCACCAAAAATGCTAAATTGGAGTACGCTTAAGGGAACAATCGAGCCTGGATCATTTTGAAACGGATGGTAGAAAACAGCTAGCGGCTAGATTGCCTAAATGTTCTGGGGTGCTTTCGATCCATCTCAGCAACCAAGTAACTGTGGTCACTTCGAGGTTCTCAACATCACAAGTTGTACAAAGGTCATAATTTGGGTTTACGTCGGCTAATTCGGGTATACCATGAAAAAACAACATATCAACATGGGTATTTTGTTCATAAATCTACGGGATTATACTACCCGGTGATGTGGGAGTTATGGTAAAACAAAACAATACAGTATCCCTATCAACCAACCAGTCTAATGGGACGTGTTTTTTTTTTGGGTTCTGATCGTAAAAATTCTGCGCTGCATCGTTAGGCGAAGCAGTAATGGCCAGTGGGAAAATTCAAACATACCTGAAGCATCCTGAAGCAACGTCAACAGCAACGTTTTGGGCCTTCGGCGCCCGCAACAAAACAAATGGTGAAAAGGTAATGACACTCTCATTTACAGCTGAGCAACGATGACAGCATCCATGCATAAATAGTACTTAAGCATCTAGTGGTAAACATCTGCATGACACTCTCCTCGCCAAAGTGTGCTTTCGGCCACGGCAATTCCGTGGCGCAAGAGTTCAATTGAACATGTTGGCCCATGGCTCATGTAAAGGGAACATTGTTTTCTAAGGGTGTGTTGGGATAGGTGACGGTGCCAATCCTTTTGTTTTTGGACGGTCCTCTCCTCCCAACCAAAATAAGTCTAAAAGGTAATACGGAACCTGAACATGTTCCATTGGAAAAACACAAATCTTCTTCCAAAGCTTCTCACTTTGAGGACTCTTTGCTTGTTTTTAAAGGGGAGTTTCGTTTAAGGTTATCAGTTATCAGAATCTATCTTCAGTTGGTTGAGAATCCGCGCATCTGGCCACATGAGACTGCACCCCATTCATACATATCCTAAGTACATAGTCACACGCACAAACATGTATGGAATATGTATGCACATATATAGCTTATATAACTATATAATCATGCATATGTATATATACCTACATTTGCTATAAAGTGATTCCAAATGTACAGTAGGTGTCAATATTCCATACATGGAGCATCGGGGATATTTGACAGTCAATAGTTAATGGCAATACGTGTTTTTCATTGTTTGCAAATATAAATAAATATATATATATATAAATAAACAAATATCATGTGTAAAAACTAAGCACACTCTCTAAACATAGCACCTGAACAAATTGGCATCCCAAAAGTTTTACAACATCTTATAATCATCAATTTTCAGGTGCTTTTGCTGTTAGTTTCAGAGAGGGTAGTTCAATTCCAAAACCTTGAAAGCTTGAAGGAACCGTTTTTTTTTGGTCCCTCCACCACCCCTGGCCAAAACTCGGTTTTGCAGCAACAAGTTTCCGCCTGAGGTTCTATAGGTACGTGAAATAAATACAGATTTCAACGGTTAACGTTGGTTTTGATGTTGAAATAGGACTGCACATAACGTAGTTAACTAGACATGGATGGACCATGAAAAACTGTTTTGTTTCAAGAAGTTTGGGTGCAATTTGTTTGGGTTTGAAGTAAAGTACCTTTTTGAGAAGGTGCAGTAAATGGTGATATGATATCATATTGCTCTAATCTTTAACATTTGTGGCAAGGAATTGGCATTATTGACAACTCCCAAAGCTGCATGCTTTGAAGAAAGCAAAAGGAGAAACCGATGCAAGCATCGTGCTATCTTTACTAGTTGGTGGTTTCAACCCCTTTGAAAAATATTGGTCAAAATGGGAATCTTCCCCAAATAGGGATGAAAATCAAAAATATGTGAAACCACCACCTAGTTTACATTTTTTACGTCATATGAATTCCCATGATTCATAGGTTAGTAAACGACAAATTCCCTGCCCCAATGAAAGAAGGAGCTGCTCCCCAAACAGCCGCGGAGATGATCATTGGCAAAAATCAGGTTTTCACTCATTTTGCCAAAAAGGAACTTCAGGGAAAATGCTTACATTGACATCTCACCTGGAAATGATGCACCCCTTAAAATGTTCAAAGACTTCAAAATCTTACAAGTTTCAGGAATGATCAAGATGGAAAATGCACATGATTCATATCAAATAAATAACCCCTATTTTGTCGCAAAAAGATGTCTTCCAAATTTGATATATATTCAACGACGATTCTCTTCGTGGAAGTTTTCAGTTGTCCACCCGTCCTGTGCTCTCAACCTCTTGAGATCTCGATTTCGCATTGCCTGAAATTCGGGACATCGAACATCCCAGAAAAATCCCAGGTGTCGCCATGGGAGGTTGGAAGGGTTCAGTTTTCGCACTGTCCTCCCTGAAACTAACCGTTTTACCACCTTAAAAAAAAACTCTGGAATCTCGGAGATTCTGAACTTGAAAACCACCATATTTTTTTGGGGGGAGCTGTTAGTTTCACGGAGGTTTCATGCAATATTAAAAACAGATTATACAATCCTGGAACTCCAAACAAACAGCTTCTAATGGTTGTAGGAAATTGGATGATTCAAAGTCTTGACATAGGAAAGGGTTGTTTAATCATGGAAGTGAAAAATGGGTCCCTCCAATAGGAGTTGTCTTTCAAACACAGCCATTTTCATGTTTATGGGAGAGAGAGTATTACGAATGTCTAGACAAATTGTATGCTCTTGGTGTTTTCCGGACGAGATTTCATGTGCTGATTTTTTCCCTTCACCAACCTGAACTGTGAGATTATTTTGGCCGTTCAGCTGTTACCATAATAAACTAGTTGGTGGTTGAACCAACCCATTTGAAAATATATGCTCAAATTGGATCAGTTCCCGACAAATCGGGGTGAACATATAAAATATATAAAATAATTGAGTTGCCCACCAACCAGTAAATTTACAAAAATCTGCCAGTCTTGTGATGTAATTCTGCAAGGTCCGATCACGTCTGAAGGGTCCATCCTGCCCGTTCTGCATGCCTTGTTCAGAAGCTGTAAGCTGGTAATGAACACAAGGTGGTCCTACGAAACACATTGTTTGAAGGTTTTTTGCAGGGCTGGTGAACATGCAAGCTGCGAAAACCGGGATAGAACAGCTTCAAACAAATACATGAACTTTAGGTACAATCTAAAAAAGAAACCATTAGTCTTCCAGTTCCAAGCACCCAATTTCAAGTGTAATTAATGTGTTTTAGTTTCGTAGATAAAGGTATCGAATTGACAACTGATGAACATTTCATACCCTCCCGAAGTTTAACATAGCCCCTGAAAAGTTACCTTCCCAATAGGAAAAAAGTCTTCCAACCATCAATTTTTCAGGGGCTATCTTAAACTTCCAGGGGGTATTGCTTTAGTTTCTGGCCAAAGTAAAACAAAACAACTTATAGGAACAGTTTGGTCCTCAACCTCGTCTTGCGTCTGTTCCAGTGCTTCACGATGCACCTGGCATCCAAAGACCACCCCAAAAATCATTCAAGCCGAGCCGGAAATGTCCACCGACAGAACTCGGAAATGTGACCTATCGTTGACAGTATGGGTGGCACGCCTACCTTCCCTTCTGTTTAACAGATTCTAGTTGGTGGTTTCAACCCACTTGAAAAATATTAGTCAAAATGGGAATCTTCCCCAGGTAGGGGTGGAAATAAAAAATATTTGAAACCACCACCTAGAAATCCATGGGGGTCTCCTTATTTGGATTGACAAACTCCAGGTGCTTCTATAGCCGTGAAATTTTGACAAACCTCGGTTGGAGGTCACGGATTCGCCAGCCCCCAGTGGGTCAATATCACCTCGGAAGCCCCCGAAATTTATGGGGGAAAAACTGGTGGCATCAGTTTTCTCCCATCAAAACTCAAAACTGCCTTAGAATTTGGGTCTTAGAGGATCAATGGGATGGCTGAAAAACATGACTTAGACTGTGATAGTGGCAGGTGGCATATAAGGGTGATTAGCTCTTGATGATATCTTTTCATCAAATAAAAATCATTGGCTTTCTATCAAAAAATTCAACAAAACAAAAAAAATGCTATGAAAAACCAAGTCAGCAACACTTTTAGAATTTTTGGTGGATTGCAACGTTCAACCCCCACAAGAAGTGTCAACCGAAAGGGTTTAGAACTTCAGGTTTTTTGATCATCAGGGGAGAGTTGGATGTACCCCCCGCCATCGTACCCCTATTGGCTAATCCCTATATTTATTTTATAACCCCTAAATTGTGTGTATTTCTGGGTTTTTTCATCCCCAAGAACTATCCCTTGAATGTGCCATGTGTGCATCATGTGCATCATGTGCCAGGCAGCCTGCCAGGCCTCAATATCAGAACTCTTTGCTCCGATGAGTTTTTGTCTCACTTCCTTAGGAATCGGTGTTGGTACGCACAGCTGATGATTGAAATCCACCCCTGGGATACCAAAAACCCTGGGAACTAACATATCCCCTACTGTTTCCGGCACTTTTGAGTCGATGATTTTCCTTTTCGCCAGGTGGGATATGTTAGTTCCCTGGGGGGTACCAAAAACCATACAAGACTCATATCATTTTGAGACAAACTTTCGTCAGAACCCATCAAATGACGTTTGTGCAGGAATATTTTCAAGGACCCAAGGAGGCATGATGTTTGTTTCGACTTCAAAATTGATCAAACAATTTGTCTGAAAGTAGATTCCTGGTTTGGGTCCCAGTTGGAATACATTGTCCAAGATTCTCTTAGGAATTCTGGGGATTCTTGATGATTCTTGCCACCCCTAGAGTTCCAAAACCACTGGGATTTGAAAAAAAAAACACGAGACAACTAGGACTAGGATGTCAAGGGTGTTCAATTATGATTGTTTCTTCATAGCAGCAATCATTATATATCTTTATGCTTTCCTTTTTAGGAAAACAATCCCACACGGCTTCTGATTTATTTTGTTCTGAAGACTCCACCTTTCTTGAAGATATCTTGGATATCTTGGAGCTGTCCTGGCCCGTCAACTACACTTTGCGGACTGTGCACGGAAGGGGACCCTACTAAGAGACTGTTTACATGTGGCGTGTCTCAAAATGAGGGGAACCCCTTTGTAATATTGTCCCCTGGTTCATTTCTACTAATATATATATAGAGATAAATAAAAGAATATATGTATATATATATATCAAACGCCTCCTTATGATTTGTTCACCTTTCATAGATTTCATAGGGTCCTCAAAACTGTTTGATGACCACAGCCTTTTCCATCCTCCCAGTCACCAAGCTTTTTCACCAAGCTGCCTTCGGATTCACCTGTTAAGAGCGACGACATCCATATATATATTTCACGCATCGTAATGTAACACGCAACTATATATCTCGTCATATATATATATATGCAGAATCCATCAGAATATAAATGGTTATATTTTTCTTACAGTAATCATATTCAAAAAGATATAATAAAATTGGAGCCAAAAAAAACAGCATGAATATGACTCTGGGAGACATATTCAAGTTGCTACTCCTAGGGCATAGGGTGAGTCTCGCAGGATGCAGCAACATTGAGGCTATGCAAATTGCAAGCCAGGAAAACCTAGCAAAAGGAAATGGAGAAATACATTATCAACGAAGCACCAATTTCTTGGTTCCATATGTTATTTTTCGGGGGTGTATGGACTAACTGACTAACTAATGACTACTGTGCATGTCTTACTTATGATTATCAGAGTCCCTCAATCCATCAACCATGTCCATCTTATTTTCAACAGCAAATTCTTTGAAACATCCCTCATTTTTGAGAAAAACACCCCACCCCCCCCCCCCACCCAACCCAAAAAAAAAAAACAAACAAACAACAACAACAACAACAACAACAACAACAANCAACAACAACAACAACACATCCATTCCTATCTCTCGCAATCAAATGAACATAAATGGACCACCCAACCATACTAACCGCACACCCGTAACCACGGCACCTTGAGAACCTTCAGGATACGGGTTTCAATCTCTAATTTCTCCTTGTAGGCCCTGTCCTCCAAAGATCCGTGGGGTGGTGGGTGGTGGGGCGTTGCTGGGTAGGTAGGTCGGGTAGGTAGTTTTTTCTTTTTTTGTGCTTGGGCTGTGGGCATGACAGGTGAAAAATAATGAGAAAAATCATGAAAAAACCTTGGTGATGACATTCACCGGAAGTCATTGAAAGTATAGAAGTTGGTTGATCTCTTCCAAAATGTTGGATTCCAAACAGGGAACCTACAGCTGCAGCAAAACACATGGTGATGTTGCAACGGTTTGTTTTTGTGTTTCCCCATCTTTCGGCTGGTAATTACATCTTTATATCCACTCATCCCACCAGTCGGCAAGAATATCTGACGGAATTTGATGCTGCGAGCCCTCGTTGTAACCATTCAAACCCTTCTTTTTTTGGGGGGGGGCTCCCCTGCAATTTGTCAATGAAATTGTAAGACCTTGATGTACTCCCTGGAAGTTTAATAGCTCGCCCCTGAAAATGTACCATCCCAAAAGGAAAGCCTTCTCTTCCAACCATCATTCTTCAGGGGCTATTTTAAACTTCCGAGTTGTAATCAATCTCATGGTCATGTTGAATGTTACATTGTTAAGGGAGAGTGCTAAACACAGCAAGTTCCGAAGGGGTCAGTAGAGTCAGTACACTATATGGTTGAAACATCATGAAAGATCTAGATATCATAAACATACAATCCAAATCCCAACCGATTCAATTTCTGATATCTATATCATATAACCCTTTCGCCAAAAAAAAACATTTTCAGGCATTTTCTATATGCCATCGATCTCCCTGAACCCAAAAAACGCCCCTTTTCGCCCCGTTGTCGCCTTTGCAGTCTTTTCTCGTTTCAAGGAGGCCGGTTGTCCAACATGATAAGACATCGCGTCAGGTCTGGTCCTGACCCTCGGGGAGGTTTCTCAGAAGCGACGAAGTCGTCAAGTTTTTTACGCAGCTTATGTGTATATATATATATATACAAATCCCCGCGTTAAAAAAAAGGGGGGGACGCAAACTCAAACCGACGGATGTATATATAAATATATATATATATTAAACTGGTTTTCATTGATAAATTGGTGCTGCAACAAAAAATAGTATACAGGTTTGATGATTGCAATATGGGAGATGCGTTTCCGAAACTTTCAAATACTTTTAATTCATGTACTTTTCACTTGGACACAATCCAGAAACGTCAGACTTAAAATCCCATAATGTAACATGACTTAACCCCATAACCAACCAAATACAAAAAAAAATATCATTAGATCTATAAGCCATATTTGCATTGACACTCCAGCAGCGGACAAAAACAAATCACAGAGCCTCCTCTCCCGCAGCAGCTCGGCGTATCGAACAAGCGGTAGCTGTGCACAGCTACAACCGCCGTGGCAAAGCAACCAGCGCTGGAGCCCAGTTGAAAGCAACGAAATTCAGGGCCAGTGAAAGCAAGATGCATGTCGTCGGCTTGAAACGGCCAAGCTGAAAACATATTTTTTGACCAGTACTGTTTACATGTTGGAAAAGACATGTAAAAGCTTTGACAAGTTACAATTTTGTCCTTTCACGGGCATCCCTTCAATTTCTGTGAGTACAGTGATGAACCATGATCCATGATCTGGTCAAACGTTAGGCCGCCTAGGTTTGTACATTTGGTTTCATTGGGCTAACTTGAAGAGAGAAGGGTGACTAATACTTCTATGATCTCCTATGCCCTGTTATTAACCTCTGAGATATTCTTCTGGTGAGAGTTGTCCCCATACAAATACAAATACAAATACAACAACAACAACAACAACAACAAATACAAATACAGCAACAACAACAACAACAACAACAACAACAACCACCACCACCACCACCACCACAACAACAACAACAACAACAAATGATTAGCAATAGCGACACGAAACACGGAAATCGCCACCATCCATTGCCATTGTTACATCAATGGTAAGAAGTTAAAACAAAAGAGCCAAGGCTGTACCAATTAGAACGTGATGATTTAAACATGTTCCAACATGTGCCTGAAGGCTGCACTAAACAATTGCTCAACAACCTCTGTCAAATCACACATCTACCAAAGAAATCAACATGGTGATCCCTATGATATGAAGTTTCAATCTACCAACAAAAACAAGTATATAGGGACTTTCAACACTTATATACTACCCTCTTTTTGGGTGTTTCTTCCTACATTTTCTCTCCCACTTCGATTCTCACGCTTCCCCCGGAGCTTCTTGGACCAACAAATAACCGGCCGCCTAGGTCCAAAGCCATAGCCGAAGTTTTGGGAAACCTGGCCCAACAAATCCCCCCCAACAGTCAGACTGTTGATGAATTTGTTCGACCGTCAATTTTGCTTGAAAAATCACATGCAAATTTGGTATCTACTATATACCAGCACCTTCCAAAGGGTGCCAATTAAACCCTAAGGGATGTGGAATTGACACCCTTTAACAACCATTTGGCACCCTTTGGAAGGTCCAGGTATATATATATATATATACACTCCCTAAAAACGAATAGTTCGCCCCTGGAAAATAGGAGCAAACCCCAAAAGGAAATGATCGTATTCCAACCATTGATCTTCAGGGGATATGTCAGTTTCAGGGCGGGTAAGTGAGAGGTCTTTTTCTGGAAAGGTTGGTACATCATCCTTAAAAGCTGTCTTTCAGACTCGAAGTCCGGTAGTAACATGACTTGTTGTAGATTTATTCTCATCTCGGCACCAGAATTTATATAAGAATCACATACTTAGATGGAAATTCATGGCAAATTTCGGGATGTTTTGACATATTGCCTAAGGTCGCGAAACGGCACCCAGCAACCATCAACTACCAGTTACAGTGGACAACCAATTGGACCCAAGCAGAAGCAACTTACTCCAACTCCGATGAAGGTCGATCACCCTTCAATAATTGGGATCAGTTGAGATTGTTGGACCTCCAATGGAACCAATAGGAGGAAACCATCTCCCCGGATATTTTTTTTCAAGCACTAAATTTCCTGTGAATGCCAGTAGTTCTAGCTATGTACAACAGGGCCCGATGGTAGTACATGAATTCGGCCGGCTGCTACCCATCCCAAACAGAGTAAATAGAGTATAAGTATAAGCACATTGTAAATACAATGTTTTCATTAACACACATGTTTGGCTTGTCTCAAACCTTACCCTTCCGCACACCTCTCTGACAACTTCACCTCATTCTGACTTCACCAATAATATTTATATCAATGATCCTCTCCAACAACTGCTCAGCGGACAATGTATAAATCTCACTATCCCAAAATTATCGTTTCCTTCCCACTGGCCTTCAATCCCTTGCTAGGCAAAAAACTTAAGTCCCCCCTGCTAAAGTTAGTTAATGGTTTAGTGAGCTACCAAACCCAAAACCTCACGATCAACTCGAAAGGGCTGAGACAGCGGTCATAAGGGACGATTCCAAAGATTGCCCAACTTTGCCAAGTGAGCCACGACAAAAACCCTCCAACTTTCCATTATACTGGTTGGTTAATGGGGGTTGATTACAATCCCAATATAACTGGGTAGTATAGTTTCTATATAACCCAACCAACCAGGGTTTTTTCCTGGCTCAAGTGTCACAAAAAACCCTGCCTCAATCGAAGTGTGTCTGCTTCCTGTCAGAAATGGATCCATCTCCGGCGGCTTGTCAAACAAACAGCTCAGTTGGAAAGTCGCTGTTAGCTGTTTGTCAAGGAAGTCAACAAAACATTTCAGTTTTGGGTCCATGAAATCTTACCTTGAATTTATGATAATAGGAACCCAATCAAGAAAAACCACCTTAACATTCAAAGCCAAACGTCCAACCATCTAAAATGGCTCTGCAACCTCTGAATTTGCACAAAGCTGATGATACACAATTTTACACTCCCTGAAACTAACATAGCACCTGAATATAGGCCGGGCCCCACAAGGAAAGTTCATCTTCGAACCATTGAATTTCAGGGGCTATGTCAGTTTGAGGGAGGGAAACTTCTATTATAATATTCAATAAACATGATCATTTATATTATTGCCACATTGAATATTTTGATGATCTATAATATATACTGTCTTTACCCTATCAATCTTGGCAACAATATGAAGTCATCGTGTTGTGTTTCAAACTCCATGCAAAGTCAGTACCATTACTTAAATCCTTCCCTCCCCAAATGATATCCTTCTCTAAACTGCCAGCATGAGCCCTTGGAACAAAAGCAGCTGGCTAGCGGCTATGCTATGCTGCTACCCCGTTTCCCGTCGGCCTCCTCCTGGGTGATGTTCACTTTGGTAAATTGCCTGGAAGTTTTTGATGGTTTCACCGCTGCGAAACAGCTGACAAGCAAAGCACATGGATGGTGCAAGCACTTCAAACATGTGTCACATATCTAATTGAGTAGAGTAAACTCTCAAAGGTGGTCCATTCAAAACATAATATATATTTCATCAACAATACATACAATACAAGTCATGTTACATTATAGTATCCTGTAAATATCATATACCTGCTGGAAAGTAGATGGCACAACTCCCATGTATTGGTTTATCATGGCCCTTTACTAAGCCACCTTTTGGGAGTTGCGCCATCTACTTTCACCACAGTGTATATAAATAATCCATCATAATCATCAATATCTTATTACAAAATGCTGAAAAGATGGATCCAACAGCTCCATAGATCCAAAAATGGGATGCTTTTTTTCTACCTCCAAACCTCGGTTTGGAATAAGAATCGATACCCTCCTGGTAAACTGACAAATAGCAAGGATATCCCCATCTCCAAATAGGAAATACACCCCAGAAATCTAACATAGATACCAACCATTGCCATGTTTAAAGGGAATTAGATACCTTTTCCAACCCATCATCTTGGGTATCCATGTAAGTTTTCGGCGGTGTACATCTTCATTTCGGGTCAATTTTCCATTGCTATCTTAGTTTACCGGAGTGTGCATAGTTTTTTTGCAATTTTCCTCTTGATTTGCACTAGAAGTACTGATCTTTTCTTTAGGTTTCAAAAATTGACATAAGAACCGACAAATGATAGATGAATGTCTTCTATACTTGGCAACCCTTAGGTCCCCTGTGAAAAGTTAAACTTTGAGTCAGTGGGGCCCACAGGTAAAATCCCACGATCAACTCTAAGGGGCGTTCAAGGAATAAGGGTAAACTAAGATGTGCCAAGGATAGACATACCCCTTTGGGTATGTCTAAGTCACTGGCACATGCCGATCACCATGAACTTGGAACCCACAATTTAAAAAACAAAAAAACAAACAGAAAGCGGCAAAAATTCCAAGTCTTCCTGGAACCATCCCCCAAAATCGTCAATGAAATACATGGTGGAACTTCATGTGGAACTCACTCTCATACTGTCTCTTTTCCATCATCCTACATTGACTTGCATAACACTTTTCCAGAACCCTACACACCCTATTGTCTACTGTGCACCCTGACGATTCTTTCATATGCACCTTTTGCGTTTAAGCAAAGCCCCTTCAAACCCCCGGCATCCCTCCAGTGCCTGATGTTTCGACGCATGGGTTGCTTCACTCTCGGCATCGATGGGGGGCGGGGTACTGCGAAGACATAGGGCTTCAGATCTGCTTTCGACGAGCCCAACAGAATCGACACCTTGGTGCTGTCACGTTGGGGGTAGTGAAAGGGGGAGATTTTATATTATAAGTGATACCTTAAGGTAAACTTAGATGACAAAAAAAAACAAAAAAGTAGGTTAGTGAAGGGTCCTTATAAACTAATATGTAGGGACTGTGCCCTCTACTTTTCCATTACTGTATCTGATTTTAGAATCATAAGATTTTGGGGCAATCATAGGAAAATTGCATAAAACATCTTGTTCTGTTACAATGAGTCTCTGGATGAACCATTTTTTCGGTCAGTTTTTTTTTTCGCCAGGGACATGTTTTCGCTAAAATGGGTTCCCGGGTTCCTTCTGCCTGTGTGGCGGTTCTTGATCTTGGAGTCCACGGAGACCGTGGACTCCCGGGGGTTCCTTCTGGCCCATTGACTTTTTGTCTAACAAAAAGATCATTCCCTAAGGATCTGAACGGTATGTCCGATTGGAAAGGGATTGATTATCTACAATCCTATGACCTGGGGATGAGATGGCGGGGACCATCAATCCTACGATTTTCGGGAGGGGTCTGGATTCTTAGGTCTTAGGGATTCTGAAGATTCATTTTTCCACAAATGAGGAAGGATAAGCAAGGCTAAGCAATAGGGTTTTTTTGAAACCAATGCCCATAGAATACTCCGTATGGTACATTTACCATCATTTACTTAAATATTTATCATTAAAGAAATCGACCAAATGTAGGTAAATATACCATACCATGGATGGTTATGGGTTCCATTCCAAAACACCAAACAAAAATCCCCCAGAATCGTGTTGTGAACAACAAACCCTCACCACCAAGCCACGTTAGGGCCACGCAAAGCCATGGGAGGGGATAAGGGCAAGCAATCCAATGGCAGGAGTACCTAGATTCCCAGGGCGTTCCGAGTTGCAGGCAAAATTTCCAGTGAAAATCCCAATTTGCACATAGATACCGAAAAACAGCTGAAGTTCCATGAAGTTCCAAACATATCCACGAATTAAAATGGTTGTTTCAGGTTGGATGATTCCAAACCTTGGGTTAAATAGTGCAACTTTTCACGATTTCCATCCATCCAAAAATGGTTGGATGTAAAAAATGGTGGTTTCCAATAGGAATCTCCAAACTTCCAGGAGTCTATTTTCAGGGGCGTTTGCTGTTAGTTTCAGGGAGGGTATATACCTGGGGAAACCTGTTGAGATCCATTTTCGTTTGCCGAGGGATGTTGAAAAAAGCAAATAAAGCTAGAAGTAGTTCCGACGAATCATCTTCTAATTCAAGAGGATGTGGATGTATATATCTTGTTTGTTGGTATGCCTACATGTTATATACAGTTCAGTGTGATTACCCTTCCTGAAACTTACATAGCACGTGAAAAATGGCTTCCCAAAATGAAACTAGTTTTCCAACCATCCATGTTCAAGGGCGAAACTGCTAGTTTAGGGGAGGGTATGTATACCATATAGTTCATGCGACATAGTGCAACAGCGCTTCCCCTTTTATTTAGGAATTTCATACGGACATAGTGCAACAGCGCTTCCCCTTTTATTTAGGAACATGCGGGGCGCCACAACTATCTGGCGAAATGATTTCATATGATGATGTCATATATGTGACATCTTCAAATCCCCTAAATTCAGGAAAATTAAATATGTTTCTTATTGTTTCTTATTGAAACGACCTTCACCTTTTTTTCAGTAAGGTTGTTCTCCATTCACCCTCCACGCAAAAACTTCGTTTTGGAGCGTTCCAGGTCGTTCCACCTGTTTCTCCAACTCCTTTCGTGGGCAAAAGAGTTGTGTCGCCACCCTGCTCCTGGCAAACCTGTTTCACCAAAAAACGCTTGGCAGGCGCGAAATCCCTGGGCATTTTTGCTTAAAGGGATTCTATAGGGGGTGGTTAAGCCACTCATCTGAAAAATATTTGTCAAATTGGATCATTTCCCCAAGGATGGGGTGAAACCACGGAGGATTAAAATTTATACATGGCATCATTTCTGCAATGATCTATCTGCGAAGTGTTTTGTATCAAATCGTCGTTTATATAGTTAGTTTTCCGGCTCTCTCTCGCTCTCTCTCTCTCTTTATCTCAATGTTTCCTATGTGTTTCTCTTGTCTTTCTACAGATATAACATGATTTTAATGATCTCGTGATACCTCTATACTCTAGATCTCTCGGGAAAGGAACATGCATGACAGTCTTGCTGCCCATGTCATGAGACTAATCAAATTATAAGAAAAAACACATGTAACATCCTGTACCCAAATGCAGTTCAACAAAATGACCTCTACTCAAAACATGTTTCAAGATAATTACTGTGGATTGAGAATGTATCAACTGATATGGAAGGATATTATCGCATTCATTCCATCTTCATTCCAACTGGCCCAGGATTTTGACCATCTATATATCTAAGTTACAAAACCAGTAGCCCAAAGGATACAGAATCCTTCACCGGAAGCTCTGCGCATCGCTCTCCCATAAGCAGTGCTTCAGCAATATGCGATTAAAACAAATACTTGGCATAACGTATTATAATATGTTGTGATCATTCATTCCAAAGTACCTAGTTTATCAGTTTTCTATACTTCAGCAAAATAGTTTCAGTGGTTTCAATCTGGTGTTTGCATATATCCACATTCAAAAACGTCAAGGAAATTGCCAAGGAAACGCATTGCACCTCTTGCTCGCCAGCAAAGCATCAGGCACTCGAGGTGTCTCAAAGACACGGGCCTTAAAGGTATGGAAGCACCATTTGTGTGAATTGCAAGGTTGTGTATATAATGAATGATGTCAAGTATGCATGAATTACATAGTTACACTATGTATGTAATGAATATATAAATGTAAATCTGATTGCATTTGACCATGTTGCCAAAGAAACTGGAGGCATACACAGAGTTTTTTTTGGTTCATCTTCATATCTTCACTATCCTCCCTTGCAGTTGTCTATCCATCCATCCATGTACATCTATCATATTGGTTTATTCATCTACAGTATCTGGAAATACAAGTTGCACTTGTTTTCATTACGTTATACGTGGATGCAAATAGGGTATACAAATATAAATAAATATCATCGGATGAATGGCCAAAAGCCTCTCCACAACTATCTAACCCCTTCAATATTCAAGGACAATCCATCAGAACTCACGTCACTTTTCAGTTGTCAATCAATCACAGGTCGGTTTTTTTTTGTGTATTCTTGGCCCCTTCTGAAGAGGATTATTACTTGGAGATACTTGGGGTATACCTAGAATAGCACCAGCCACCAACATTAAACAGCCACCAACAATTGGCTGAATCCTTCAATACGATTATAAACAGGCACTCAGCACATGCCACATATCCACTGATCCACCATCCAGCCACAATGACCACAAAACCCCTTGTGGCGTCCGGTTGGACATAAACCATGCGACTTTTCCACTCAATGCACCATCCAGCAACCTGCACAAATACCTCAGTGGACCGTGGATGAAACCCTGAGTGTCAATATGATGGACCCATATGCACATCGAATGCTACCCCCAATTTCTTCAGGATATATAGAAACCCAAAAGGAAAGGCTTGTTTTCCAACCATCATTTTTTCAGGGGTGAACATGTTAAACTTTGGGGGTGCAAAAAAACTTATCAAAAAATGATGGATCTGACCGCATGTGTGTTGACTTTACATGGGTCCCAAAGACCTGAAACCGCGGAAAGTCTGAGCAAAGAACAAGAAAACAGTTTAACTTAGATCTCCGTAAAAACGATGGGAAATCCGTATGGGGGTGTTTCCTAAAATGGTGGGTTTCCCCAACAACCATAGGTTTTCCTACTAAAAATGATCATTTTGGGGTGTTTGGGGGATACCCCTATTTTTGGAAACACCCATATAGGTGTATCTTCAAATCCAATTTCTTCGCTATATATATTTTCTTTTTTCGACTAACACGGTTTTTCGGTGCCAATAGCTCCAGCCGTGGTGCTGCAACATCGGATTTTTTTCATCGCAAGGGGTTGACCTTGGTGTTTGGTTGTGATAGCTGGGAAATCTTCGGGAAGTGACTGTGAAAATAAACCAGCCCCTAAGAATCATTGGACCCTCCAAAAAAAGAGGGGTTTGGATCTGTTGTCCGCAGGGTTTAGGGATCTCCAAACCACTACTTTTGAGATCCCAAGATTCTTAGAAGTTTCGAAATTCAAACAATTCTGACCCAAATGTGTATCAAACATAGTTGGAACTGGGTTACCCAATTTGATGCTGTTTTGATGGAAAAAGGCATTCTTGTTGTTTTGAAAGCCTTTTTTGGGGGGGAGGGTTCAACAGCTGAAACAAAAGCACGCATGGGTTCCAGGTACTGTATGTTGCAGGTATATATCTATGAGACAACCTTAAACACCAGCTTTTTAAACTTTGAACTTCTTACAAGTCTCCGAGAAGGCAAGCAGCAAAAGGTTTACTCCCATGCAAAGAAAACATCCAAGTAAATCGTATTGCCAGTCTGGTATGTCTATAGATTTTACTATTTATATAGTGAATATATAGTTGTTACATTACCCCCCCGAAAACTAACATGGAACCTGAAAATGATGGTTTCTAATAGGAATCTCCTCTTCCAGGGGTTCATTTTCAGGTTCCATGTTAGTTTTCCGGGGTGTAATAACATGATTCTATGTGCCCAGCTCCAAAGGTACTGCAGGAAAAAACAAAATCAGTTAGAGGTTGTCAATGGCAGTAGATGTTTATATAGCACGTATCACCAAATGGGGTGTTTCCAAAAATAGTGGGGTACCCCAAAATGGATGGTTTATAATTGGAATCCCTACTAAAAGGGATGATTTGGGGGTACCCCTATTTTCGGAAACATCCATATAGGCAGCTGTAACAAGCATTCAATCACATAGATCGTTGAAAGTAACAACTCACACTACTTGTTCGCAGTAAGAACCCGATGTGCAGAACATCCAGCTCTGTTTTCAATGGGCATTGGACACTTATCATACTTATCCTTGCTACTGGAATCCGGTAGTTGAACCTGATTTGCATGGCTAAAAAAAACGGCTGATGTTTGGGCTGGCCATCCCCTTTACAGCTTGGCGGTTTCAACTTAATCTGGATCACCGCCTGGCCCAAGGGATCCAACTACACCCTCGAAAAACTAACGAATGACTGGCTTGGAAAATTCCAACCATTGGAAGATGTACACCCCGTGAAACTAGCAGTTCGCACCTGAAAATCGATGGTGGGAATACTAGTTTCCTTTTGGGAAGGCCCATTTTCAGGTGCTATGTTAGTTTTAGGGAGGGTATCTCCTATAAAAAATGGTGATTTTGTCCCATTGCCATGTTAGTTTTTGGAGGGGTTAATTGAGATTTCACCGTCCCAAGTAATTACTGCAGGACCTTTCTGGGGAACGATCACATATCCCCCTACCGCTATCTCCGGCACTTTCGCTCGATGTTAGTTTGAGGGTTATCATTCCTTCAACTGGATGCTTCTTGATGGACTAGATTCCTAGATACAAGAAATAATCATGCCCATACAATCCATGTGTGGGATATTTACCTACATGTTGGTTAATTATGATGGTAAATCTATAGGTAAATATTAACAATATATGGATTTTATGGGATGGCTAATTCGAGTTGAGGGGCCCGGATTGTGTCAAACGGTCAAACCTTTCAGCTGGTGCATTTTAACAGTCAATGGTCGGAAAAACAAAAAGCCTTAGATGAAACTCATTTTGCCTCAACTTAGATTTGCTTCAGGTGGTTGGAACAAAATTGAAAACCTTCCCCAAATGGTGGTTTAACGGTGATTTACCATGCTAAATGGTGGTTTAATTGGCAGTTTAATGGTGATTTATGATGGTAGAATCTGTCTCCCATCCACTGGCTGGCGCTTCCCAACGTGGCAGCTTCCGCCACGCGAACCATCACCTTGTCCCGGGACAAAACGACAGCGACCAACGAACTACTTCTACGAGTTTGGGATGGGATGCCCACCAAAACAAAACAAAACAGTAAGGCAAACTTCGGATGTACACATGCTCGCAACAACATTGGCCGCAAAACACAACGAATTCAACATGTTGTGTTACTTTAACTTTGGCACTTTGTCGGCAGTTACTATGACTCAGTATGACTTGGGGGGGGTCCCCTTAGCCAAAACAACATGGCACTGGCACTGGGATTCATGAAAGGGTCCCTGCAGTAGAACTTGTTTTGGTGTTTATTGCCTTTAGACCTCAAATTCCGATTCTAATTGCACTCCCTGAAGCTAACATGGCACCTCAAATTTGATGCCTTGAAGATGTTGGAAGACTAATACTTTCCTTTTGCCTTTGATCCTGTTGTGGGGGTTAGATATGTGAGGGTTAGATCAGGGGGGTTTAGCTCTAAAGATTTTTTTTCTTAAATAAAGATTTTTAAAGATTTTTAAGTAAATGTCCTTTGTTTTCTTCCATTTTTTGCTCATTTTTTTTGATAAATTTATTAAACAGACCAAAACAAAAACTAAACCTTGAACCTGAAGTACTACTGGCAAGTGCTTGTAGTACTCGTAATACCTACAGTGCCTGTAGTACCAGTAGCACGTGTAGTAAACTATAGATTAAAAGGGAACCATGGAACACAATGTACAAACTGAAAGGAACATTTAGGAACAATGTAAAGACAATAGTAAAGAAATAATCGGAGAAACAATGTACAATGTACGATGTACATCTTGCAAGAAGCAGCTCGAAACACAATGTACAAATTACAAGAAATTTGAGAAACAAATGTACAAGTTTGGAAACAACATCTACAAGTGTAGAGGAAAATGTGGAAACACAATGTACAAACCAAAGGAAATTTGGAAACACGATGGACAAATTCAGAAAAAAATCTCGGAAGAACAATGTACAACTTGAAGGAAAATTTGGAAACTAAATGTACAGATTTGAAGGGACTTGTGCAAACACTAGGTACAAATTTCAAAGGGAATTTGGGAGGGAACAATGTAAAAAAGGGAAAGGAACATTTGGAGAAACAACTGTTCAGTGTACAATGTACAACTTACAGGAAAGCTTGGAAACACAATGTACACATAAAAAGAACATTTGAGAAACAAACGTACAAATGAAAGGAAAGATTAGAAACAAAATGTACAAATGTAAAAGGACGTTTGGAGAAACACATGTACAAATTCGAAGGTAACTTTGGAAACAACATGTCAAATTTTGAAGAGAGTTTTGAAATCGAAAGTCTTTGTGCATTGCTTTGCCAAATTTGCCTTTCAAACATCTCCTGTAGTTTGTACACTGCTTTCACAAATTCGCCTTTTATAGAAAGTACTATATATCTTTAAATTTGGCCTACAAAAAAAGTAGTATCGTAGCAGTTGTATTTGTATTTTTCATTTTTTGTTGCCAAATTTGGCTTTAAAGAAAAATGTATAGCAGCTGTGTATGCACATTGTGCAATTGTTTGCCGAATTTAGCTTTAACCTGTGCATTTTTGTTTGCCAAATTTAGCTTTAAAACGCGCAATTGTTTTGGCCAAATTTAGCTTCAAAATGTGCAATTGTTTGCCAAATTTAGCTTTAACATGTGCTGCTTTTTTGTAGCGTTAAAACCTGCAATGGTTCTTGTCAAATTTAGCCTTAACATTTGCAATTGCTTGCCAAATTTAGCTTTAACATGTGCATGCTTTTTGAACTATAGCTTTAAGGTGTGCAATTCTTTGCCAAATTTAGCTTTAAAGCAATAGCTTGCCCAATTTAGCTTCGACACGTGCATGTTTTTTGCCAAATATAGCTTTAAAATGTGCCATAATTTGCCAAGTTTTATTTTAAAATGCGGTTGTTTTTGCCAAATTGAGCTTAAACATGCAATTATTTTTGCCAAATTTATCTTTAAAGCGGCCATTTGTGTTTGCCAAAAAGGTTTTTCGCAAAAAAAAGGCACATTTTAAATCTAGACATGGCAAAAGATTGCATATGTTAAAGCTAAATTTGGCTTAAAAACATGCACATTTCAAAGCTAAATTTGGCAACCGATTCAATTGATCTGACCCCCTGGTCTGACCCCCACGAATCTAACCCCCACGGATCTAACCCCCACGGATCTAACCCCCACGAATCTAACCCTCAGAACAAATTCAAGGAAATTGCGCATTTTGAAGCTAAATGAGGGCTTGAATTACTTGTGGAGAATCTGTGGAAAATCTTTAAAAACCTTTAAAAAGCTTTAAAAACCTTTAAAAAGCTTTAAAAACCTTTAAAAACCTTTAAAAAGCTTTAAAAACCTTTAAAAACCTTTAAAAAGCTTTAAAAACCTTTAAAAAGCTTTAAAAACCTTTAAAAAGCTTTAAAAACCTTTAAAAACCTTCAAAATGTAGGTTTTTAAAGGTTTTTGAAGGTACATTTCTCTCTCCTTGAAGGGCCAGTCACCGCCGGACACAGGGTAAGTGCAGGTACGAAAGACAGTGAAATAGACAATTTTCATGTGTACATTGTGTTTCCAAACTTCCCTTGAAATTTTTACATCTTGTGTCCAATTTACTTGAAGATGTACAGTATTGTGTCCAAGCTTTCCCTTTAATTTGTACATCCGTCTTTCCAAATATTCCTGCAAGTTGTACATTTTTTCTCCAAATTGTTCTTTGCTCTTTTGCGTTGATCCCAAATTTTGCTTTAATGTTGTACATTGTGTTTCCACATTTCTCAAATCTGTTGTTTGTGTTCCCTGAACTTTGTGCATTGTGTTCCAAACTTCCTTTGATTTGTGCATTGTGTTTCCAATTTTCCTTTCAGTTGTATCCTTTTTTCTCTCCAAATGATCCTTTACTTCTTTACATTGTTCCCAACATTTGCTTCAAATTTGTACCACATTGTTTCCACACTTCTCAAACCTGTACATGTTGTTTCCGAATATTTCTTGAGACTATACATGTTGTCGTCAAATTTCCCCAGATTATGGTTTTCAAATGTCCCCAGAACATGGTGCATTTTGTTTCTAGATTTATGTTTATTTTTCTCTCAACTTTACTCTTTTCATTTGTACATTTTGTTTCTAAGTTTTCCTTTCACTTGTACATTTGTTTCTCGAATGTTCTTTTAATGTATACATTCCAAACTTTCCTGTGAGTTGTGCGTTGTACACTGAACATTTGTTTCTCCAAATTTTCCTTTACCTTTTTTTACAATGCTCCCAAATTCCATTTGAAATTTGTACCTAGTGTTTGCACAAGTCCCTTCAAATCTGTACATTTAGTTTCCAAATTTTCCTTCAAGTTGTACATTGTTCTTCCGAGATTTTTTTCTGAATTTGTCCATCGTGTTTCCAAATTTCCTTTGATTTGTACATTGTGTTTCCACATTTCCCTTTACATGTGTACATGTTGTTTCCAAACTTTTCTTGGAATTTATACATGTTTTGCTCCAAAAAATTCCCTTTACATGTGTACATGTTGTTTCCAAACGTTTCCTGTAAGTTGTACATGGTTCAATTTTCCTCAAATTTCCTGCCAGTTTTTTCATTGTTCTCACATTCCCTTTGAAATTTTGTGCATTGTGTTTTCACATTCGCTTTAAATCTCTACATCTCATTTTTATCTTTAAATCTACGTTGACATGTGTAGTTTTTGTTTCTCAAAATCCCTGTAAGTTGTGCATGTTTTGTATGAATATGTTCCTTTACTTTTTGAAATTCGTCCCATGTTTTCCTTTAGACCTGTCAATGGTGTTTCCAAATTCCCTTTAAATCTGTACGTGTTTTCCCTAAATTTGTAGATATTTGTTTCTAAATTTTCCCGTTTGTAGTTTATTCACATGTTTTTTCAATTTGTACCTTGTGTGTCCAAATATTCCTGTTTCTCCAAGTTTTCTTTTAATTGCGCATTGTATTTCCAAATCTTCCCTTTAAGTTGTACACTTTTCTCGTTTTTCTTTACTTTTTAAAATCGTGTTTCCACATTTCCCTTTAATCTGCGTTTACTACAAGTACTACTAGTACTACAAACACTTACTACTAGTACTACAAGTACTATTTTTACAACAGCACTACAAGTGACCATCTGAGCATTTTAATTTGGGCGACCCACTGCACTAATCAGCATCCAACATTGTAACATTGCTGGGTATAGAGCGTAGGTTTTTGGCGAACCTTGAAACATAGAATTTTATAATAAACACATATAATCTTGGACCTGGCTTTCACCATGAACATCTTTAAAAAACTATTTACCTTCATTATGAAGCCTTCATTTACCTTTCTTTTGCTTTATTTTTCTTTATTTTCTCTTATTTTTCCTTAAAAACAAAAGAAACATCTTTAAACAACTTCGTGTGATCTAGGGGATCTAAGGGTCAAGGATCTAACCCCCACAACAGGATCAATGATTTTGGGCTGCCATATTTTCAGGTGCTACAGCCACGATGTTAGGTTTAGATCATTTTAGATCTGGGAAGGACTACAACACACACACTTTTAATAACCACGCAGCTCTTAAGAAATTGTGGAAACAAACTTAGGGGGGGGACACAATTACAACCAACGATCACGAGGGAGAAACAACAACCAAAACGCACCAACCAGAAAGTGGTGAAGCGGCTCAGCCTTCAACCTCCGATTTACCCTTTGAAAGGCCAGGCCATGTTGAGGACGACGATTCCGACGGAATTCCTACCCTCTTGTACCCAGGAAATTCGTCACGAATTAGGCACCTATCATTCATCCAAGGGGCCTGCTCCTGCTCGGCTGTGTCATCAAAGTCCTCTGCAAAGTAGTCAATGGCGATCGCCTCCGTTGCAGTGTTTGGCCGCCATTGAAAACATCTTAGTCAGCTGGAACTATTATGTTCCATTGAAGTGTTTTCAAAAGAAAAATTGAGATGTTGCCACCAGCATAGTTTGTCTGACATTATTTGTTTCTTTTTACACGTACTGTGAATTCTTGAATTCTTGCTGCACCACTCTCTAGTCCGACCACAGGCCACAGTGATTTCCTCTTTTGTGTTCCAAGTGTGTATGTCACTCTCTCTCTCTCTCTCTCTCTGACTCTCTCTCTGCTCTCTGTCTTTTTGTAGCAAGATATACTGCACACCCATAGGTGCAGTAAGCGAATTGATGAAGGTGTTAATGTATGCATATTCGCATTTGTATTTTTCGAGTATGAAACAGTGCTCACATCATCTCAACGAAAAGATTACCATAGACTTCGGTGCTAGTCATTTCACTCACACATCATCATTTAATTCAGCATACCGTACCTTAAGTTGATATACGAACAACAACAACAACAACAACAACAACAACAACAACAACAACAACAACCATCAAGAATTTCAGAATGGCCGAAAAAGAAAGCCTATGCTTGCATCAATCAACTTCTCTCCAAGTGATTGGGAAACAAAATCATATTTTGCATATTTTGCTACATATAGAATCTATATTGATACTGTTGATGGAAGAAATCCAGCTATGCAACCAGTTGATAGGTTCGAGTAATTATCTCATGATTTAAAGGGGTTTTATACATCCCAAGTGGTTTTCTCGCCAGATTTCATCAGCAGTCTTACTTCCAGGGATCTATTTTTGTCTCAGCCGTTTGGCAATGTTGCAACATGCACCTCTTCAGTGTCCTCCACGAAGCAATCGACAGCCTCGAGGGTATGAGTTTACATGCCCGAAAACAAGTTCACGTACTTAGACGTCCAGGCATATTGTCAATGATTGGGGTATTCAATCACCTCCTCAGAACAGTATCTAGGTTCCATTACCCATTCTTAGGAGGTGATGGGATCCTTAGGATACAATAGCTGCTTCTCAAGATGATTTGCGACTATAACAGGAACAGTAGAAAACAGAGAGAATAAAGGCCAGCAAGGAAAATCATATGAGTTGTACAAACAGTGGGCAAATATTGAATTGCAGCTGGGGTGAAACAAAGGGACACTCACAGAGACAAACATGGCACATGTTAGTGTTTTAGTGGAAACACAGCTTCAAAGGAACAAACTCAACCTCTTCTTCGGATTCATCTCGAACTATTGCGGATCGCCGACATGTCGCTGGCAAATTCTGCATTTCTTCATATGTTTCTTGGAATATCACTTAGCAGGAAGGGGGATCTGAACATGTTCCTTAGTTATAAACATTTCCATTTATTGTGTAGCCAGTCCTGGCACCAACGTTGTCTAAGTGATGTCGTGCGTTGCCAACAGTCAAAGCTAGCCAAGCTTTTTGAACAATCTCCATTCTCCATGTTGCTGTGATGCAACAAGTTGTTGCAATGGAAAACAAAGTGCAACATTTAACACAACTTAATCCCGCCACAACGATGGCTTCTCAAATGCACTGGGTTCCTGGCATCTTCCAACACACAGGAGACAAAGCTTCGCACCTGCAAACATGATGCCATTTCATTCTTCGACGTGTTTTTTGTATAACGTGTGGGGGCTGCTTGTGCGGGCAATTTTCTAATATTGTTTGATGATCATTGGTTCACTTGGATCACTTTTGAATTGTGTACCTTTCTTAGGATTTTGTTGAGACCGGCCCATCTATTGCGAATGAAATGTTACTGATACTGGAATACAACCGAAGCTCAAGGAGGCCCTGTCGTTGATTATCTTGATTATTCATATCTGCTGGAAAGGGAAAGGAACAACAAATTTACCCTCTAGTAAACTAACATGGCAACAGAAAATGGACCTTGTGAAGCTGTATCTCCTGTTAAAAAAAGGGGGATTTATATAAATTGCCACGTTAGTTCGCCAAAGGGTACACCAAAAGATTGCGAAGGCCTCGAATGGGAACAAACCCTACAAAGCTTGAATCAATCCCACAAAAAAATCTGGCCGACCAACCAAGAAATGGTGCCATTTGTACCAATCCTGGCCCTGGGAGGCATGAATAGATATGATGTGTATATCCACCAATGTGTATTAATATAGATGATTTTATGTACCAAAAAGATGAACACACACACACGGAAAACAAACATGGAACCAAAGTCCTGAAGGTTTGGTAAATGATTTTCATGTTCCACGGAGTGATCTTTAAGGGCTCCATCTTCCTCCTTGCATTCTGCGAGTTCATCTTCCATGAATTACCACTACGCAGAGTGGGTCCCACACTCTCCACTAAGAAAAACTGATATGCAAATTATCTCATTTTTGTTTGGGCCCTCCAAACATCCCACAAAATGTAAAAACATGTTGTTTCATGTTGTTTCAGTGGGATGATTCCAAATCATTACATGAGAAACACCAAACCTCCATGTACAAAAGAGGGATGTTTGAAGTTCCAGCTGCGCGTGTGTGTCTTCTTTTGGAATTTCCCCCCGGTTTTTGCAACTCCGACTTTTCGGAAGGTTTATGACCATCATCCATATTCATCCACGAAAATACAAAAGCATATGGGCCCCTATCAGTTATAACTCCACTTATAGGGGTTGAAATTCCAGTTACCGATGTAATAAGGCCATTTAAAGGGTGTTATAACTCCATTTACAACCTGGTAGGGTCCCACCTTGAAGGATCAGTCACAACCCACATCCCTCCCGTGTTTCCGCACCTGAAACTGAAACTCCATCACTTTCGTCGGTCCCGAGGTGAACCAACCGGGCGTTTTTCACCGGGGTTTTTCTTCAGCGCCCCGCTGAAGCCAAGCCACGGGTGCCGGGGAACGTTCCAATGTGGAGGGATCCAAGGCTATAACTTATATATAGCCGCCTATAAGTGCCAATCATATAATGGGAAAATGATGTATATAATTTATATCTATAGTTGGTGGTTGAACCAACCCCTTTGAACAATAATAGTCAAAATGGGTTCATCTTCCCCAAAAATAGGGGTGAAAATAAAAAATATTTAAAACCACCATAAAGATATAGTTGGAAAAATCCTTTACCTTTTCCTTGCCCACCGCGTCATTGGATGGGCATTGAAGTACATTTAAGTGCATGAAAACCAAGAATGACCTTTCAAGGACGGTGGCAACATGGTTGATAGGCGTCTAATTCATTCGAAGTACCTGACCATTGTACCAATCTTGGAGCGGTTTTTCCACCAAGATAGACATTCATTAGAAAGCATTGGTCCGTTGGTTGCATATGCAAGTGTCCCAGGATAGGAAGAAAGGCATGTATGAATAAACAAAATACTCATTTTGGAAATTCCGTTTTACAGGGAAGGGGTGCAATTTCATACATAATTCACAGGACAATCCTTGCATTCAATGTTAATTATATATAGTGCTGCCGCCCGCCAAAGCTGTGACACATTGCTTCTGTAATGACATGCCCCCATGTATAAATAATGTCATGTTAATATCAATTTGATCATGTAAATTCATGTCTACCCTTGTGCTACACCTGACCAACAAATCAAAACACATACACCCCAGAAAACTAACATGTCACCTGAAAATCAATCAAATTACGTTGGTTCAAATGTATTTCCTATTTCACTGCTCCCTTTTTAGGGGACGAATTCATTCGTTCGTTTTCGGGAGGTACAGCATCTCAACACGCCTGTTACAAAAACCATATGGCAAATCCAATGACCTTCCTACTGAGTTTGCAACCAGCACAATCCAACGGAAGTTCCTGAGACCAGTCACCTGGGGAAGTTAGCTCATGTGATCTGATGGATAAGTCATGATTTGCATCAAGCAAATGACATTCATATATATATATATATGATATATGTAAGCTTATAAACAAAAAATCATATACATGAACACACACAAACAAACAAGAGAGATATTGGTGACAAAATCGACTTGCGCATCTATATATGCTAGAACATATGCTTTTTTTATATACGCACCCACGCCTTGTGGTAAGCGAAGCTGTAGTGCTTTCACCGAATTCTGTAGGACCTTAGAATCCAAGTTGCTATTAGCGGCAAGTTGGTGATGCGAAAAACATGGATCCGAATCAAACAACTTGGAAAAGTGGTTGAGTCACCTGGAGAAATGCGGATTGCTTTGCCGGTATGTATTTTTTTTGGATGCAAAAATCCCTGTATTGATTGCTGTTGAGTAAAACCACATGATTTCTCAAGAATTTGAAAGATACTGGATTACTGGACCGTGGATTTCACCGTACCCAACATAAAATAGTGATTCTCAACCAGGGGACTATGAGCAAACAGGATCAAACAAATTATCCTGTAGGGGTCCAATGGGGAATATTCACAGAAACGAGGTTGCAGTTCAAACCTTTTCATGAAGGCCCAAAACTGATTTATGCTATTGGGAATGTGGATTATCACTAAGAAGTTCCTTTCCATGGTGATATATCTGGTTAGTGCTCAACCCCCGCCTTGTTGCTCATTTTCTTATCACTAAGCACAGCCCAAGTACATACTCAAATATATAACCACTGATCTTTGCTGGAAAAGTTGTGATACATGACATTACCAGAATCATGAGTCACCGAAAAAAAATCATGAAGATCCATCGCCCAACGAATCCAGGAAAGGTCCATTTTTTCCACAACATCCCAGGGTTCCCAAGGGTCCCTTACCCAATCATCCAAAGGTTCCCATAAGGAACCAGTAGGTTGCACCATCGTGCTTTGAAGATCACCTATCAACATGTTTTTCTTGTATGTAAATGATTACACCTGGAAAATGAACGGCTGCAAACCAAACATGGGGGGGTTGTTCAGATGAATTTCCTCTTCAATTGGATGAGTTTTTAATTCGCAGGGGTATTTTGTTGGGACTTTTGCAAGGCCATAAATCAATATGTTTTTCCAAGGAAGATTTGGCCATATATGAGGAAATGATGCATGAAATATCATGAAATCACAAATTCCACACACTCCCCGCAATAAACTTTGAATTCTGCGATATTTGCACCACAAACGAAATTGGTTGCCACCGACCTAAGCATGTACCCAAAACAAAATTCTGATCAGTAGCGATGGACATGCGGGATCTCTAAAAAGAACAAACCCCTATAGGAAACCCACAAACTGGCCCCTGCGCACGACAATCAAGTGATTGCGAGACGTCTTCCGTTCATGTTGGTGTCAGAATCTTTCAGTCATTACCACATCACCAAAACCCAACCTCTCCAAAATCATGGCTGTGAATCTGTGAAGAAAAATGTACATAGAAGATATATACCCTGCATAAATCACCCAGAAATGAACTTGCAGCTCTGAGTATATCCGTGCAATTTATATTCAAATAAAATGGATACATCAATAACTATGTGTATGTTCAAATCTAAAATCGACATATGATAAAAATATAAATATATATATATATAAATATAAAAGGGTGAATTAATAGTATAACTTTAGATCCCAAAACCCGCATTCAAAACAATATTTTAGGAAGTGTTCTCATTCTCAAAAGTTCCATTTCACCAGCTGACAGACGCACCTCGACTGTCCCTGATTTCTATGGGAAACTCGCAAATGTTGATGACCTCAACTGGAAATTCACTGGTGAACGTATGGTGAAACTACAGTGAAAAAGCCCGCAAAACATAGGTGAACATTTTTTTTGGTGAACATGAAAGATCTCCAAGACACTTGGAGTCAAATTGGATTATATATATGTTCATATTTCTAAAGTTCAAAGGTGAAATTAATACACAAGCAGCTTGTAGCTGAAAAGGATGGAATGGAACCATGGAACCCGGTATATTAAACATCACCTTGCATTGAGCCACATGTGCCAAGATCAGAAGTCCAGAAGTCCACTGGTGGTAACCAGCATTGAGAAATTATGATGACACAAACGTGACGACATTTCTACCCACAAAAATGGTAGAAAAAGAAGAGATATATTGCAGTATCTTATGTATGTTCTTGAGGCTGTTTTTTGCATACTAATTACATCTAATTACTTGTATTCGATGATGTGTCATCAATCTACCCTTGAATCCTTGGGTTTAGTTGAGAGGGCGGCTTCCAGTGGCAGTGCACTGCCGTATGGAAAATGACACACATGCAACTGGGGATGACATGAATGCAAGGAGTGCCAGTGATGCCAAGACATGCATGAAACAATATAAACCACCCATGCATTTCAAGCTTCGGAAGGAGACCAAGAACAACTTCGGAGATGACAGGTCAGCCCAGAAATGATCAAACACTTTTTGAATTCAAGTGGTGGAATCATGTCTTTTATCTCTTTTTTTCTCCATGTATCCAATGAGACGACGACATGTCAATTCTTGTTCCGGTCCCCTGCAACTACTCGTATGCTCTAAAAAAAACACAAGCTCTGTTGGTATTAGGACACCCGAACCCGAAAACCAGCAGTGCCGGCAGATGGACGACGTCCACCTGTTGTGGGCATCACGGAAGTTTCATCGTCAGGAAAGGGGAGGGGAGACCCCCCCAAAAAAAAACTCAAGGCCCGAAATTCAAAAATAAAAAATGTCAATTTGGAAACTGATTATACTTATACACGTACAATTACATATTGATGCTTTTCGTCTTGAAGTTGGACATCCACGTAAAACGTCCTCTTGTATTGGCTTCAGTCCATAAGAAACCGACGAAAAACGTCGTTGATTTCAGTGGGCGTTTTGGCCACAAACTAACTTCACCAGTAGCACCGTCCAACAACAAATATGTTCTCAAATGTTTCAGTAAATTAATCCTCTATTGAAGAAAAAGTGTACTGTAGACTAAAAAAGTCAGTAGTGGAAATCCATCATTTTCCTGTTGTGCACATGTGAACAAAAGCTGGTACTTTGCATTGTTATCTTTTGATTAACTCTTGGTGTATCCTCACTTGCACAGAAACACCTACTTGCCTATATCTACCACCAGGTTTGCCCCAAACCAACTCCATACAATGAAAGTTTGACCACAAAAACTTCCATACATTGGGAAGTATTACTTGGCAATGCCCAAATAAGAAACCTGTCTTCAAGATAGAGCCTTTCCCTGAAAAAAAGGGAAAACGCATCCGAATCCTTTAAACAGAAACGGCCGTCTTCCCGATCTTAGGGAATCAACATTTGGTATAATATAATTGTATGCCTCTGTAAAATGCTATAAATGATGCAACACGCTTGAGGTACAACAAGTTAAATAAAAATAGAACGCATAAAACACATCAACAAATCATCCAAGCACTTTAGCATCCCGAAAATCCTGGTGAGGATTTCTCCCATGCCTGGCGTTGCATCCCTGGGCGTGGGTCTCGAGGCAGTTCAAAAAAATCATCGTGCCATTGTTATTTTGGGAAGAAAAATAATCCATATAAATCCAAATCAAATCCAAACAACCAGAAGTTTATGTCAACCTGACCTTGCTTTCTAAGTGAGGGAAGTACCCAAAAAAGCGATATACAACCCGCTTGATTCGACCGCCACTTCTTTCGCTGTGAGACAAGAAAAGGTGAAGGAAGGGCACTAACCAAGAGATTCCCACTTATTAACAATACAAAATAAAGGACATCTGCAAGCAAACTATTCTACTGCAAACCCTTGACAAAATCAGCCGTGAAACACCAGGTGGGTACTCATGAGTTTCCTTCAACAAGCTGTGGTGATGTTCCAGAGAATTTGCATCTGAGTGAATGGAATCCTGATCGTCTAAAGTCTTGAAATCGTTGTGTTTCACATGTCTGCAGAAAAGTGTACCAAAAATATTCCCAAGTAAAGCTCTTGCCCCTTTGTCTTTGTCTTCAGCTTCATTTTCATCCATTCTGGGATTCATGACAATTTTCAAACCTGCCAAAAACTCTGGAAACTAGAGGAAATTCCTTTCCTCAAACATCCTTAAATCAATGGAAGATTCCCTAAACCTCAAACTGTTCGTGTTTCCTATTTTTGGAGTTTGGTGGAAATCCGCAAAAATCCATCCGTGGATTTCACCATCCCTCACTTGTTCCATCACCATCTTAACTTCAGGACCACCTCGAGAAGGCTTTCAATAGCCAGGCCTTAGCTTCGTAGAGAATGAGGGAATGAAGCTATACATAGATATGGATGAATGAAGGCCCTCATTCTCCAAGGGCCAAACGGAAAATCGGTACCTTTGATAAATGGAAAGAAGGACGTTTGTTTAAGGTGCAAATAACTAGGCTGATTCCCATATACCACCCGAAAATGTTCACATTTTGAACCTCAAGTCATAGAGGTTCCAGCAGTTATCATTATAGGAGAGTACTTCTTTGTGGTATCTGTGTACTATAAAACAGCTCGTGAGATTAGGTTTTGGTTTCCAAATGCGTTAAAAAAGAACATGTCTCATCTTACAATGATGTTTACTATTCCAAAAATATGCTTACATCTTGGCCATTTAATGATTTGCAAGTGCTGTCAAAAAAAAGAAGTGACACTCACATCCATGTACAATGTCAACAAACATATCCATCATCAACAATCCACCTTGCAATTCTTCCAACGCATCTCCTGACAGCTCCCGGGATAAGAAAGCCATCCATCCCCGTCCATCCCCGTCACCAAGTCCCCCAAACACAGCGTTGCACCATGCTGGGACTCAAATTCACCTGGTAGGCTTCCCATCCACTTCAAGCATCAACAGTTTTTTTTCGGGAGCACGACTAGCAAATATCTGAACTTTTGTCATAGGTGTCATACTGTTCATGGCTGAAATCCGGCCAACCAGTTGAGGTACAGGTAGTTTATCCCGTTATTTACAAGGTTTTAGCACCATCCCTGGTGGTTGTTTGGGATTTCTGAAACATCAGCAGTATGGGGATGTGATTTCTTCCAAACTCAATTCAAATTATCGACTTCGGATGCGGTGTGGGGGAGCTGCATCTGCATAAGTCTGAAAACAACAATGGAATCCGTTTGGAGTCAAAGCTGTAGCACGAGACACGGCAACTTATGGACTTTCAGTGCTGAATTCATGTTTTTTTTCGTAGTACTTCCGGTGTATTTCCTACATTTACTGCAGTATCCTGCGTGACAACTCTTTCCGCATCTGGATGGTGGAGAACCAAACAAAATCCCACGGGCTAAATGCGCTTGCCAAGACTACTTCAAGAGGAAAGTATCTCGTGGTCCTGCGACATAGTTGCCCCTAGCCCCAGTCAATGAGTCAAGCCCAGTGGTTTTAAAAACCGTCCCCACCAGCAATGGCGATCGTCCACTCAGCCGTAGCAAGCGAGTGCCTTAGGATCCCGGTGGATTCGTATGGATCCGTGATTTTCATACTTAAGCTGGAAACTCATGGGTTGGTATATCTTTTCTAATCAAGCAAAACGGCAGCTTAAAGAACTGAGAGAATAACATATCTTTTTGCAACACTGCATGTCTGTTCTACACCGATGCACACGGTTATGATAGACTATGTCAGCATTCCATCACATACAGTCAATAAATATGAACAAATAATTCGGTACACTCCCACCAACTAATATAGCTTCTCCCTAATCGAAAGTTGCATATGTAACACAAAAAGCATGTCCTTTGCCGCGCACTTCATTTGCAATCCTTAAGCCAAACTTTGCTGAAGCCTCACTTTCCACTGTAGCTTTGTGGTAAGTTCTCCTTAAACCACTTGCTACAACCTGCCCTTCCCATTTGACAGTGCCAAGAAACCTGTCATGCCATCGGTGGTGCTCTCCACCTACTAAGTACCAAACCGAAGCAACCAGGAATGGCCTCTGTTTTGGGTGGACTAAAAATATAAGAAAACACATCTTCCCAACTAATTATGTTTGAAAGAACTACGAAGGTTTAGTCCATAGAATGTGACTTGAAATATAGTGCGTGTGTGCATATATACTTCAAATATTTCAGCATATGTCCACAGGGGCTACCCCAATCATTCAAATACTTAAGCATGTTCAGCCATTGTCTTGATTTCTGAATCTTTCTTTCGTTATATATCTAGGTCTCAGCTATACCAGTGTATCATTATGCTGTATGTCTGAAAAACCCTCTATATATATAGATGTACATTCGATTTACATACACATTTATATACACCAAATGCCACACTAAATATTCCATACATGGAGCATATCAGCATACCACAAAATTTGTCAAAACTGACCATCCAAAAGCTTAGCTAAAGGGGGACACCACCTCCCATGGCACCTGCAGTGTTCCGGAGAAAGGTTCCAAACAGGGCCTACAAAAACTCGACAGATACATCGGGGGGTCAAACAAAAGTCATTTGAATCATTTACAACCATAGTGGCCACACATAACAACCAGACTTCAGAAAATGAAAAACATGGAATTTGAAAAAAAAACATGTGCATTCCAAGTTTGGCTTCATCTCCTCTTGCATCAATCCCCATGTGCAGGTAAACCAGCCTATTAGTTTCTGTAGAAGCAGCCAGGAAGCCCGACTTTTCTTAAGATTCTCAAGGCGTTGCGGCTTTCCGAGTTAAACTGGAAACTCATGCACCAACCGTTGAAGGTCTGTTTTTTGCAGTGATTCTAAAGGTCCCAGCCTTTAGGTTCCCTATTCTTGTTATATCTAGTTATCATCTGTATCTTCTGATAGCTGATCTGGTCACCTGTCTCATGCGGAAGCCTCAGCCTCTCCCGTTCGGGCCAGGGATGACTAAGGATCTTGCTCCCAAGCACCATGAAAGTTCAGGAGGTCAAAGTCCAAAGTCCTCAAATCCTGGGGAAAAAATTGGTCGGTCAGGAGGGGTTGAGGTCAGGGAGTCAAGTGGCGTCAGGGTGTAGGGGTATTGATAAATGACAATACAAGATGGGAAAACATAGGTATATACACATCATATGGTGATAATGGTACGAAGTAGATGTCAAATATCAAAATTGAACATAGACTATACGAAAAATAAATCAACAAATACTAACCATAAATGCGACATTAGTATATATTTCCCACCCAGCTTCTCCTCGCGTAGCAGCAGGTCCCAAATCCAAGCATTGTTTTAGAATGTCTTACACGAAGGTGCGGGGTGAGTGGTATCAATAATCCAGTTGAACAACGGCAAGAAAACCCTCGTTATATTCTATGCTGATTGGTTCACAAGAGTTCCTAGTCAAAAGGCCTACCAGGTAGATCCTGATATATCTGATATATAACTAGGTACAAGGAACATTTTTTTCACCAGCTATCGGATGCATGATCAGTCACCATCGGACCATCGCCTTTGGAGCATTGTCCAAATTCTATATGCTAAAACTGAAGGGCTTCATTGCATCCTCAGGCCTTCAATTTGAATTTTGAAAGGTCTGTTCTTGCGGTGGCAAGATGTCTGGATAGTGGCATCAAACCAGTACGTTAAACTCAAAAAAGTGACCTCAGGCAAGTAACAATATGTAACAATGTTCGCTTTCTTCTGCACGGGTTTTTCAATCTTCCACCTTTCAAAACTCAGGCATCGACTAGGCCTAAACATCATGAGTCGTCTTTGATCTTGGTCTTGGAGTCTTGGCCTTCCTTACGCTCAAGCCTTGCTATTTTAAGGTATGAGCAATTCTCACCCAATTGGGCACCAAAGGACTGTTCAAACTCACTCGTGGCAATGGTGACTCCTCCGAGCCGAGTGGCAAATCGGCACCTGCTTCCTCCATAAGCAACGACATCGCTGGAATGCGCACCGATACCACAGCTCCCGGGGGAAATCCTTGAGGCATCCGAAAACGATACCAGCCCTCCGGGCAGCGGCTGCCTTTGCTGGGGCTCCAAAAAATCACACGGTCATTGGGCTCCAATCCCGTAGGTAATTTCACCATCATCGCTGGAGGCAAAACCTCAAAGGTGTCACCTCCTCGAAGTCCTTCGGGCACTTTGACACTCACTTCCTCTCCATCTTCCAGGTGAAATCGTGCCTGATAACCTCCTTTGGCCCATGGTGGTACTGTAACACGAAACTGACATGGTGGTGATAAGCGGAAGCAGATCGACTCACCAGGCTTAACACCAGGTGGTGGTTTCAATGATACTTCACCAAAAGGACCTTTGGTTTTGATCGTTTTTCCTTGTACAAAGTCCTCTGGCACTGTGACTGTCAACTGGCTAGGTGGACATGCTTCTGCTTGGGTACCATGAAGGTTACAAACTTGAGGTCCCAAGTGTTCGACCGACTCTACATCGCATAAACCCTTGCAGTCTTCAATGAATTCCTTGGAATTTGCAGGAAATAAAATGCTTAGGGCTTAGGGCTTGGAAAAAGTGACAAACAAAAAAATTGATCAAAGTTATACCATATGATGGTGGTTTGATGGTGATGAATCTGATGGTACAAAGTAAACAAATCACTCAAACACACAAATCCAAGTTTCTTGTGCGGCCAACAAACTAATTGGGTCGACGCCCAAATGAGGTTCTCTCGCTTCGTCCTCTTCATTCTTCGCACAGCGCAAGAAAGGCTGCAGCAACCACATGGCACAGGACCTTTACGGACTGCCTTCTGTGAATTGACCCTTCTGTAAATTGATGGAGCTAGGTACCGGGAGTATGTGATCATGATATATAATCTCCTCTATCACCACAAAGCACCAAGGTATATATGCTCTGCACTGCAGGGCCCAAATTTTGGCGGAAATACAACGTAGGCTAGTAGGAAATCGATTTGAAAGTCTGCAAGCCCACTAATTGTAGCGAAAAAATCTATGCTTTACTAAGCTTCCGGTCCAAAAACTCATAGGGAGAAATAACACTCACCCAAATTCCGGTCTACAAACAGCTGTTTTCTTTTAGTGAGGCATTAGTCATCCAGCAGCAAGCCTTCCAAAACTGCTTAGGCTCCAAACAACATCCAAGGAGACAAGAGTTGGACTTGACCTGACTTTGGAAGGAAGTTGTCACAGATTACCATGGGACCCGGGGTTGAGGAGGAATTTGCTGCGAAACCCGCCCCCACCCCACCCCACCCAAAAAAAGGAAACTTTAATATTGGAAGGGATTACCCCAACTAAACCGCCACTCAAATAAATTCTGATCAACAATTTGCTCGCTGCCGTTTCATAAGACACAAGCCATTCATTTTCCAGGGACACCCTTTTCCACTTAGCATTATTCAAGATGTTGAAGGGGATTCATGCATTGCATGGCCCACTTGCAATCAACAACCAACTTCACAACTGTTCGGCGGTTCGGAAATCCCACAAGATATCAAGCCACAACTCTCCCTCTTTTTCCAGCACAAACATGACTTTGTTTGGGGGGTGTATTCTTTAATGTTATCCAGGGTGAAGCCACCCTCGATGATTCACATCCCGTGATTTAGCAATGAATAAAACACACATCCAGGAAATGTTTGAAACAAACAACCACCTTGTGAATTAATCATGTGGCTTCCCAAGGGGTTGGAGAAAGCCACAAACTCAACTTTAAACATAGACCTCCTTCTGAAACAAAAAAAATCCGGAAGTTGACAGTTGAAACCACACGAGTGGAAGCAACAATTCCTACTACCAGTAGGATTGGAATCCCAAATTTTGAAATGGTTCATCAATTATAAGCGGTGCTAAAATCCTTATGATGGAGTTCCATGTCGTATGAACTTGTAAAAAACGCGTCTCCTTGTGCTGTGTAGCGAAAGCTTGAACGGGACATGCTGATTCAATGCCGAGCTTTTGCTCCTGCAAACAACTAACGGCTGGAACCTGAAAATACCCCTGTGGAAAAGGAGAAACATCTAAAAACCACCAATTTTTGGACTCCATGTTAGTTTTCTCAGGGGTATAAGTTGTAAGTGTTCCTTCACCCAATCCTAAAAAAACCATGCAGTTTTATTACATCCAAAAGCCATCCACGAAATCTGAGGTATCCAACTGCCAATGTAACTGCACTGAAGGGGAACCAAAAACCATCTGCGCACGCAACACCTCGGATAACTGATATTTTGTGTCACAGGAATGGTCTGTCAAAGAATGCTGATGGCCCATCATGTTGAGATTTTGGAGTTTCTTTTTTTTCTCGATGTTCAGTCCAGGGCTCGTTGGTGTTTTGGTAGTTTACTGAGCCTACTGGCAAATCCCAGGTCGTGATATTCCCTTTCATTTTTGTTCAGGATAATCAGCAACCAACCTTTACATCCCTTAGAGAAAAATTGCGGGTTCATCGGCTCTGGGAATGCTAGGCCCTTTTGGTGACCTCATGCATCATGATTACCAAATGTAGCAAACATCTCTCAAAAGGGGGGGGGTGGTCAAATCATCTCATACACACTGAATCTGCGGAAACTGGGTTCACATCGAGCAAGTTCCGTTGAATTTCAAAAATATACACACTCACTTATTGGAGAAGATTCCCTACAATACCACATCCTACCAAACAACCACAGTTGGTAAGGCTGTGGGGACAAGTCTTGGGTGTTTGAATGGCGGTTGGATGCCTAAAGGGTCATAAAACCAACACCCCATACAGTATACACCCCCGAAAACTAACTTGTCCCCTAAAAAGGGACTATATAAATTTCAGTAGGGAATACATCTTCCAACCATTGATTTTCAGGGGACATGTTAGTTTTCCGGGGGGTACCTTGTTGGAGACTTTTGGCGCAAATTCGATGTGCTCATCCGATTTATCAAAACACAACTCATGGCATCGGGTGAATCATCACCCGGGGTCAATTCCTCAAAAGGATGACGTCACACTGTCTACTGAGTCTACTGTCGTGGCTTCCTCTAAGCGTACGAAAATTCCTAATTCAGATCTACATAAATGGGCAACTCAAGTAGAGTTACATCCCCATCAAATTGAACCCGACTCCCCGAGTATCAATGGTTAAATTCATATTAAAAACATATGGGGGGATGAACATCCACCAAAACATACATTGTAAAAAAAAGGTAAGAGAATCTAAGACACAACAATGCAATTTCTTTACATCCCATTCATTCATTCAAAAACAAATGATGTTTAACCAGATCCTTTCCCTGAAATTGGCCAAAAAATGGGTAGGATTAGACAACCTTTTGACGTGACCGGACGCCCGAGGTCACTGAGGAACCCAACGGATGCCAATCCGTCGCACACGGTGACCTGGGGGTTCACCCGGAAAAACCCAGCCGTGGATGCTGAACCCAGCATGATTCAGAAGCAACTTGTTTGTTTTTTACCAACCCAAAAGCTTCTGAATTTTCAAGATTTGTATCTAGTTGATTTACATTTTGGGGGGATTGTGGGTTGTTTTCATTTTTTGGTGTTGGGGGGGATGTGTTTCTTTTGGAAAAAATGGGGTGTGTTGGTGACGTTCCCTTTTGGAGAGTTGGCACAGTGGTGATGGAAGATATCATGCACCAAGTCATTCACCCGTGAAAAAAAGGATGGAACCTCAAAATCACCAATTGAAAAGGACATTTTTGGGGTTCCAGCTATAAATTTTCCGGAGTGTAGGTACTTTGTGAAGTAGTTCATCCTGCTATGCACCAGGTCTTCTACGTTCAGCTGGTTCAGGGCTTAATTTCCATCTATAATTTATGCTTGAGGAAACTAGCACATCCCCGCATCCCCAAGCAGTGAAACTAATTTCTTGAACTACGTCCAACTAACACAATGAACGTGTTATTTGTAAGAGATGGTGCTAAAAATCATCCTATCAAAGTAATGAATCTATGGAATATGGGTATTCAGGTGGTGTCATTTACTTTCAACCTTGGAAGCAAACTCCGTTTGGTCATTTTGGGGTCGAAATGCTTGCTCCCCCGAAGTTTCCGTGAACAAAATGACCCACCCCAAGAGGAAATGATCGTCTTCCACCCCCGGTCCACTTGAGGGAGGCATGTGAGTTTTGGGGAGGGATGCATCTCCAAAATTCGGTGGTGGTTTCAAATGCATATGAAAACTGTCTAGAAAGGTGGTTGAGCCACCCATTTGGAAAAATGGGCATCTCCAATTTTCGGGGTGAAGATAAAAAATACCTGAAACCATCACCTAGCTGTTTGTCTGGAAATGGAAACTATAGAGGATCAAACCATGTGAACGAATCCACCAAATGTCTCTCGCCGTATGCTCTCTAGCAGCATCAATGCTGCTATGTTATTCATATTGGGATATATATGGGTGAATCATAGCATTTCACCGAACCCCTGGAACCCCAGCAAAAACTACTGCTTGGGATGGTGTATGATGGAAAATGAAACATATCATGTCATCATTCACCCCAACTATATATATATATATATATATATGTGCGAAATATATACAGTATATATGATAATAGATGTGCAAACACACGTACCTACAAATATAAATTTCATAATTCAATAATATCAGTAGTTCTAAACTCACGACCAAATCTAAGGTTTTTCGTGATCTTGGGATTTTTGTTGGGAGGATTGCCACCCACTTTTCCCTACAATTTTGTTAGCGCAAAATTGTGGCCGAAATAAACATGCAAAATATGGATTAGAGATGATTCCCCCTCCCAAAAAAGTCACAATAACAGGTAGCAAATGAAGGTTTTCTAGTTGGTGGTTTCAACCCATTTGAAAAATATTTTCGTCAAATTTTCCAACCTTCCCCAAGGTTCGGGGTGAAAATAAAAAATATCTCAAACCACCACCTAGTTTCGGTTGGGATCTCCTTTTGAAAAAAATGCTACCGTGCACCCCTGGCCACGACTGGCATCCCGGATTCCAACATTCCCCCAACTGATTTGCCAACTTTCACCTCCAAGCATTCAAACTCCGAATGGAGGAAGAGGCGAATCCTCAGCTGCAACAACCACCCACGGTGGCAGCTTTTTGTTTTGAAGAACTAATGAAGGTTTGTCTTTACCAGCATATGGGAATTACATATATGCTGGTCTCAACAAAAAATTAGATTCACATGAAGAATAAACGTGGAACAACATGCTTTACCAGAAATCAGAAGATCGAAATCATGATATATTGCTGGTTACAACCTCAGGCAACAACAACTCCAACATGAATCTGAGGTTTGCCGCGCGTAAGTCTTGGTGTAACAAACATAATCTTTGTAAAGCATGGTATATTTACCTTTACATTTATTGGTTGATTTTTATAGTAAATGTAGGGAAATATATCAATACAATCCAATACATTGCTATGGGTATAATATGCATGAGCAACTGTTCTTGTAGATATCAATCCCCTAAAACATCTCAACGACAAGAAAGTGATTTGAGTTGGTATGCCACAAGCTGCGGCTTGGCCATAGAAATGGCCAGTGTTGCAACCATTTTCAGGTGTTCCAAGGTCAGTCAACCCGATCAACAGCAAGTTGCTCGCAGGGAGGGACAAATCTGACGTCATAGCAAATAGACTACGATGTCTTTAGATGTAACAAAAAATCAGGGATTGCCACTTACCACTGATATGTTCGTTTACTAAAGGGTATATAATGGAGCAATCTAGCGAGTGCTAACGAGGTTTGGGTCAACTTTTGACAGATTGTGCGTGGTGTAACACCTGCTTCGAAGGAGACTGTGGAAGGTAACGCAACTGAACATAAAACAATGGTTGGTCTTGAAGGCACCGAACATGTAAAAGAAACAGAAAAAAACTGTATTCCATTATTCCACCAAAAAGGAACATCACTTCTACATAACATTCCAGCTGCATTTTGCTAACATTGCCGGAGTTTTTGTTCATCTCAGTTCTATACGGGCGAACGCTTGAAGTGCCGGTGATCGTGCTCCTCAAACCCAGGAAGATTTGTTGCGCCAACTCTAGGCAAAATACAGAAGTAAGAGCCAGCTTCAGCAATTAACCATCATTAGCTATTGGTTGGATCTGTACATGTATATGTATATAAATGAATATCTATATTAATGCAGACACAATATAAATACACATATACTAAGATGTACAGTACAAACATCTATATATGTCAACTAATGAAATTTTTGTTTGGAATTCCAAGAACTTACTCTGAAATCAATTCCTGCTAGGAACGCGTCTACATGCGTTTACAACAAACAAAAAGCAAACGCTAAAGGCACCGATGGGCCAATGCTTGAGTATGTGCATATACAAAATCTAGTTTGAAACTTGACCATGCAAGAACCAGTACATTATATATTTCTGTATATTTTGCTTGCCGCATGTAGATGTATGTACAACTATATCATATTCCCTACCCCCCGTCCAACGCAAACATTTGAAAGTGGATGGATATAATATCATATATATATATATAAGAATATCATAAATATATATATATATAATATCAATGATTTCGTTATATCAAAAACATCAACATTGATAATCCATTCTACGCAAGTGATAGGTTCAACACGATTCCACTGGAACACCATACAGCAGTCTTGTAGTTGACAACATCTTCGAAGTATTGCCCTTTTCGAATTTCAGCGACTTTAAGGCTGTGAGGATTCATTGGTCTCCAATTCCATCACTTACCCCCCCTAAAACAAACATAGCACCTAAAAAGGGATGGTTGGAATACTAGTTTCCTCTTCGGAAGGCCTATTTTCAGGGGCAAACTCTTAGTTTCAGGGAGGGTAATGCCTCGGTTTGTTCCCTTCGTCAAAATCAACGATTGGATTTTCAACGACGCAAAACGGACCTCAAATTGGGATCCAAAGTACTTGATGAAGACACTATAAGCAAATGTCTAAAGATCCAAGAGTTATGGATAACCCACTGGGATCCATGAAAATTGTATATTTCCGGACATGAATGGGCGATTTTTATGGTACATGATACTAGTTGGTGGTTTCAACTCATCTGAAAAACATTATATAGTTGGTCAAAATGGGAATCTTCCAAGTAGGGGTGAAAATAAAAATGTTTGAAACCACCACCACCTAGATTGTATGGGTAATCATTCACTAAAGGGCCTTTCACTTTTTGACTATGCACATGGCTTCCACTAGACAGAATGGACACATGGCATACTCGGATACTCAAATACTTGGTTCCGTGCCAAAAAAAAAACATTGGTTCCCAAAAAGCCTCTGTCAGTCATGATTTGTTTGATGCCTTTTTGTACAAGGTGGGCCCAAAATCCAGTTGCAAATGGAGTTGTGAAACCCCTATGGATGTTCCTTATAAAACGACGTAACTGGGGTTATTTCACCTCTCTACATCGAGGGTTTTCCCTCATCACTGGTAGATATGGGCAGATTGTGGATAGCAATTTACCACCGTGATCCTGCTGGCTTTCCCAATCATTTTCCACTCATATCCAACTACAAATTACAGTAAGAAATTGAAAGAACAGGATCGATGTATGAAAATCATACTGTTGATGGTTCAGAAATCCGGCGAGAACACCACCGAAAGGATGGTGCTAAAACCCTTGTAAATAATGAGATTTCAACTACCGTTCCCTCAACTCTCTCTGTCCCGAATTTCTGAACCATCAAGGTTGCATCATGATTTTCATCCATCTATCCTGTTCAAGATATCACCATTTCGGGAGATGTGGTCGCACCCTGCCAACATAACCCGCTTTTCAAACAAAATCACCCTGACTGCAAACTCACCTGTTGAAGGATGGATTCAACCGTAGGCCTCAGAGTTCAAAAACCCATCCATGATGGTCGGAAGAAATCTGGCGGCCACAAAACCACCGTTTTGGATGGTGCTTCCCAAACCTTGTAAAAAAACATGATAGGTTTCAACTACCGTTCCCTCAACTGGTGAGTTTGCCGAAGTTCAGAACCATCAACAGTAGGGTTCTTTGTTTTGTTTTTAGTGCAACTGTGCAACGTCCGTGAAGTCGTAGAAGTGGAGGAGGCATGTTTTTGAAGCTTTGCAACCATTGTATGGAGTTTTAATGTGCATCAAGAACTCAAGATCATTTCAACTATCATGTATATCCGAGGGTAGGCATCATTGTCTTAAGTTTGTATAGGTTTGTGCCATCTTATCTTCTATGAAGTTGTTTGTTACCACTCCTGAGTTTAAGAAGCCGGGGCTTGTGTAAATGATGGGTTTCAGTTTCGGCCAAAAAATCATGCGTTCCAGTCTCTACGCACGGTGCAAATAGAGCATATTGGGTCGCTCAGGCAAAACTTCCAACTGGAAACGTTTAGAATCCTGATTTTTCATGCAAACAGTACGTCATCCCCAAAAGCTCACATATGTTTACATTGTTTACACTATGTCCTTGGTGAGCATATTCCAATAAATAAATATGCAACACACATCACATGAGATTGTACATATGTTCTGGTAACATATATCAATGGTTAAAGGTATAAACGTCTCGCAGCAAGCTGCGTGCGGAGTGTTTTCTCTGTTCTGCGAAGCTTCTCCGGTTTCAGCATGCGAAGCAGGTATGAGGCCCACACTCTAGCAAAACAAAAACTGTAACTCTGAGGTACTCCTATACATGCTGCACTGGAATTTGATAACACTTAATCCCGAAACAGCAATCATATTTTGTGGGCCTCCTGGCAATCATCTTTGATGAGTGCCCTTATTTTGCACACTGGCGAAAAAAAGCGCGGCAAGTGTTCAGCGTGTGTGGACTTTGATCTGAACTGCCCCCAACTGGACAGCGCAGAGAAGTTGGGGCGGCAGAAGCAGCAGCGCCAGCACAAGTGTTCAGCGTGTTTTTAAGGGCAATAATAACCAACCAGGATCAGCCCAACTGCACAATGAACGCGACACTGCCAGTGTCGGTCAGCAACCTGAGTCTCCCTTGACTTCGTCAATAGCAGTGATGGACAAAATCCTGCACCACCTTCAGCAATTTCTTTTGGTTCACCGCTTCTTCACATTTTTTCTGCTTTTTCAAAGATCTTAAGAGTTTACCGACTGGAGTGGATATCACTCAGCGAACCAGCCACAACTCTTCGGTTAATTGGGCCCTTGAGCCCTCCATTTCGTGGAGCCAAAGGAAGCTCCAGTACTTCCAGGGCAGTGTGCGTCGATTTTTCCTCAACTTTTATAATAAAAACCGTGAAGTCTATGCTTGAAGTCAAGGGCTGTTGCCGCATGCATCCATGTTACCCATGTAACATACATCAAAAAAATATATTATAAAATCCCATGGTTTGCATGGCATTACATCGTGTTCTAATACGGACACATAATGTTCACGTCTCTTTACAACAAAACGTTGATTTTTTGTCGGGGGCGCAGAGTGGGCAGACCTCCACAGATTGAAGATTGTGGAGTTCTGCATTCAGAACCCGCCGCGTCTACTTGAGAATGACATTGGACTAAGGTCAGTCTTAGATAATTCAACAAGATTTGTCTTAGTAATAAGCTAATTAGTCCAACCACAGCCATAACATACTCAACAAAGTTTCATGCACGATGCATATGTTTCATCATGGAAATGGCATGATAAAAAAATATTCAAAATAGATAAACACCTTCTGAAGCAAAACCGACATGCACGCTTTCATCCATTCGTTTGGCGAGCCACCTCACTTGGCAAGGCGATCACTGGGGTGAGACACGACGTCGTGTTTTAGGACCGTTCAACGTTTTGGTGCCAAAACCAGCATTACCATGTGTGCAAAGACATCGCCATGGCTGGCTCAAGACTGTATGCCGCTATATTTCGGCATTTCAGGTGAAGTATGGAGATTATTAACCAACAACTATGGACCCACGAAAAGTGATAGCTACACTATATGTTTTGTTTGATTGTCATAGGTGCCCGCAACCAACAAAATGGGTTCCTGAATGGTTCCTGTTTTCAACTTCCTGTTTTGGCACCAGCTTGTGTTCGGCCCCAAAGAATTAATGGTAGCTGGGCTCGCCACCAGACAATCCTCATGATGGGAGTCGCATACGAGTCGCTTCAATCCTCCATTGAAGAAAATTGTGTTGAAAAAAACATCGGGCCCCCAAAAGGGGGTGAAAATTCACATCATGTGAAAACAACATTTCACCTGTTCGTTAGCCTGAAGCAGGTATGCCATGGTATGCCTTCCCACATATATCCCGTATAGGTGTCCCAGGGAAACACCTTTTGGGCGAGCGTTGGTTCACACCCGTCAGACAGTGGCACGTGGAATATTGCTTGAAGGTGCGGGAAGGGCTTTCCCCTCCGTCTTTGCACGGTGCAACGATTTCATCAACATAGTCCTCGGTAGAAGCGACGGTTCTGGACATAGAAATCGGTTGGCCTTTTGCCCGATGTGCCTGAAGGATCTACATACAGAAACGCATGATGTGTCTTGTATGCTTGCTAAATTTGTCATCAGAAATGGAAAACTACATTAATCATGATCGTTTAAAAGGAACATGTCTTGGAATGTCTTGGAGGTAACCTTATCCCAGGCAATCGCCCTAGCCCACTATGAAAGGAATCCCTTTATAGCCTGTTGGGAAAGGTTCTGGGGTGTGTTCCAAAGGTGCGTTGAAACAACCTCAATGAGAGATATTCAAAAGTATAAGATTGAGGAATTGAGATGAAGCAATTTGAACACATGGTGAGTACGGTGAATAAGGGAATCTAGCAACAAATCTCCTCCTGCCTTATCCGGATATTGTTCAGTCTCCGTGTCAAATTGTCTGCTGAAAAAAGGCCTTATAAGGTCTCAAAAGCAGGATTCAACAAGTCAAAATGCAACAAACAAGGTACGCAACTGAAGATTCATAAGCATAGACAGGCATCTTTGTGCTTTATATGTGTAGATGATTGTAGATGTACTAATAATATATATATATATATTTTTAGTAAATTGACAAACGCCCCTCCCTATACCTCCCCCAATTTAGTCCCTCATAACCCTTTCCTCCCAAAAAAATGCCCACATGCAACGCAGCTGGGGTGATATCATTTGAGGCCTTTGGATAACTGAGCCGCCTTCATATTCTGTCGTCATATGCAGCGGGTTGACTAAAATTTATCGCACCAAAAATGGTTACACTCCCTGAAACTAAAATTTTCGCCTGAAAATAGACCCCTGGATTCCAGGAGATTCCTATTGGAAACCACCATTTTTTGGGGCTATGTTAGTTTTAGGGAGGGTATACCCTTTCAGGCATTCATAACTCTTGTGCGAACACCCATTTGGATGCAGAGCATGACTGAATTTGACATGTCTAGGTCAGGCCCCTTTGCTGCGCAAAAGTTACAACCTTTAGGACCTGCGCCAACTGGGCTAGTCTCTATATGGAATAAACTGAACATCAGCAGCAAGTGACCGGAAATCCGTGTTGTTGGTATTTTTTCGAAAGTTGCAAGGCAATAGCAACTATGAACTATGACAGCCTGAGCTTTTAAATCCCATCAAGGATTAATAGATATCATTGATTGTCTTTTGTTGACTCCGGGATCCTCTATCCTAACAGTTTCCAAGGAACAAACAATATCTAATTGGTGGTTTCAACCCATTTGAAAAATATGCTCATCAAATTGGATCATTTCCCCAGGTAAGGGTGAAAACAAACAAATATTTGAAACCACCACCTAGATATGGATGCTATGATGTTACAGATTTCCTACCAACAACTACTCTTATAGCTGCCATCTTTCGACATCTATTTGGCACAGTGGAGGGAGGTAGTCTGAGGTGGCTGTGAACTAATTAATTCCCCCATGAGTAAAAACACACACAACTATTACATATATATATATATATACCCTGCACGTCCTCGACCATTTTAAAAATGGTGGTTGTGAAACGACCATTTTCTAGAACACAACGACCATTTCCATCCTTCGCCTGCCTGTGCTTCAGGTCTATGCAATCGCAAATATTGGCTCCAAGGCCATGAAAGGTAACAACATAGGACTTCCGAAAGATATTGGGCATTTACGTTTCCAAAGGAGCCCCAAAGCTCATATGCATATGCATAATATACCCAGGGTACTATAAACACCTAGGGATGAACCAAACAGGTTTGCAGTTTTTTTAGTTGCCGTCCCATCGGCACCTGATGCCCATGAGTGGAAAAGCCCACGGGATTTCAGTCTGAAACTCAATGGTGATTATCGATTTCTATGTTTCTTTAAAGCACCTGCGGTGTACTAGTGTACAACCCTTTTCTTCCACGCATCCATCCAGGTCAGCCAGGTTTTGGTGAGAAATGAAGAGGATGCTTCGACTGCGTCAGTTTCTGAGATAATTGTGATAGGAATGGAAACCCGCCATATAATTTGGATCCACTTAATGGTTTTCAATTAAGGTGCCCTGCACGATTATGAAGAAGGATTACTCGAAGGCGACGGTTCGCCCACCTCCCTGCCATGCTATGCGAAATGATGCCATTTTTCAAAGAACAATATTGTCAAATTTAGTTGTATACTGAATTGATCTTGTATCAGCGATGGAATCTGTTCATTTTTTTTCGTGGCTCAATCCAGCCTATTTTGGTTTAAGGGGTATTTAGAGTTTCCAAAAAATGCCGGAGCTTCGCAATAGCTCAGACCAAGTTGCCTGGCTGAAGGACATCCGATATACATGGGAGAATCAATATATCTTAAAATGGTCGAGGATGTGCAGGGGTATATATAATATATATAGCGCATATAGAGACTTTCACCAAAATAGACCATTGGGATCGATCGCTAGACCATGGCTAACCGGTATACTTTTTCAATGTTTTTTTTTTCGATCCCCCTGCTCTGCAGGATTTCTACTCGGAGTTCTGCTCTGAAGATGACTGGGCTGATCAACGCAGGAAGTCTTTGAAAGCCAGGGCTGGCCGCCGAGTTGCCCAAAAGGTTCTTTCCTTAATATCCAGCTTGTAATTGATTCAAATTAATATTTTGGGGCTATAGGGAACAATCCAGTCCCAACCCTTGACTTTATAGCTAGCCTAGGTGCCACCACGGTTTCAGTTCATGAATCGTCTTGAAGAGGGCGATGCTATCAAGGAACATGAGGCTGGATGAAAATTCATGATCTATATCGATCCAGTTTGATTGTGTATTTTACATCGAAGCATCACTCATATCCTAATTGGCCCAGATTGAAGATCAGAACAATGCAGACTTCCTCCTGCAGTTCTTTGCGACCTTCGCCTCACAACTTCCAAGCCATTCTGAGATGAAGGACACCATTTTTTCCGTAGTCAGAACAACAACTTTATTTTCGCTTATTGGACTGATTGATTTTCCAGGAGGCACTTACATGGGCATCATTTCACCTGGGTCTGAACCCACATCTTCGAACGCATTTTCACCATACTGTTCCAGTCTCAGATCCCTATCTTAGAACCAGAAGAAGTGAGTAGAATGCAACATCTCAAAACCAAAACACTCTATTCTAGAATTCTGCATAAAGCATCAATACTTTTCTTTGGTATGACAACGAATATCCATCAACGCCATAAATATTTTTTGTGACATACCCAGGCTTGGGCGGAGGAAGAAAGCTCTGTTCAGAAAAGCTTCATCTCTCACTGCATGTCGCGTTTCCAACGCAATGCGACAGCCAGGAGTGGATTCCAGCATTGTGTTGCGGTAATCTTCTACTTGAATCAATTTAGACAAAATAGTCTGGTCTTAAACCTTCCGATTTTATCAATCTAAATATGTAATATGAAAAAAGAGTTTTGTGAAGTGTGGCTATTCGATTTTTTCAATACTCTGGAATCCATCTCCATGCATCCACAATGTTTTTTTCCGTATCACCCATATATCGCCCCTCTGTTTGGAGTTCTTCAAAGAAGATTGGTGAAATCAAAGATATCATCAGGCTACGATTGAAGGCGTGGAATCGTCTAAGTTGTCGTTGCTGTGGGTATATGATTTATTCTTGGTTTCTTACTTGAAGTGTAGTACGATGATCTGAGATGAAGACTTGTTCAAACATATAGTACATCATCAAGAGAAAATGTTGACTAGTCTATTAAAAAATAAATTGGGGTCCAAGCCCTGCTGGCCAGGAAGCTGGGCTTTTGACTTCGAGAGGTAGAAAGGTAGCTTCACGTGGAAGATCAGCATCTTTCCGTGGCAGCCCAGGCACTTTTGATCAAGTGGGATGGGCCACACAGTAGCTAGCCTCTATGCCCTTTCAAGCTACAACAGTATATCACAAGAGAGAAATCAGAGAGCTACGCGCTGTATAATAAATTAACATGCATGATATTGATCGAGAGATGGATACATGGTACTCATAGCGAAGTAATATTGTTTTTGTCGAAACAACCCAACAGGTGGTGGAAAAGAGTCCCAAAAGGCAAAAGAAACCAAAGCCACCAAAGCTCATGAGGAGCCTGAGGAAATCCCTGCGACACAGGTCACGGTTGAAGACGAAAGTGATGATGAAGATGCCAAGGAATGTTCAAACGAGCAAGGTGAGGAAGAGCAAGTTGTTGAAGATGACCCAGAGGTACAGGTAGAGGTGGAGGCTGGATGGGTTCACCCAAACCAATTACAAACTTTGGAGTTTCAGTTGCATGATCCAGCAATTGAATCTTTTTGGAGGGTGAATGATGTTCAGGAAACCCTTGACCGTATCAAAGAATCTGAAAAGAATGGTGAGATTGAAGAGAAACCCAAGGGCGCAGATGAAATTGATTTGGCGGATCAGTTTAAAAGTGATGACGAGAAGAAAGAAGAGACCAAGACCAAGGGAACTTTTCAGGACATTTGCGTTCAACAATTTGCATTGCACCATTCAAACAATGGTTGATATGTTTGGGGGCAAAATCAATTAAGAAAGAAAAAGTGAAGTGATGGAAGTGATGATGTAAAGTTTTGCCTTGTTTTTTCGAGCTGGGTACTTCCGGTGCTCTCTTGTTCCAGGACCAAAAGCCATTGACAAGGAAGGAACCACTTCACGATGAAAAGGTCGAGGCTGAAGCTTTGCAAGTTTTAGGCTCTGAGGAGGCCAATACTTCGGTAGCGGATTTGATGGAGGCCAGCTGACATTGGGGATCGACCTGTTGCATTTCCCCAAAAACATCCAGGAATTGTTGGTACCTGGGTCCAAAAATGAATCTTACTGTCAAGCTTGGTTATACAAGGCTTCTAGGGATTAACTTTCAAAGCTTCAGAGCTGAGATGTTCATCATGAAGTGGTTCCCTTGCAACATCATAACCCCAACAACCCCTACAATCCTTCCAAGCAGGACCAGCAGAAGAAAAGAAAAGCGTTGAGAGAAGAAATCGAAGAGGCAGAGGATCCTGACAAGTTTGCTCGGGAGCAGGATGAATTGAGTGAAGAGATGAAAAAAAGGGGAAAAGGGAAGGGAAAAGGAAAGAGACCCAGGAAAAGTCAGAATGAAGCTGAGGATGTCATGAAGAAACCATCCAAGAGACAAGTTGAAGCTGAGAAGGACGATCAAATGAAGAGGAGAAAGAAGAATCATGATCCTGCTGTCAAGAACTTGAACCCTGACTTTGAAAGAGCAGCTGATGATGACGAAGTGAAGGACACAGAAAACCGAAAGAAGTGAAGGAAGCGAAAGAAGTGAAGGACACAGAAAAACCGAAGAAAGAAGTGAAGGAAGCGAAAGAAGTGAAGGACACAAAGAAAGCGAAAGAAGTGAAGGAAGCGAAAGAAGTGAAGGACACAAAGAAAGCGAAAGAAGTGAAGGAAGCGAAAGAAGTGAAGGACACAAAGAAAGCGAAAAGAAGTGAAGGAAGCGAAAGAAGTGAAGGACACAAAGAAAGCAAAAGAAGTGAAGGAAGCGAAAGAAGTGAAGGACACAAAGAAAGCGAAAGAAGATGAAGATGGAAAGAAAAAGCCGGCAAAGATGTCACCTCGAAAGTTGAAGAAGAAGACGGAGAGGGTACATGACCAAATCATACCAAAGCAATATGTGCATGTGCATAATTTATAATGTATGCCATATGTATATATACGCATTCCATGATTAATGCAAATGATCGAGTTAAAATTCGAAAGATGAAAGGTTTTTTATATCGAAACAAATGCTCTCGCCCGATCAGGAGTCTGGCAAGAAAGATTTCCTACAAGTGTTGAAGTCAGATCGCATGTGCAAAGAGTTGGCAAGCCACATTGGTGACTCTCAGAAGTGAAAAGCTCAGCTGTGGGAGTGACTGCGAAGGGACTACTGCGAAGGGACTACTATACTGCGAAGGGACTAGACTACTATACTGCGAAGGGACTACTACTGCGAAGGGACTACTACTGTCAAGGGACTACTACTGTCAAGGGACTACTACTATTAATTCAAAAGTATTTCCCAAAATTTAAGAGTCTTCACTGTTTGGATCTATCCCAAAATGACTGGCCATTGGTTGTGGTCTGAGGTCTTTCAGCTTGCGTCCTCCTCCTACTCTGGAAGATTCCGCGTTGATTGAGGATGGAAAACTTCCATCGATTGCACCCGCGTGGGGTCCCCGAATGATGTGGGTGTGGTGTTGGTTTGTGGGTATTGATCCTTTAAATCATCCATGATCTTAGATATATAATATAACCCCTGAAAATATAATTATATAACCCCTGAAAATAACAATTGAAGAAATATGATTCAAAAAACCACGCGCTGTTGATGCTTCCTCTGGTTTTGAACTCATAATAGATGCGCCCCAAAAGATTTACTGCCAAACTATGGTTGATGGAAAAGAACTTGCGCCACTCCTGGGTGTACGAAAGATGGCATTATTTAAAGATGGCTTTTTGTTAGGGCATCATTTTCGTACACAGGAGTGCTGCATGATTTCTCTTTCAACAGTATTTTGAATGTACAATATGTTTGAAGACACTGGCAAATTAAGACAGCTTCTATGAAATCGGCTGGCCCATTGACCTCAAAATCCTCAAATGCCATCAGATCCATCAGTAGTGCACGTTCTTGTCTTCCTGGCGTTTTGGCAGTAGGTTAGGGCCCCAAATTTTCTATTCGGCTGTTGAGGTTTGACCGTGCCAGCTTCTACATCGCTCCAGTGAATGAGAAGAGGCTGACGTTGGTAAACAAGCGGAATGGGACAAGGTTTCACGTGGCTTGCCCTGGACAGGCTAAGAATTTTGCATTGTCATCTTCAACTTTTTTTTGGGGTGATGTGTTTGGCCCATCTAGAGTTCACCCAGGCGAATGCTCAACGTGGAGTATCTGTTGGATGGAGTAAGCATGGGGGAATTGCAAAGGCGTATGGATCTTAATATTGCTCTGGGAGTTCAAAAGCAAATAGTTTCTAATTTGGGAAATTCGAAAATGGTTCTTGCCTTTGAACTCCCAGCTGGTTACACAGCCTGCTTTGAGTCTTCATCAAGTGTTGGTTTTAGAGATCATCCTTACGTTCTTGGCAGCTAAGTTGGTTGTATGCGAAGCTTATCGCTGGTTGGAATCGTGTCTACCCCGTGGATGTTGACTAGACTGAGATGCCTAGGAAGTTGGCATTGGTGCCCTCCTTAAACTGATTTGTTCAATAAAAGCAAAATCATCGATAAACCAATCTCTCTTGACTGCTTTTTATTTCAGATTCACACGAATCTTCTTTGGGGGTACCAAATCATGCCAGTACAACTTTGTTATTAGTTTTGTCTGACCAGCCAATTTGCTATCACTGGCCCTTTGTGCGCTCCTCCGCACATTGGGCATAGAGTGGAGCTTGAGGCACCTCCTGGAAAGCGATCGGCCCGGGGTGGGTTGACCAAAAAGATGGATTATGTACATGCTTGCATACATCAAAAATCATAATTTTGAAATGATTTTACAATTCTAATATATTTATTATTTGGGATATCGTTTCAATAATCATTTCTAATTAAGATTTATGATGTATGCAAGCATTTTAAAAAAAGTAGATCCATCGATCGGTGGATATATGATTTGCAGAGTTTGTCCTCATGTTGTGAAATTGTGAAACTTGTTGGATTTGGACACTCTGATAGCTGCTTTGAGGATCCAGGACCAATAACGGTTGTTGGGAAAGTTTCTTCAAGTGTGCCATCATGGTGGCCAGAATTTCCTTGTCGATACGTGCAGCTAGAGCACTTTTGTATTTTGGCCTGCCGCTGGTACTGTTGCTTGCCTGGACTGGCCTATGTTCATGATATAATATATCGATATATTAATTGGGGAGTCCATCTAATTTCAACATGGTATGATGTGCAATCGCACTTCTTCAAAATCCCAACATATCCCAACCATGATGAGGCTACATGCTTGCGATTATGTATCACAACAAGTCGAAGGCACCAGCATGGACAAGAGAGTTCAGAACCCAGAATATCATGATAATTAAAATCACATTGCTCCATTACCAACCGGTGGCCCAGGACACTTCAGTGGTGGATTTGTTTTCGGGGAAGCAGTCCGTAGCCTCGGGATTCCGTGCTGCCCTCAACAAAAACATCATAACTGATTTCCAGGTTAAATCATAATGAGCCAAATCCTTTTGACCATTATTTTGTTGTAACCAAGTTGGGCTGGGCCTTAAAGCGTCCTTGCCTGAGAGCTGCTTTCTACCAGGTTTAAGTTTGTACTGGTTCAAAAGAATCAAATTGGAGACTAATCTTGCGTTGAGGTCAGCCTTTGACAAGGAAATGGGACCCAGTGGAGACATCACCACGGTGTTGGAACCCCAATTACATTTTATATATAATCTAGGTGTTGTACTTGTGACCTTTTCTGATCTTATCGTACAAGAATTATGGCACACTCTGAGGCAAGGCTATCTCCGTGCGATACTTCTTTGTTTGAAACTAAAGGAAGGATCGCTTTTGTCATGTGGACCTCCATGTGGATCATATGTGTTTATAAACCGAGCAACTAGTGGCCGTAGCAAATGGCGGATTTGGATTGGCATCGATCCGTCAATACGTGCGGGAGGCAAATGTGAAACTTAGCTGTAAATGCTATTTCATTTGTATATATTATATCAGGTCCAACTCACAAAAGAAAAAAACATATTTTTTTTCGGGCACCAGTGATCTAAGGATAACAACTCGCATGGTGATGCTCTGGTTCTTAGTGACGGTAAGGTACTGCTTCGTGGTCACAGAACAACCGGGGACCAGCTGCATGACGGATTTTCCCTACATCAAATACTTTGTAAAATGCCTCAAGAACATCCTTGGCCTACCTGATTGGATAGTGGTACGGTTGTCAGGTGCTTATTTTCACTTTGATGAGAAGTCACTATTTCAAGATACATGTAAATCCTGAATTTCAAGGGGAGATGATTCCAGCTGTTTGTGCATGCTAAGTAACATGGCGATCTATGGAGCGGGATCCCTGAAACCAACGCAACTATTTGGTACAATGCTGGAGCCTAAGACATGGAGTAAAACACTTCATTCGAATATATTCGGTATATTCAAGATTTTCGAGTCTATGATTTTGGATTCCCATGGCAGGTTTGTGCCCTCCACCCAAAAAATCCTTCCGCTGCGCAAAGGCCATTCATGAGGAAGATGGTGCGAAAAACCTCACGGCACTTGCGTGCAAAACTTGCTGCCAAACAGAAGAGGACCAAAACGCCGATGGTGAAACATACGGTAAGCAAGTCAGGAAAAAAACAAGTGTGGGGTACTGAGACTGGTGACTAGCGCAATCAAAGTGATCAAAATCCCATATCAAATAATACTTGTTTCCTTTGGTGTTATGGAACCTAGGTCTGGTGCAGGTGGCTTGAAGAAGTCACAAGCATATCCACGACGATATGGAGTTAAACTTGCTGCCCAACACACTAAATTCCTAGTGTCTCGGATGAAATCAGATTCGATTGGTATGATGACCTTTGATATAGATCGATCTATAGAAATTGAAACTTACTACAGTACTTTTGCAACATGTTGCAACGTTGGATTTGAGGCCAGATATGGTGATGGTAGGCTTTGGGTTCTTCGTTCTGCACTCGAACGATTTGATAGTGGGAATGTACACGATATCGATGGCTGCAAGACTTGGTGGCTAACATGTTGCTTACTATTCTTTTCAGAATTGAAACCCCCAAACACCTAGTGAAATTCTAAGCCCAATAAAACTTTGTTTGGTGAACGCCTGCATCAGGCGCCATACATGTGGCGTCACGCTGCACTTGGTGAGCTCAAAGCTTTTTTAGAAGAAGAGGCGAAATCAAATCGCTTTATTCCTCAATTTGCAGGTGGACTTGACCTGTAAATTTGAAATTCCCTGGGAGCCCAAAAAGGTTTTATAATCTAATTTGATTTATAACCTGTATTAATTGAAGCTGTTTCGGAACCAACAAAACTCCCACTGCTTTTACGGATGCACCTTTCGTAATTGGATGAGATTTGGGATTATCACAAGCTTTCAGGGTCAGGTTCCAACAAAAATCTCTAAACAGGGTGTACATGTTTCAAAATATTAAATAACGATATCTGAAATCGTAGTTGGTTAAGATTTTAGTGGGACAAACACCCTGAAAGCCGTGATGGTTGTGAAATCTTGGTTTGAAAAAAAAATCAGGAAATGAAAAAAAACACAGCGTGAATGAAGCGTGAATCAGCGTGAAAAAACCGTGAAAGGACATTTTTTAGAGTGAAAGGCCTTTTTTAAGCGTGAAAGACGATTTCCAAAAAAAACACCATTTTTGATGTCTTGCCGCTGAAAAATCATTTGGAGATAGTTGGAACATTTATACGAAGCTCATACGTAAAGTATCCGTAAATAATCCGTAAACACGTATTATCTGGAAATGACCGTGAAATGGTGTTTCCCGAAGACACTGCGGATCGATCCCCTTTTGTTTTGGGAATGGTGTCAGCTGCTGTAAGCAGCGCTTTAGAAAAAGCTGCAAAAAGAGCAGCCAGAATTGCTGAAAGTGATGGGACAACAGGTGATGGGTTAACTCCAGAATCTAGCTTCCCTGATGCTTCCCAATCTGCTGCTTTGGAGAAAGCGAAAGCCAAATCCAGGCCAGCCATCTTTGTGTGGTTGATTGGGATGTTTGCCTTTTCCCTTTTGTCAAGTTTAAACTTCAATGTTTATAATCTTTTTTCACCCCATACCATAGCTCCACTACCAAGATCAAACCTGCTGGGGCCCAGCACATAAATGCCAGGAATGCCAATCAGAATCCTGCTTCTGACAAAAGTTTGGAAGCCCAGCTTTCGAAGATAAAATCACGCCAAGGCATCATTTGCGGGTGGGAACAAATGCATACATGTTACATGCATGCATGCATGTATCACAAAGACAATAGCACATAGCCTGGAATGTAGGGGAGCTCTTATCTTGAGCCATCTACTACTTCAATATTCCGATGGATGTTAATTCAACAAGATAGCCCCAAAAAAAGCATTGAAAATAATAGTACAATGAATTCATTGGCCATCTATAAATCCAAATCATTTGGCCATGCCCTTTTGCAGGCAAAACAGGTGGTGATGGTGCAAAGCGAGGTGGTGACAAGGGTACAAAGGGTGGTCGTGGTGCTCCCAGTGAAATTACTCCACCACCAAGGGGTGATGCACCTACTGAGAAATCTTCAGCTCCAAAGGTAGCTCGTAGGTCTAAATCACCTGGTACTCGTACACTCCATTACAGCCCTGGAGATGAAAAGAAGACTAAGAACCCTCCCAAAGTGAAGCTTACTGCAGTGAAGGCGAAGGCGAAATCCGCACCCCCTCCAAAACCAAAGTCAAAAGCTAAAGCACCAGCTAAGCCAGTGAAAGTGGAGACTCCCGTTAGTGGTGATCCCAAAGATGTCAAGGCTGCTTTGGCTAGGAAAACAACGGCTGAGATTGATGATGCTGCCAGTCCTTCAAGCTCCAGTGAGGATGCTCAGGCTGAACCTGAGGATCGCGAGATGACAGAGGCAGAGTTGGTGGCAAAGAAGGCGGCTCACGCTCGCTATATGAGATTTAGCCGTAGTCTGAAATCCAAGAGTTTCTTGGTCACTACAATTTCTAATTTCAAAACTCTGGTGATGGGGTTGGTGTTGGGGCCTGGTAGTTGTGACCGAAAATCCCCAAAAACAAGTCTACAATTGGGTGTTTTTTTTGGAAATAATATATATTAACTAATATTTCATGTTTGTCCTGGTGGCCCAGGTTCACCAAAGGAAATTCGGAAAGCTGGTGAAAATGCAAAGCGATGTTGCTTGGTGAATGGGGGATACCAGGTTCAGTTTGGACTTCCATGAGGGTCTCTTTCACAAAATAGCCCACTTATTCTGTTCATGTCTTTTCTGTACTGTTGCAAATGCACACCATATATTATAAGGGATATGGCTGGCCCTTTTCATTGTGTTCCTTCCTCGAAAAAAATGTTACCATTAACAATCGTCTTCTGAATTGAAGTTGTTTGCTAGGCTCTGAGAAGCTCGCAGTCCTCTATGAACAGTGGGTCAGTTGTGAGGGTTTTTGGAAACAATCCAGCCTCTACAAGGAGTTGAAGGTCAAAACCCACCACCGCCGCTTGGGAAGGAGGGTTTGGATGACATTTGCTGAGATATCCAAAAAGTATTCATCCGATCGGGTGGCTACTCGCATAGTGGAAGCTAAGCGAAACGATCCTGCAATAGCCAAATCCCAAATTCGGGATCATCCCGATTGTCCCGGAGATGCTGATTCTAGCCTGAACTTTAATCTTTTTTTATTTTGACAATGTCAAAATTATCATGATCGATCAACCTGTTAACATGTACAACTGCACGTTTATTTTAAGATGCAATGTACTTCTATTGTACATGAGTGAATATCCCCAAGTTGGTACTGCACCTGAGGAGCTCCAGCAGTTTCTGATTTGGGACGTGGAGGCACAGGAGGATGAAGAGGATACTTGCGTGTCAACCATCTTCTCAGCTACTGACAATGATTCCCCAAAGAAGAAGAAGAAGGAAAAGGCCAAGGGGAAGAAGTCTAAGAAGCGTAAGGCATCGTCCAGTGATTCAAGTACCAAATCCTCTGATACTTCTGATGATGATGGTGATTCTTCTACAAGCAGCGAGGAGCTTTGGGGTGAACCAACATATACAACAACATACATTCATGATGATTTTGAATCTACCGTTTCTTTCATCCCACCTGACCCTTTTTGTATCCATTTCCTGCCCTCCTGAATGAACTACTGAACTACTAAATATTTCCACCCTTAGGAGAAAAAAACAAAGAAGAAGAAGAAGAAGACCACAAACAAAAAGAAAGCGAAGGGGAAAAAGGGAAAGAAGTCCAGCTCGTCCGAATCGACACCAGTGAAGGGAAAGAAGGGAAAGAAGGAGAAAAAGGATAAAGATAAGGAGAAAAAGGAAGAGACACCAGAAGAGAAAGCCAAGCGTGAGGCCAAAGAATTGGAAGCACAAGCAAAGGAAGAGAAGAAAAAACGCATTGCAGCGTCCAACAAGGCATCCCTGAGCTGTTTTTTGTAGAATCTGAGTCATTGATAATATAGTTCAAATACTTTTTTGATTCGATCAATTGATAAAAAAAACCAAGCACATTCAACCCTCTTTCCGGGATACACTAAAAGCCCAAGTAGTGTGCCACACCAGTGCTCCCATTGCCAGGTGATTCAGAAGGTCCAAGGTGCAAGTTCAAAGGCCATGGTGGTGGCTGTCAAGGCTGCTGGTATGTCATGACCTCAAATGGCAGTAAGATTGCATCTGATGATGCAGGGATGCATGATTTCAACAATCATCAATCCAGAAATTTCTAAAAGCTTTCGTGATCTCTTCCTGATTCATCAACACAGTTTGCCTTTGAATTTTATTTGCCCTTCCTGGAATCCAAAAATAATTAACTGGAGCTTGCAATATCAACATGTTAACATATATAAAAAATATAATCCAGTTAGCTATAAACCTTTGACACTTGAGCTTTTGAAAAACCACCCACATTTTCCAACGTGCGGCTGATAGCTGAGTGCTCCCATTGAGGTCTGAGGCGCTGAAGAAGGTCTTCCTGTCGGAGCTGAAGCCCATTCAAAAAGAGCTGAAGACCAAACTTGATGCATGCCATGAAGCAGTTACCAAGGTTAAGGCGTGGGAATTATTTGATACTGACTGAGTGGATGATTGGTGACTATGTTTTTTGGAATAGAGATCGATATATATCAAGCTCAAAAAAGGCTTGGAGTTTAAATCAATTTTGACTACCTTGGGTCAAATTTTATTTCCATGATAATTAATGTACCATCTAGATCTGGTTTCAAATGTTTTCAAAAGCATTTGCTTTGCGACGCCTCAGGCTGGCGGAGTTGCATCTATGCTTGACAAACCTGATGCTGAGGGTGAGAGTGCAGTGAAGGCTTTTACCGACTTTTTGGCTAGCAACAATATGAAGTAGTCATTTGATCTGCTTTGGGGTCTGACCACTTTTGACTCCTTGGGGGGTGATGGTTACTTTAGAACCTGGTTAACCTGCGCAGCCAGTGGTGTTGGCTGGGAAAGGTACCATCCCATATTAATTGTGGAGTGCTTGGCAGTGCAGGATTGATCAACAACACTAATTTGTTTAAATTAATCTGTCAAACGATGACTTTTCTTTTCTATCTCTGGGTGGCCATGGTCCACAGGTTTTCTTGTGAAGATATGATATTTATAATTGTTCTTCCCAAAAGAGCTCTTGCTTTGAAATCTAGTATGTAGGAAATCAGATATATTTTCTATTGCTCCTGGACCCTTGGACTCTCAAGAGATCGTGATCAAACAGTGTATATGTATTGTTTTACATTCTTTCATTCATATAAATGCCCTGCCTGGCAATGGTCAGAAAAACGCTTGTTGGCAACTTGTGAAACATCACAAAAAAACTTGGTGCAATTTGTAGCTTCGAAAGTCAGCTTGGTAGAACATTGGAATCTACCGGATCAACCAAAGGATGCGTTGTTGGGAAAAAAGGTTTGGTAGCTGATCTAGTCTGTTTTTTTTCAAGATTCAAGATATCATATTCAACGATGATTCCAGTTGTGACTTTTGATCGCCCCACGCAGGATTGTTGGAACCACCGACTGAAAACAACACTGTCCAGACTGCACTGGAGGATGTTAGTTCAGGGGCCCCTTGGCCATAAATACAAGTACCGCTTGATGAACCAAAACCAATTTTAAACAAATGGGTTTGCCTTTGAGCCCACATCTTCCACCTCAAAAAAAAAACAATCACCTGCTACATACCCCTGATTGGTCTGAGGCTAGCTCTGTATTCAAGGCCATGAAGAGGATACGATCACATGTGGAAGCAGCCTGGCCAAATGCTGGGTTTGGGAGGGAGTACTTGGCTAGAATGATTTCAACGGTATGGACTTTCTTGCTTTGGAATTTGAATACAAGAACATATTTCATGTTCGAAATGTTCTGCTTATTTAATTTTGTTGAGTTGGTGTTAACCCAGGAATCTGGTCCACAAAATTGTCACCCTTCGACTTGCCGACTTGGTATGAAGAAACCTGGCAATGAAAACCGTGATTTCTGGAGAGCACATGATATCTCTGTGGTTCCCTGGCATTTGTTTTAGATTGATTTAAATTTTTGCAGGTCTGAAACATGGAACTCTAAGAACCCTGAACCATAACAAAAGGGGTATACATCATATGGGTGTTTCCTTAAATGGTGGTACCCCTAAAACACCCCAACATGATCATTTTTATATAGTAGGAAAACCCATGGTTGCTGGGTACCACCATTTTAGGAAACCCCCATATAGTTTTGAAATTTATGGAATATGTGTTTTGATCGGAATTCTAAAATTTTGTTTCCTAACAACAGTGGTGCCCAATCAAGGAGCTGGAGTACATCTGGGTTCCAGTATTTGATGAAAAGGTTCCAAATGGGTACAGACTTGAAAAGCAGCCAATGCTGTTTCCACACCAAATCATGGCCTACCTTTTCAATGAAACTGGATTGGAACTTCCTTCTGATGCCATTCGTCAATTTTGGGACAATGCCATTTCAGGTGGAGAAACATATGCAAGTGCTGAATCAAAGCACAGGATACCAATAGGTTTCTATGGCGATGCGGCCCAGCTCATCACCAAAGTTCGCTTTGAAAAGCTTTTATGTTTTTGGATGAACATTGTTATTTGGAGACCGCAGTCTATCCGGTATTCCCGGTTTCTTATTTGGTCATGTGATCACTCATTACTCTACAAGAACCGAACAGTCAACACCATACTGCGTTGGGTGGTATGGAGTTTCAATGCCCTTTATCATGGCACCTACCCGCTTCATCGTCCAGGGAATCGCCCATTGGAGCCTCATGAGATTGGTCGAGCTGGTACCTGGATAACACCTCAGAAACATCAGTTCCAGGTAGTTGAAATTAGAGGGGATTGGGAATTCCATAAAATGGTTTGGCAATTTAAAGCCAGTTGGAAGGGTGGAGTCCGTGTTGGCATATGCTTCAAATGTCCAAGTATGGCTCGATGTCGAGATCCTTCATTGCTTTATTGGGAGATGGATGATGAAAGCTCTGCATGGGCCACGCAAGAGTTCACTACTGCAGAATATGTTTCGAAAAGGCTTCCATCGAACAATATTTGAACCCTGATTAGAAATTCATTGTCTGTTTTGATTACTGGTGGCCAAACCCTGAAAAGTTCACAATTCTGAACCTGGATATATTTAAGATCTTTTGATGTGTACTGGGATTAAAAGCCAGCCACTTTTCTAAACAAATCAAGTGGCTTGATTGAACTTTCAGGGTTTTACGCCGACTAGTTTTTCAAGTGAGTTTTCCATTCCTTACTTGGAGGATCATCCCAGCTAGTAATTTCCCTAGGCCTATAAAATAAAAATGACTTATGATACATGGTTAGTAACTCATTCCCATGGGAATGAGTTACTAAGTACTTACTAACTGGGATGATGCTATCTAAGTATGCCTTTAAACAATTACCATATAAATTATGCTTTGGGTATTGTCTCCCAGGCCCACTGCTTCGCTTGGAGAAATTCCACGTTTCATGCATCAAGTGGTGTGTAATGCATGTGCTGAACTTGGGCCTACTCATGAGTCTCAATGGTGGGTCCCTGATGCTTTGCTGAACGAACCCGGTGTAAAATTGTGCCCAGGCACATAGTGGAAGTCTCCAAAACCATTTTGCACAGGTCCTGGCCATGAAAGGGTATACTTGCTTTTGGTAGTTGAAGAATTACAAAATATAACGATTCAACATTATTTTAATGCGAACAATATCTCATACATCTCAAGAGAGTTTAGATTATTTGACCCCGCAGTGACAGATTATTTGCAAACTCTCATATCATGTCGAATGAAAAGTGGCATGGAATCTCAAGAGGGACACTGTGAATATGTTCCTCCCTGTTTTGTTTTTTGTTGGGTTTTAGAAGTGTGAATGAAATCCAATTTGATTTGAAAACAACTTCCAGGATGATGCTCTGTCAGCAGTTGGAATACTTTGGACCTGGCACATTCCAGCAGCAATTGGACAAAGCATACAAAGACTTTATTGCATTTGCCCGTACTAACAAGATGGATCATTCCCAGCCGCCATTCAAGGAGTCAAAAGTTACCTGGCAAAATTCCTTGATTATTTTTTTCGATAAGGAATCTTGATGGGCGCAATCTTAAGTACAATCACCATTATAATGTCATATATCGATATAATATAACGCCGCAATCTAAGGTGAGATATCATGATGAGGTGTCACTCAATGCCAAAGCCTGGAATGGCCGTGTCATTTGCTGTTGGTTGGCTGAAACTTTGCCACTAGCTGCTCGTGGAGTCCCAGTGGGCTATGATGAGGGGCGTTTGTCACTGGTTTGCTATGCTTTGATTCTTGGAAGGTCAACTTAGCATATATAGTTTTTGTGTAAAAGCCCTGACACCTCACCCACATGACTGTCCTGCCACATCCATCTCCAATCCATTTTGATCCATTGCGATGCACCATTCCCAGGAAATCTGTTTCCCGCTTCTTTTGGCTATCTGAAAGTAACAAGCGGGAATTGATGCTTGACTTTTGCCTTTGGCGTGCATTTTCTTAGTTGGGTATTTAAATCCTATATAAATCTTTAAAGGTATAAATCCTATATAGCAGAAAAACCACCAGTTGAGCTGGGTACAGTGTGCATTTCAAACCTGCACAAAATATTCCCATCCCAAACAGAAAACAATGCCAAACCAATAAGGTCACATGAGATGGCTGGCAAAATTCACTCCGAAGGGCGAGCGTTTTTGCGAGCATTTCGAGCATTGGGAAGGATCAGTGTTCGGCAAAACAAACTGGAATTTCTCATGAAGCCGAAATTTCATGTTTCCCAGCTGGTATTAATCCTGCTTTGGAAACCTGTGGGAAGTACAAAAATGAACCCTTCAATTATGGGAAGTGTTTTAGTCCAAGTCTAATTAGGGTACTCATGCACAGTGGCCAACTTCAGGCATTCCTTCACATTTGCAGAGATATCCGGAAGACCAGAATCTTGCTATCTTGGGTGATTGGGCTGAGGTGAGATGGGTGAATTCCAATTGATTCCAACATAGGTTTTTTGCCCCATATTGGTACTTAAGTTTCTTTTTGAGATCAATCCTTAATAGGTTTGGTGCTGGCTGGGAATGAACTAGATCCAATGCCTCTCACCCTAGGGGTTCCACCATGGTTGAAACACATGCATGCATGATATCATGTAATATGATATTGACATATACCGACGATCGATACGAAATCTATATATATATAGCCCTGGGAGTCCAATAAAAATTCTATTGAAATTTGAAACATATTTATGCCAAGGAAAGAATTGCCGATACTTCCACACTTACGCTGATGAAGACTCTATGCGATGGAGCAAAAGTTTCTTGGTGATTTTTACACCTCAAGGGTTTTTGGATTATAATAATGTAATTCCTGGGAGTCCAAATATTGCAATGAAAAAGTGTTGCTTCAGGTTGCGCGAGGTATGCAAGTGCAACAAGACGACCATTATGGCTGCTAAAATGCCAACGTCTTAGGCTTGGACCATTTTTACTGCTACAATGAGTTAAGCGACCACTGTAGCCCCAATGCATCCCCCCATGTTGCGCCAGACTCGTGGCAATGAAGAACAAGATGGCCCAGCTACTTGCATGAATATATTGCAACTTCTTGATTGATGTTTTTAGGGCCAGCATGGGTTTTCATGCATCTAAGGCTTATGAAACGTCCATGTGCCTGATACGATGTGATCTCAGCTTCGCAAGTGGCAACAAAAATGAAGTGGCAACATCTGTGCGTGAATGGAAAAACCCTGATTTCCGAAAAAAGGGGTGTGCTAGAAAATGGTGGTTGCGGGAACGACTATTTTAAAAATAGACTTTGGACTCCCAGGGTATATATATATATGTATATACATGTTTTTTGTAAAAACAAAATATATAAAAGAACACTTGCATTCTCAATGTGCCACCTAAAGGTTCAAAAGATCTGTACGGTATTTGGTCTGATGGCCAACATGTTCAGAATCTCCGACCTCGACGGGTGTTTTTTTGCCCAGCGACAAGCTTGCACGAAGCGAGTGCCATCATGATAACTGCACCAACCATAGTGAGTATGACCAAAAACATGCACATCCTCAGGAACGCAAGTGTGTTCCAAGATCATTGTACAGGCCTGGGGGGAAAAAAAAACAACATCAAATTGAAACAGCAAAAACTTCTTGCAGTGGTTGATGTTCCACTGCCATGGTGGCACAACGTAATGTGTAAATTTTCAGGACGCAGCTATGTGCAAGTCCTGGTTGCAAATGCTTGCAAAAGACCTAATCCTGTGCAATTCCAAAACAAAAACAAAGGCAACCAGAGAAACCTACAATGAAAGTCTTGGAGAAGAACGAACCACTGCTGGAAATCTTGCGGGTTTGCCTTTCATTTCCGTTGTCATTTTGAATGCCACTCCGAGACCTATCGGATAGGTTGGATCAACAACAACAACAACAACAACAACAACAACAAGAACAAGAACAAGAACAAGAACAAGAACAAGAACAAGAACAAGAACAAGAACCACAACAAACACCACCACCTTTCTCATAATTTCATCATGTTTGCACCAGCTTTTACTGGTGCCAAACTGCCCGTCACCCATCTAAATGGTGAACTTTCGAAACTTTCTGAGGCTTGAAGTGAAATACTGTTTCTCCTTTCGGGTCTTGAAAAAAGATACCCTCTGGTAAACTAACATAGCAATGGAACATCCCCATTTTCAATAGGAAATACATCTTCAAAGGGTCCATTTTCCGTTGCTATGTTAGTTTACCGGAGTGTACCCTTCCTAAAACTAATATGGCCTCTAAAGCTCTAAAGATGGTGATTTCCAATAGGAATCTTCTTTTTCCAGCGGGAAAACCCCATTTATTTTCAGAGGGCTTTTGCTGTCATCTTAAGCTTCCAGGGAGGTGTTTTTTTAAAACTCAAGTTTGAAGCTTGGTAGCTTTTGGATGTCACTGGGGGGCAGCCTTTTGTTCATCCTATATCTGCACAAAAAAATGAAATTCGGCACCTTGTAACTGAAGCCACTTTTTGGAAGAATTTCCGAGAAACAACTCAAGATGAACTCGGTGTCAAAACCGCAGCAACATTCCTTTTTGTCCGCAGTAAGGTCTGCGTGTTCCTTCCAGATCTTCCAGCCTTTCATGGCTCTGGTGTTTCAGGTTTTTCACCTTTTGGACCCTTCAAGGTAGCTCGAATCAGTTCAGTCTGCCTTGGTGAAAAGGTTTGTTTTTTTTTTGGCAGGGGATCTGAGATGATGGGATGATTGGATTTGGATGATTGAGATTTCCAGATGGAAAACAGGTTCTTTTTTGGTGGGTGGGTAGGCCTTTTTAAGACATGAAAATGATACCTTGGAACTTAAAGAGGAAGGTGGTGATGGTGAGATTGCCTTATTCATCATGAATCCCGGAAGAATCATTGAAATGTCATGAAAGATCTCTAGGAAAGGAAACCACGGCCTCAAAGAAGGTTCTGGCAAGTTTGAGATATATCATTTAGGTCTTCAAACTAGCTAACAAAATGGCAGCCAATCAATCCGTGTGTCAAAATTTGCGACATTGCTATGAAATCCATCCATGCAATCGGAAACACCTCGCCCCCACCAACCAGAAAGACGGGGGCCCAACTTACACCCTTGAAAATTCCCCGAAATCGTCATAGCTTCAATTCCGAACCACCACTTTGTAGTAGTATCTCTTAGTCGCATTCATAAAATGACAGTCATCATTTACCCACTGCTACATGGTCCTAAGGTATCTTCATCTTATGGCTTAATCAAGGTTTATGAAGCAAACCTTGGCTTGAGCCAAAACTAGGTGGGCTATTCTGCTGTAAGTGAAGCTGCCCGGATTGCCGCCGGTGCAAAATGTTTTTCCCCTTGAAATCTCCGTTGGAATTGATGGGTGCTCACTGGCTCTTCAGATCACCCCACGATTGATTTTGAACCCGACAAAGGACATGAAAAATATTTGATTCCTTCACTGACTTGTAAAAGTGGAATGAATTGGAAGATAGAAATGAACATATCATTTCAGGGCATGTTCGTTGAAATAAAAGAAACGCAAAACAAAAACACCAGTGTTTTTTGTGTTCGAATCTTGAATGTCAAAACCTATCATCCTTTCTCAAAGAACCTATTCATGGGCCGGGCAGTGCCTCTTTGATGTATAACAAAAGGAACAAAGTACTGTTATAACCTTAGTTGGTTGGTATGATTTAGCATCTCGACCTTTGATAACCCATGGCTGAAAACAACTGATATAATAGGATATATTTATACCACAGGGTAAACGGTAACCTATAGGGATATATGATACCCATAGGATCCTTGGGACTGGTATATTTACTTACATGAATGGTTGATTTTTTATGGTTTTCATGCAGGTAAATGTACCATACATGGATCCGTCATGGGAGATATCAATCGATATCACCGTGCCAATGCTTTGACATCTTAGCCACGGATGTGTTGGGCCAAGTGCGCGTTCAGCGATCCTCAAGGTGGACTTTGGGTCACCCGGGACCCGGTCAAGGACGGAAATGTTGGATGAATTGAAATGCTATTTAAATATTAAATCAAACACTAGTTGGTGGTTTCAACCCATTTGAAAAAATATTAGTCAAATTGGATCATTCCTCCATGTAGGGATGAAAATAACAAGTATTTGAAACCACCAGGTAGAACATGGATTCTGACAAAAAAAGAACCACAAACTCACTAAGCTATACGTTTTTGGTCGAACGTCGGGTGACAGTGACGTCCTTACAATCTGGGTATTTCTTGTCATGAAAACAATGGATTTCCTTTCAATTGACTTGAAACTTCTTTTTGTCCATGTATATAATTTGCTTAAAGTGTATACAGCAACTGGAAAGTAGATTCGATGCGCTTCCCAAGCTTGACTGACAAAGGATGTCAATGGTGCACCATGTTTCAATACGAGAGTGTGGCGCACGTCAGTCTTGCCTTCTGCCTGGTATGTACAAAAACAGGCTGTTCTGAAAGGAAACTTGTAAAGTGCCCTGTAATCTTTGATTCCAAGCATCATTGTTTTGCGACATTTTTTTCTGGTTAAAAAAAAACATGGCTGGAAAACCACCCTGTTTATCCATCTTTAAGACCAACATCTTCATGGTCGCACTTTCCATTGCGATGCTTACGGGAGTGTAATTGTCCAAGTCGAAGATCGAAAATGCGGTTCCTTTCTCATCCCAAACTCGTTTGAACTTTCTGACCATTGAAATGCTTCACTTTCTTGCATGTTTTTTTTGGGGAGGTGCTGACGTTGTTCTTTGATTATGGCCAGCCAATCTACCCCCCCAAGTAACCCCCCCCGCACAGAAATTTAGACTTTTTAAGGGCTCACTAGTCATTGGTTTCCTTTAGTAAGGCCTTGTTAGACCCGGGGGTTCGTTGTAAGTTGACCAGTCATTATTGAAGTTGAAGAGACTCTTAAAAAAAAACAACATCCCTGATCAACTAAAGGTGAATTGGTGGTTTGGGTTGGCGGTTTGGATTCCTAGGATCCCCTAAAGGGATTGTTACTTAAGGGGGCTCTAGGGAGCCAAACCACTGGGCCCCAAACCACCAATTCACCCTTAAGCTCATTAGCAAACCTGAAAGATTCAAGTAAAACTAGTTGGTGGTTTTAACCCATCTGAAAAAATATTGATCAAATTGGATCATTTCCCCAAGGATCGGGGTGAACATAAGAAGTCTTTGAAACCACCACCGAGAAAACCTACCCTGTGATTTGGAAGATTCTGGGGCTCTTTAGCTCCCCCATTAGTCGGGAAATAGATCACCCCTAGCTCCTTAGCTCCCCCAATATCAAAGCCCAGAAACTACCGAGCATTTTCTTCAGCACCAAGTAACTGGAGTGCCTTTTTCAATGCACTACCCGCTGCAGCAGGCTGCCCTTGCTGCACGCGACATAAGCCTAAGTCGTGCAGGCTGCACAGAACTTGGATCCTCTATAAGGGGAGATGTAAGCCCAGTCAAGTATGCAGCTTTTTGCGGGTCAATTAGCACATCTTTAACAAAGAATAGCACATCTTGATTTCAACCCACTTGAAAAATATTAGTTGAAATGGACATCTTCCCCAAATATATAGGGGTGAAAACAAACAATGTTTGAAACCACCTAGCTACATTCCTTGAGTAGCTTCAACATCCACCTTGTGAAGGTTGCAAATCATCTTTCCCTATTGAGGTTCGATCTGTAAGGATGCCATGGATTCAGTCAATGGATGGCTGTCGATTTTTGGGGTTTCAATGAAATCACAAACTATACCAGGTCTATATTATTGATACAATGGGGAATACAATATCCAGAAGGATCCACTAATTCATTTCAATCAAGGCATTCTATCTAGTCAGAATCTCCAAAAAAGTGTGATTGGTTCGTTTTCGGGTTGGAACTCATTTTCTCGGCACCTTTTTGGCATTGGAAAAAATCAACGTTGTGCTTTTTGCAACTGATTCATGTAAGGCGATTCGGATAACCTACGCAGTTCCAACCCAACAGGTGGGTGGAAGCAAACACCATCAGTTTCAAGGTCCCTAAATGTGATGTGCAACTTTAAAAAAAAGGGGGGGACTATAACAAGCCCTGAACTCCTCTTTTCCAACAATCATGGAAGTGGAAAAAATGGACCCCTTGGAGACTATTAAATTATACTAAATTCATCTTCCGTTTGGCCCCATGTTCCGATTATGGGTGGAAGGGATTGAAAATAACAAATCACCACGGAATTGAGTGTGTCATCTCACATCAGGTCACACTTTTTCCCCACCCCACCAACACAACACCAACGCTCGAGAAGCCCAAATTGTAGAGAGCTAAGGCCTCGACGGGTCCAGGTGAATTGCTGCTGATTGATTAGCAGATTTCACAAAAGTTACCAGAAGTTGAACATGGGGATCATGGTGAGATTCACTTACCACCACTTAACCAACAAGACTTGGCTTCCCTAAGGGATTGCTTCCTTAAACGGATTCATTGTATCTGTGTAGCTCCTTAGGTACCCAATTGTCCATATTCTTTTTTTAGAAACCCTTTAAACCGCAACAAAAACATCTTGATGTTTCCAGCATCTTCACTAGGGCGAGGGCGCATGAGTAAATTATTGGTGCATCACAGGCCCTAAAGCCTCGAAAGCCCGAAGGGACAACCAGGAGCCCCACAAATCAGAAGTTCCCCAGCATGGTTTCTGGTTGGTGGTTTCAACCAATTTGAAAAATATGAGTTAAATTGGACATCTTCCCCAAATGGGGGGAAAATAGAAAATAATAGAAAATATTTGAAAACACCGACCAGGTTTTCATGCACCGATTTTTTGTTCCAAAGCATTTACTAAACTCCATTAGGTTAAACCCAGCATCTCAGAGAGCCAGTCGCAAATCAAGAGTCCACAATTTTTAAAGGGGAAAGGAGAAGGGCAGTCTGTAGATGAAGTCTGACTATGACGTTTGGACTTTGAAATGGAAGTCTTGACGTGCACGTGTTCCAACTTTAAAAAAAATGTGAGTCATACCCAAATTTGTTCTCAAGGATTGCCGAGAACTGAGTGAGTTTTGAGTAACCAGTGTAACTGTTGATGGACGAAATCCTGCACCAGTTGATAGGTAGTTTCTTCCATGATTTCCAAGGCTTTATAGATCCCAGTTGGTGCAAGATTTCTTCCATCAACAAAACCCCTGGGTTAAATGATTCACCATCAATTAAAAACACATCTCCCTGATCCCATCTGCAAATCCCAGAGTCAACGTAGGGCGTTTCTTGTGATGAAAGTAGTTCCAGGGCCTTCGATTTTTCGAGGGTCCAGTTGGAGTGCATCCATTGATTGGTTGAAGCGTTGGGGGGGGCCCCAGTGGTTCGAGAGCCTATCCTTGTCTCGACAGAAACATGGCGATTCATGGCGAAACATGAGCAGTCATGATCTGAATCATCTGATCCATTCCTTTTGGAAGTTGCATCTGAAATGGCAGTGATGTAACCTCCCTAAAACTAACATTTAACGCACTTGAAAATGGGCCGAAACCCAACAGGAAACGAGACTTCCAACCATCCAATTTTCAGGGGCGTTCCGGCTGTTAGTTTCAGGGAGGGTAAGTCTGGGGTAACACCTTTTCTGAAGAGCCATGGTCACTTATCCATTAGGTAAATTCGGTAAATTCGCTTAGACTTCCACCAACCTCCCGGACCCTCCAAAACTGCGGGACTGTCATGTTTTTACTGGTCCTACCCGATCTGATGGGGTGTGGTTCTTATGATTCACCGGTAGTTTTTTGTTTTCAACATTTTGTGTGGATGACTATGTATACACTTCATCCTGTGTTCCGCTCACTTCGTCAGGAATAATACCAATTCCTACCAATTCAATGAACACATTTTCGGGATTGCGTTGCGTGTTAAAACGTAACCCCTTCACGAGCTTGTTGATAATTGGTGAACTCCCACTAGATTTTTGTCAACAAAAACAATCGCGACTTGGATCACCTGCAATTCTCTCCTTAAGTTTGGGAGTCAGAACGGTAGCCAAACAATCAGTGAAGATGTCCCAATGGAAGGAACAAACCTCTGAACCAAACCAGGGCATTAATAATTTCTGCATTTGTTCATCTGGTTTTTTTTTTGGGGGGGGGGGGGTCCATGAACGCAAAGTTTACCGCCAGCCTCTTCAAAGTTCTGAGCTGCCTTTTCGATAGCTCCTCAACAAAGACTGACTACACCCTGGAAAAATTAACATATTGAACCCCAAAATAAAGGTTTGGAAGAGGTTGTCTTTTTTTTCAATTGAATGATTTTTGTTGATTCCATGAAATTTTCAGGGGTGAAGGGCCTTTTTTGGACCCTAACATGTATTATTTGACTAGAATTTTGGACAGGGCCGAGTGTCTGCGATACTTCTGGACATGTATTTGTAATGAATAAATGAATAGATCGTGGTACATTGTTACATGGTGACCTTGTGGCAGTTACATGGTGACCTTGCGGCATCTCACTAAAAATGACCCTTTCCACGCTACAGGAAGAGTGGATCACTCCATATTCAAACTATCAAGTCCTACTTTTGTCCGGGTTTGCCAGTGGCTAACTGAGCGCAAAACAAACAAATTGAAAACGGGGATCTTAGTTGCCTCCCTGTTGATGATGTAGCACATCACATGCCAACTTATCACAACATTGTCACTGTTCTGAACAAACCAAGTCTCAAAAAAAACCTGTACAGTACACACCCATGCCCACCCATAATTATCATGATATAGATGGGATATAATCATCTACACGCAAGCTAAACTTCAACCCCTGGAAAAAAACTTGATGCATCCTGATTCTTACATCCATGAACCAACACCCCCCGTTGTTGACCTTTTCTGTTCCAAGGTTCCACGAGCATAATAAAGGCTACCCAAATTGTTCAAACACTCCGCGACGCTCGGGTGATCCCGTCCCAGCAATTCTTTCCCTGAAGGCGCCGCAAAGGTCTTATCTGTGTGTAATGCAGGTCAAACTGACTTGAATTGCAGGAAGTCCAAAAACAAACCAGGTTGTGTTTGTTGTTTTTGGTTAGTGGGTTGGTCATTAGAATTAGTATTTCTGTTCGTGTTCCCAACGGCAGCTTCTTAAAACGATACCTACAATTACATTTAAGGATTATAAAAGATACTCAGATATTTCAATAGCAGTTTGTTAAAACAATATTGATAACAGTATTGGATACTCCACCAATATCAAGCATATCTAGTTGGTGGTTTCAACCCAATTGAAAATATGAGTCAAAATGGGAATCTTTCCCAATTTTCGGAGAAAAATAAAAAATATTTGAGTTGCCACCACCTAGGTATGTGTATGTGTGAAACAAGGCCATATCATTTTCAAAAAAAACAGTCCCATCGGAGCCAACGAGGTGGGCGGTACGAATCATGGGCATTGAGTCCTATGACCTCCACACCAAACGTAACACCAAACAGTGTTTCCTTTCCTTGCTTCAAAATTGAACAATTCCACATAGTGGGGTGTATATATTATATGTTAGAGAATCCATTTTAGTCATCTGGTAGGTGACATTTTAGAATATTCACACCTGAAATTTAACCTAAACACCCAAAAATGATGGTTTGGAAAGTAGGAGTCCTTTCAAATATGACTAAAATTTGGGTGTATCTATGATAATTTCAAGGGGGTAGAAGTCTTGGAATATCACAAGAATCCTACCGCCCCAAAACTACCTCCACTCAAAATAAGAGCAGCCAATAAAGGCCTTCTTGTGTTAAAATGATGGTTCATAACCCCTGCAAAATTCAATAATCTGGTGAGGGCTTGGCAATGGCAAAGGATGGCCCCTTAAAATGGTTGTCCTTTCCTTCGGGAATGCTACTATTTTCACAGGTTGTGTCTTCTTAGTTTTAGGAAGGCGGTATAATTACTAAATCATCTTTTTTCGCTCCATACTAGAATGCTTCACTTCCTCCCATAGTCATCGATCCGTGAAAAATGGGTGTATCTCCAATAGGATCCTTACCTTTCAAGCAAATCGCCAATTTTCAATTGAACCATGATTCTGGGAGAGAAAGTCATTACCTAAAAATTCTTGGTGATTCTACTGTCAGTAGGCTGAAATCCGGCTAACCACCTGGGATGTAAATTGTTATGGTGGTGAAACATTTTCGTAAATCCCTGAAGCACCAGGTGGCCGAGGTGCGTAACTTCAAGGCTTCCTGATGTTGTTGCAATGCCTCTTCTGGCTGTCCAGCATCATGGTAAGCCACACCCAAGGAGCTGCACACCTCGGGTTTTTTTCGATCCGGAAGATGGAGAAACCCAACCCACCAGGATTCAACAAGAACAGCTAATTAAACATGAAACAATTTAAGACCCTTTTGGGTGCAACAAACAAAAACATCAAATAACAGAAAGGTTTGAAATATATTTGCTCAAGATTTGAGGATTATTTTGAAGAATCTGGGATATCTTTGGGGTAGAAGTACCTAAAATCAACTAACTTTTCTTGGTCGTTTGAACCCTGGATGTTGATCCCCACACAGTGGAAAAATCCCACACTAGCTGGCCAGGAGAGTACCTGGACCTTCCTTGACAAGAGCTCAAAATCCAAGCGTTTACTGATTTTGCAAACACAACCCCCTCAGTAGTTCTATAATGTTTGTTTAAATGTGAACTTACATGATTCATAATCTTTGAAAAAAAACTACCCTGATTTTCAGGCTTCCAAAATTTCCTATGACTTTTCAACTTGCAAAGAGTTTCTTTACCACCACCTCTTGGGGACTTTCCAAGCAACCTCGGACTTCACGAAGCGAGTGTGAATCAAGGCTTTGGTGAGCTTCTCATCCTGAAGCGCCAGGGGTGAGAAGGGGCTGAGATACGGGATACGCGATGCGCTTTGTTTGTTGCATGTTTTGAACACAAAGGAGTAGTGTTACGTATCTTTTTTTCAACATGGACAACATGGCATTTCTTGCAAGAAGAACATGATCCTAGGAAATTGATAAATATAAATTGGCGGATAGTTGAGCTGTATTCCAGGATGGTCTTATTTCATATATCAATAGAACAAATGAAGAACTGACCGTAAGAGGAACCTTTCATAATATGAAACAAAGTAACCTTGCACCGATTTGGACTCCAATTCTCGGGATGTATACCATACCTGCTTAGTTCACCTTGAAAAAGAGAGTCGGGTTTGTTACGTCCGCAAAAAAGTTTGGAGTTCAAACATTTAGCAAATAAGAATGTGTATCTCTCTCTCTCTCTCTTGCCTTCGAGTAAACCCTTCTATGTGTCCAATAAATGTTGAGAAGGCTATCTGTTCTATTGGTTCTAGTATAGTCACCTGGCCAAATCATAATATTTCACCAACCTTTCCCTAAAGTAAGGAGAATTTTTCTTCCTTAGCTACCTTGTGGGGTGAGGTCGTGTGAGGTCGTTATGATTTGACCAGATTCATGATTCTCTTTTTCCTCTTCCCCCCACGTCAACCACACGGCTTCGTGCGCACCCTCCCCATGAATGCATCCGTCAAACCCAAAATGCAGCCCACAAGGGCTCATACATGTTTTTTCTGGGGGTCATATTGTCGTTTTGTTTTTGGGATAACTCTTGTACATCGTAGCATCCACAGGTGAACATAAAAAACCTATGATTTCCCACAAATAATGGCAACTTGTTCCGTGATGCTCAACTGCCGAGAGAAGGACATCCCCGTCCTTCTCTCGAAAATCAATAGCTTCGTTGAGGAGTCTCAGAGCTTGTTGGTACCTGAAGTTCGGCTGAAAAACATGGAAAGTTAAGGATGAAAATAATCCAATCATGTTCTCTAGTTGGATGTTTCCGAAAATAATGGTACCCCCAAATCATCCATTTTAGTAAGGTTTTCCGTTATAAACCATCCATTTTGGGGTACCCCTATTTTTGGAAACATCCAGTTGGCGGTATCATTAACTCATACCAGTCATTGCTCACCTTTCCCAAATCAAGGGAGCATTCACTTTCAACTGTCACTGGGGTCATAGAAAAAAATATTTTTGGTACTTAGTAATAGGTGGTAGGGATTATATAATCCCCTAGAAGGCAATCTATCATACCTGCTATATAAGTTATATATAAGTGGTATATACTGCCACTTGGGTGATTTTTATGCTACCTACCACTAGTTGGTGGTTTCAACCCAATTGAAAAATATTAGTCAAAATGGGAATCTTTCCCAAATAGGGACAAAAATAAAAAATATTTGAAACCACCACCTAGACCACCTTTGACATTCGAACCTGGAGGAATCACGAATCACCGGGGGTCACTGGCCAATCGCTAAAATGGCATCGCCCAGCTGATGGTTCTGCCGACCCACCTGCCGGGCCCAACCAAACAGCAACCTGTAACCAGTGGTAATGTCCCCCAAAAAAAAACACAGGGTGTGCAAGTCCTCTTGTGGAACTTGGGGTTTAGTAAAGTTATATACAAAGCAGTAAGTCGTAAACCCTCAAACATCTACATGTTCAAACTATATGCACATCCAACTGCGACTATACTACTGTTGATGGAAGAAATCCTGCACCAGCTGATAGGTAGTTTATCCCGTTATATGCAAGGTATTTTACATCCCAGGTGGTTAGCCGGATTTCTTCCATCAACAGTAGTACTCTCCTACCCTTGACCTGCACCTGCACCTCAATCTAAGGACAAAACATGTTGTTAGCATTTCCGTTGTAAACATGCATTGTATTCATGTTTATCACCAACCCCCAAACAACAGTCACCAATCATCAAACACAAGTAATATCAAGTAATCATTTACCATGATGAGCAACCACCGTTTTCCACCAATCATCATAATCAACGTCATAATAATAACAATCATCGTCATCATCGTCATCATCATCATCAGAAATAGCAAGCACACATCATTCGAGTAATCAATCATTTAACATCAACCGTCACTCATCGAACATTCAAAGGGAAAGTAGGTGGTGGCTGAACCAACCCATTTGAAACAATATTAGTCAAAATGGCAATCTTCCCCAGGGTTGAAAATTACAAAAAATATTTGATTGAGTTGCCACCACCTAATGCAATTTCATTTCTATAGTATATATAGGGGTGAAACCAACAAAAAACCTCCCTACCCATTTTTTTTTCGGCCATTTATTAGGGCCCCAAAAATAAGCTCCCGAAAAAACCAACCAGCCAGGAAAATATGCCTCGTGAAGGCTTTTGGCCAGGCTCACACCAATGGCAGACTTGCGCATCGGGTTACTGGTTTCAGCCTCATTAAAAAAAACAAGCATCGGGAGGGATTTTGTTTTGGCATCTGTAACAATTGAAAAAACCTCCCTGAAAATTATATAACCATGTTGGAATTCAAAAAAGTCGAGGTTTTTTATTTCACATGTATTTTGTTCCTCTTCAATTGAATGCCTTTTTTTAGGTTCAACATGTTAATTTTCCGGGATGTGTGAGGTTTGGATTTGGAAACCTTTGTTGAGGCCATGGAGGCCAAACAACTATGCCTTTTCATGGCGCATCCTGAATATAGCAAACTCTCTCCGCATAGTATCTCAGGGTTTTGCCATGAATATTGCTTTCAAACATCAAACATCACACAAACAAGTTGATGTTTTCATGTTTGCTATTGTTCATCTCCCATCTGGCCCTTAATTTTTTGCATGCATTTCGTGGATTTTTTAAGTCTTTGAGTAAATAGATACATATGTCTCACACAACCTGAACACACTCTGTTCGTGTCAATTGCCAAAAAAAACATTATGGTGTTTCCAAAATAGGGGTACCCCAAAATGGATGGTTTATAATGGAAAACCTCATTAAAATTGGATAATTTGGGGTACCCATATCTTCATGTCTCATCTTTTTGTGGTAACAAAACCATCCCCCGTGAATCCCCGTGGTGATTCCGGCCTCATACTCTCCTGCTTGGACTTTCAAAGTCTCCTTTTGAGGGTGAAAAAAACCCACCGTTGCGTTGATGGAAGAAATCCGGCTAACCAGTTGAAACGGAGAATCTAGCCCATCATTTACAAGGTTTTGTGCATGTCAAGTGGTGTGAGATGTTTTTTTCCCAACGTCAACTTGGGAAATCTCGCACCTTCAATCTGGTTATTGTTCACTTGGTTAGTAGGGTTGAAGTGAAAGCATGTGCTATGGCACTATGACTGTTGATGGAACACAACCTGGAATACCCTCGGATGTGTAAAGCCTGGACAAAAGTGAAACACACTGGCAACCTCAGCTGGTTAGCTATATTGTTTTCCATTAACACCCACGTGATTCAAATACTGGAAGCACAAATCGTGTGATTAGTAAGATCCCTGAAAACCTCTTGAATATCTTGAGTGCAATATGTTTCTCTCATCATTTCATCTCATGGTCCATGCGTCACCATGGACCAAACCGTGTCCTGCAAATACGCCAAACCAGTGGCAGCACGACCCACATCAGCACCCATGGTTTCGAACTTGCCCAAGTTGATGTAAATGTTGGAAGTCCTTGGCTGGAAACACCAGGAATATCAGGGTAAATTGGACCATAACTTGACTAAAGATGGTTCAATTTTCATATTCCAAGCAATGTATACATGTAAAGTATTCAGCAAGAAAAAAAACACACATCTAAAATATTAAAATCAGGAAAAACATCGGACATGTGATTATGATTGTAATTACCTATTTTGGCTTATAACATTTATAACCCTTGGCCATCCAATGCTAGCACCGTCCAAACGGGATGATCCATTTGATCTACAACTGTTTCAACACACCCGGCTGGAACACGGTCAACAGAACCCCTGGGTCACCCACTGGGTCGGGACCCAGGTGTGGTGTTACTTTAAAGGTGTCTTTCACTTTCAACCTGTCAAATTGTAGGTGTAGGATTGGCTACGGATAAATTTGTATATAAAAACAAATATCCTCCAGGAAACTAACATATCCCACCTGGGGAAAAGGAAAATCATCTTCAAATATAAATATGCCTTATCAGAATCAGGGGGATATGTTAATTCCCTGGAGGGTAAATACTACAAATCCTCTGTCTCGAAGAATGGGCGTCCTCAGGTTTACGGGTACCGAGCTTTCAAGGAAGTGGACTGTGGGATTGTGGGCGAATTCCATTTTCGATATGTGTGTCATTGTGATTTTGTTCCTACTTCGTAGGTGGAAAAAATGATCCGTTCAATCTTAATCACAGGATTTCGGGTGGGAACTTAGGAATGAAAATAAAGACACATTCTTATAGGTGAATAATACTTAAAACAATTTAATTGCCAATTTCTACTTCCCGAATAAACAAATTTCCTTTCACCTTAAGGCCATACGAAAGCTATCTTTTGGGGGAAATCCTTCGGATGACCACGTTCCAATTTGACTTCTGCTAATGCCAAATGCCTCGGAGGTGAGAAAACATTTGGACATCAGCAAAACTTATGATGTCAGGTGGTTCAAAAATGTCGCTAGCTTTCTCCAAGACCTAACAATATACATCATTAGTGTTGAGGCAACACAACTTCAACGTGTACAAATCCCTTCCCGAAGGTAGGGTTTTGTTTCGATTGGTCTTAGGCAGAAACCTCCCAGAAATTGATCAACAAAAAATTGTTGGGTCAAACGGCTGAGATTCGCATTAAGATGCTTGGAAAAAACAACAGCAAAAGTTATGGGCCCCGTAATTAGATGCATACTTAACCACGGGAATATCATATTGACAAAAACAATTACATCAAAACTGGTTTGTGGTTTCAACCATCTGAAAATATTACAGTATTCAAATAGGGGTGAACATAAAACATACAGTCTAATCGCAACAACCGGGCTATAAATCTCCAAATTAGCGTAGCTTGTTTGTTTTGTAGAAACATCGCCAAACTTCAACCAAGCTATGTTCATTGGCTACCGTTTACACACATATATATATATATATAAATAAACTTATAGCAAAATAGTGTATGGATAATTTGATATAGTTTATAATGATTTGCTAGGAATCCCTGGCTGGGAATGATGCCGAAAGGCCTAGAAATGAACGGCAAAAACTGGACCAAGAAACGGTGCAGTGCCCGCCGCGTCGGAAAAGGACCGGCATCCCACCCGGCGGAAACGCCGTGCGACGGAAAACACGCTGACAAGGCGTGCGAAAGCCATGGCGGTGATGGGGGTCGCGGGTCGCGGCGCTCAGCTGAAGAAAAATGTAGATCGATATATGAGACCGTTGTTTTTTTGGGTTGCTAGATGTGTTCTTATTCTTTTTGTTCATTCGTGCCGAATAGTGTTAAACAAATCGTATATTGTGATTCATGGATGAATGTAAATAAACATAAATTTGAATATACATAGACGTGTATGTGTTTGTTTGCCTGGATCAAAAAGTGCCACAAGAGTTGAAAAAAAAAAACCTCTGCAAGTCTGACCTGCATGGTTTTTTCAGATTGGTTGATCCGGCGGCATTGCCAGTTCTCATGAAGGTTTATGCAGCAACATGACACAATAACATGAGTAATTATTCAAAGAGATCTTGTCGGGATGGTATCAAATATAATATGTACGCAACAGGGTGATACTGGCAGGTGAGGACCGACAGGATACAGTATATTTAAATATGTATTGTTCCACACTTGGTCAACCCGAACCTATAAGAAAAAAACAAGTTCACACTTTGTTAGTGTGGGTCAAAAATGGTGAATATAGTATTAAATAGTTTCAAAGAGCTGCTGTCATCCAATACACCCTGGAAGATTAACATGGAACCTAAAAATCACCCAATTGAAAAGGAAAATCATCTTTCAAACCATTATTTTCAGGTTCCATCTTAATCTTCCAGGGTGTAGGGCCTTCATTTCATCCAGCCCGATTCGATAGGCTTCCCCAAAATTCGATTCTCGACGAATCTGCTGAAGGGCTCAAGGCCCCTGAGCCAAGACAAGCAAGCAGAAGAGGTTGGGAGGCAACCCGAGGCCATATGAGTTCATATGCAAATCAATAAGATGTATGTGTTTAAATCTGAGTTTGCAATTTGTAGTTGCGGTATTTGTCCTAAAACCTAAATGAGATAGCCTTCTTGAATTATTGAGAAAACAAAACGAACAAAATTCACACAACAAAAACATACCATACATCTGCAAATTATTTATCTAAACCAAAAAATCCTCCAATCACCCAAAACATACAAAAAATCGATCCGATCCCCGGGATTTTTTTTTGGGCCAAGTGACCGGAGTCCATTGTCTCAAACGTTCACCCAAGAACAAGGAACCCACAGCCTGGATCCAGGGATCATCCCATGTAGTTTCCCTTAAGGTCTTATTAACCATTAAGTTTCCCTTCTTAAGACCTTACATAGTCTTATTAAACCCCGTATTTCTGGGGGGGTAGGTTGACCAGCCATGACATTTAGTAAGTGGTTGATAACCATGGTGATTGTAAGTCCCCTCAGGATCGGGTTACTCCCCTTCCAAATGTGCTAAATGGCTTATAAATGGGCGTTCCTATCCATTTGCAAGTCCTGGGATGATCCTCCAAGTATTGCACAGATCCGTCTTGCCTTATTGCAAATTTCTCTGTTGTTTTGGATCGAGAATTAACCCATCTATTTTGAAAGCGCCCCATCTTGAAATTGCTCCCCCCAATTAATCCCAACGTATTGAAATGAGTTTCTACTTGAGAAAGAGGGATTTGATGATCTATAATCATTCAATACGGATCTGATTCATTTTCTTCATTGTAGTTATTATCCTCAGGCGTAAATGTCTCTTTACTATCAGGGTTGGTGTTACTTGAAAACTGGCAAAAAACCCAATGGACAATGGACCTTCTGGTGGGGAGAAGGGGGGGGGGATTATTTATCCTGTCCTAGCATTACACAAATAATTACAAATTCATACAAATTCATACATACATGAATCTGGCCAAGACACGACCTAGCAGGCCCTACCAGTGGCATTCAAAAAGTTGAGAGGACATGCCATCTCGAGCAGGTAGTTTGGTGGTCGTGGTTTCAATATCATGCATACAAATTTATTATGGACTGTTGACGTAAAAGCAACTGCTATGCAATTCTTGTCAGGTCATGACTGTTTTTGTGGAGAAATGTTCAGGCGCATTGACTGAAATGGTCTACTGTACATCATTTTTGGAAGGGTCATTGGTCCAACTCACTGTTGTTGCAATGCAGCTCGTGGTAGGAACTGGCTTGTCGGTTGGGTTACATAAAATTATCCAACTGTTAAAAATTCAGTTTGGGAATTACCTGCCATGCCTTGATTTTTTCTTGGCCACTGTCATGTGCTACCTGGGAGTGGCGGTCACCATCAAAAAAACCCTCAACAATTCATTAGATCGGGCTCCACATATCGTCAGTTGAGGATGTTGGCTCGTTAAATGCTAGTTTGGTGGTTCAGTAGTAAAATAAAATCATTTCCCCATGGGTAAAAATGTTTGAAACCACCACCTAAATCAGGCGCTTACATATCTCAGCCCGTGTCAGCTCAGCACGTGACCCTCAGTGCCTTGGCAATGGGTGGAAAATAGAGAAAACCTAAGGGATTTTAGGCGACGATCAACACAAAATGAGACACTGAAAAACATGTACCTTCCTAAAGTTTAACATGGAACCTGAAAATGGCATCCTGGAATAGGAGATTCCTTTTGGAAACCATCATTTTTTAGATTCCATGTTAAACTTGGGGAGGGTAGGGGGCCGAAGATGTGTTGAAAGGAAAGGAAAACAAAACCTAAAAATGAAAACCTTCCACCAAAAAAACTCTACGCACCATTCAAGGGATTCACACATGTTGTGGGTTGCTGACCAACCCTGGTTTCCCTGAGCCAAAACGGTTGGATTTTCATCCTTGTTTTGTATACCTTAATCACTCCAGCCACCCGTGGTCCGGCTTCAAAGCTTACCGGCAAGACATTGGAAGCAAACAAACATGGTTCTATTCTCATTTCCCGTCAGGTGCTCAAAAGGCAGTGATAAAATGTTCTGTGTCAACACATGTAGGGAAGAACTCATGGCCAACTGTAGCAACCAGGACCAGAAATCATGGGAAATCGCGAGGTGGTTCCAGTTTGCCGCCTAGTTATTGAGTTCGTGCAGTCTGATGGCGAATGGTGACTCCATTGGCCGTATCACATCAGCTTGCCTTCACCCAAACAAAATAATAAGGAATATCTTGAGCTACCAGGCACTCAGTAACATGTGAAATGTGCCCCCTTACATTTCAAACAATCGATATGTCGTTCCCCTTGCGTCAATTTCAAATAGGTATCATTTGAAATAATCTAATGACAAACAATTTTTTGGGGATGTCTGCTAGCTTTTGGTGCGTTAATTCAACACGTATATGACCAATGCTGCAAATGCTTTGTTAAACAAATGCAAACCACCTATCCAGGAGGAACCAAACACCGAACACTTACTCAAATACTCAAGTTCCAGCAACGTTTCTCAGGCAAAAGGTCTGGCCGCGGCAAGAAGTGCGAAAAACTGATGACCTAAGAGGCGAATATCAATCAACCAACGGCGTTGGGCCATTCTCGCGTTGTCTTGGATTTGCTTGACATTGCAACTGTACACACACATATCATCCCCCCACCCATGACCATCACGTTTTTTGTAAGGTATTCCTATAAACCTTCACTTGCCACTGGCATCCTGGCGGAAGGTATATATATATATATATATTTGTTTACGGACAAATTCCTCAAGGTAAGTCGAATGCTAGCCAACATGCATTTTTGTCAGAGGCAAACCCGAGGTGGAAACAGCGGCACGTCAGTACTGCCCACCTCGTTGGACCGCTGGGGCCCCACACGGCATGGGCGGAAGCTCGTTTTGCCAACGAGTCCTGGAAGTTTCCGGAACCGAGGATGGATGGAACATGTTCTTGAACAGTTTCATATTTGCAAAACCAATAGGACTCATCGTGGGAAATCACTCGAGTTATTCTGAGTTATTCTAGATGAATTTTGAGTGCTTCTTGTACCTTGTAGTTCTTCCTGGAATCAAACAAATGCATCATTACACATCATTCAAATCGCTTCATATCGATTCATTGCATTCATCATTTTTCAAGATTCGTCTCTATCCACCTTAAAAATCTTAAAGGCTTGGTTCTTTTGTCACAGCTTAGGCTGGCCTCCCCGCGGATGTCATTAAGGTTGTCAAAGTAGCGAGCGATGGACTCGCTCTCATCCAAGGGTGTCAAATCCCCTGGCCACTTACCTATAAGCCCAGTGAGCCGAATTCGATAGACAATACACACACGAGCCGAATTCGAGAGACGATACATACACGAAAGTATCTATACAGGGTCAAAGGCAATTCTTGAAAGAACGAAAAACTTGTTGTATACAAAAAAGGGTCTATATACCTGTAAAATGTACCCAACCATTGAACAGTAATCCTTCGCTGCCAGGACATTTCAACCTATTACAATCCTCCCAACCTTCAGCAAAAAAGGTGGGGTCTGTGTTAAAAGTGACTATCTGCCACCACGATACATAACATGAAGTCTGACATCATCCTTGGTTGCAAAACGCACGGCCATGGTCACAACCTTTGGATGCAATCGTCACCAGCAGGATGACCGTTATATTTCGAGGCTCCGGAATCCAAACCTAAACCTTCATTTGCCACGATGGCATCCTGGGAGGGGGGACAACCCAAACTATAACACATCATCTGAATATTTGACCCTAACAAGTTACCGCGATTTGAGTCGGAACGAATCTTAGCTTAAAGAAATCGTGTGCCGTGCCGCCGTGCTCTGAAAAACTACCCCTCCTGGAAAACAAAATCATCTCCCCAAACTCCATCTTTTGGGTTCTTTATTCAAATCTATATTTAGTGTATTCCACTCCCGCGATGCCAATGCAAAGTGAAGAATATTAGGAACCGCCCAAACCAGAAATTGAACAAACTTTTTTTTTTTGACTGGCATCGTGATACAGGAATGCACCCTATATATTTCATTGAGCCGGTTTGTCACTGAAACACTGGCCAAAAAAATAGCTGGATGAAAACCGCATTTGGATATGAGATCCATGGGCCTATAAAAAGCCTTTCTTTTTTCATCTTGTAACTTATCACCATCCTGGACTATGGACCAAATATACAAGTTCATTGGTTCGAAAGGGTTCCGTTTCCTTAGGGAAATTAGGGAAATACGAAACAAATCTGTTCTATTCCATCTATCTCACTTGTCACAATTTGTACTTTTGGGAGTCTACCCTCTCTGAAACTAACATAGCCCCTGAAACTAGGCCATGCCAAAATGAAACCAGTTGTCCAACCATCCATTTTCAGGTGCAAGGTGTTAGTTTCAGGGAGGATAAATCCAGGCATCAAATGGTATTAGTTGCTTGAAAACCTCTAGACTTGGATGCTGAAAGCCCGCTGGCATAGATGAGCCGTACAGGACAGTGTACCTCTCTTGGGATCGGTAGTGGTGCTCCCGAAATGTTTTCCCCTGGAAGACATCAACCGGCTTTTTGGGACAAGTTTGAACCATGTCTTCCATGAACCACAGGACAGTGTACCTTGAACACTCATCTTACCATAGCTCTCAACCCTATAGGTAGAGCTATACTATCGGCAGAAATGGTATCATCATCAAAAGCACCCCACAGCCAAGTCACTTCTCTACTGGTGGCAAGGTGTCATCAAAGATTTCTGGTTCTCTATCAAAACCTGAAGTTCTTTGAAGAAAAAACACTGAGACAAAAAACGTATCTATATCATGTGTATATGAAAAACGGCTTCAAAATGATGACATCCTGTAGCTTCCGTTGTTGTTGTTGATGTTGTTGTTGTTGTTGTTGTTGTTGTTGTTGTTGTTGTTGTTGTTGTTTGGATCCAAAAATGGGGAAATCTCGGGATCTTCTGATACGTTGGTTCATCTTCTGGGCGGTAAAAATAGCAACTCTCCGACGGATTTTTTACCGCCTCCATGGGACCAAAAAAAACGGGTTTCACCATTGGGACCTGGTTCAACCAAAACGTACCCGGTAAGTTCGTTGGCAAAGTCCGACGTTTTTAGAGTTACCAGTACTGAAAACATGGTCAAACATCGAATAAACTAAATGTTATTAACGAGAAGTATGGCCCGAAATGCAGCATTAGGAACAACAAGCATTAAAAGTAAGCCACAAAACATATCTAATGAATTCAAATGAACCACGAAAAACAAAACTTAGATATTACTTTCCATTATACTGGTTGGTGTTTAGGGACCCTTATAATGGTTTATTATAATCCCCATAAATCTGGGTAGGATAATCCCCTATATACCCTAAACAACCAGTTTTTTTTCCAATGCTCAAATGATATCATATAACAAACTCCCACCCCCAATGGTGATTCATAACCTTTCATGAAACCCAACTCATGTTTGAAGATTGTTTTAGTGGATCAGCTGCAAATTGGGAATCGATCAGAATACGACTTTGACCAGCCCCAAAGCCCTGCGAAAAACCATGGTGAGATTACTAGTGTGGTTACTGATTAAGCTAGAGGGCCTTGATTCAGAAATTTGATTTGTGTGTTCATAGCATAACATAGCACGAAACGAAATTTGAAAAGATACTAAGGTCATGTAGTATGGTCTCAATGATTAAGTTTAAAAAAATAGACCGTAGCAAATCATCTATATATATATATACTATATACCTTGAATGTTCAAAATTCAACTCCAAACTTGAACCAGTGAAAAAAAGGAACCTGGTTTGACCTACTTGCCTCGGAATCAAGACCTCCATTGCTCTCCCAAGCTCACCCCCCAAAACCAAGAAGCTCGCATGGTACCAGGACAGTAATGGCACGATCAAGACCTTCTTTTGGTCTAGGGGGAAATTCCATTTGGATTCCCATTAGTGGGACCCCCGTGTCCACAACTTATCCCAGAAGAATCTCTGGAAGTATAGGAATCCCACACAATCCAGGTTGGCATATATTTACCTACATTTGGTTGTTTTTCATGGTAAAATTTGATCAATGTAGGTAAATATACCCTTTGTCCCATGGATGCGTCATGGGAATGGGACATGGCCGCCATGGCTCGGCTGATTCGATGATTTTCCAGGCAGTTCTGGCAGTTGGTGTTTGGTGGCATTTCACAAAAATAAGGAGATGACATGAGCTACTGTTGATGGAAGAAATCCGAAACAACCACCTGGGATGTATAAAACAGTGTGAATAATGGCATATGCTACCTATCAACTGGTGCAAGATTTTGTTCCATCAAGTATCTAATTCATTCTAATTGGTGGCATCTACCAGCTATATAGTTGTACTATGTTGTATTAACTATATACCGGAAAACTTTTTGTTGGTGTATCTGATCTGTCGCATTTTCTACGTTCCTTTTTAGGCCCCTTTGTTGTTTTATGGGGAACTTTTTGGAACACCCTTGGGAGGTCGCTCCGAGGCTCCAAGTGAGGTTGAAAAGTTGCCAATGTTTCAGGATACATGGCGATACACACGATTCGATAAGTTAGATATAAACCATCATAAGACTATGGCTGCCCCACCCAGCAAATACCAGTATGCACTGTAAACTATTCATGCATCACTACTAGTACCAGGATACTCCTGGTACTAAACACACATGTATCAAGCAACAATCATTAAACACATGTACTATTACATCTTCACCCTTTAATCATGAAACAATGTGTTTAAACATCAAAACCATGAGGTTGCTCCACCACAATCATCTGCGCCACACGTAACCATAGCTGGCCTTTCCCACGAAGCAGGGGCGCGTCTTGACACCAAGCTCCTTTTTTAGACAAGGATTTGCCCCAAGGCCCGGAGGACTGTAGGCATCCAAGCGCTGGTTTCTTGCAAATTCTTGGGAAGTTGCGTCCAACACCCAACCTATACCAGAACGAGTCCAACAGTTGGAAAGGTCTGATTGGAATGGGCTGTTGGGTACAGAAGTTAAGACCAGGTCACTTTGAAACACCAGGTACTCTCTGAAACAAAACATGTTCGCGGATGAACATTGGCTCCGTTTTTTTTTGGGGTGGTTCCTTCGGTGCCTCGCCGTTTCCCATTTCAGCCACCTCACTTAAACACCCTCGGAAATCCTTGTCTTTAAAGCAAAAAACATCACGATGTTCACTTGTCCTAGGCTCTCAAATTTGTAGATTCAATCAAATCTTGCCAAACAAAACAAAAAAAACTTGGACAAATGAGTTCTTACTATCCAGTGATTTTTGGGGAACTATGGATTTGGGTTCCAAGTCGGTTTTGGGGATACCAATCAAGGATTGCAAGGCTGCCACCCCCTCATTTCATCCACCCGGGCATATAGTCCCATGGCAAGGATGGGTCAGTGACTCATCGCTTCATCCACCCAAAGTCCTGGCAAAGTTCTTCCAACTTCCTGGATGAAACGACGTCAGGAATGACGCGTGAAGGCCACAAGTTTTTTCAGGAAACAACGAGCCGAAACGGACGTTTCATTGTATCAGATAGGAGGCACATGAGCCGCACATGGTGGATGTACCCCAACCAGAAACATGTGGTTCATATGAAAAGGTCTTATTTTAGGTACCAGTTTGGAGGATATTTAACAACCACTAAATTCAACCGAACTATTCTGGATGGTACGTTGAAGAGCCCAAAATAGCTCCATTATTTGTATTCGACTGGGGATATATGATCCCTGGCAGCTGGCATCGCGCCAGCAATATGGATGGGTGAATTCTAGAAAAGGGCCCTGAGTAAGCCGCAAACCCTACTGCCAGAGGGAAGGCCCATTTTTGGGCCAAGACTTTCACGGGCAGCTCTACATATCTCAAGCAACAAGGAGTTATCCATTTTGACAGGAGGCAATTTGCTGGTAAGCTGAGGCAGTGTGACTTCTACTAGGGATGATGAGTAACACAATTCCTTCCACTCGGACAAGCTTCAAAAATGGTGGATGTCCCTCATTATGCCCACAAGGAGCCCGCCGAGCCACTGGAATCTTGGAACCTACTTGCACATCGAGCCCCTTAGAGGGCCCCCCAAAAACACGTCCATGATCTGTGCTTCCCCACCTACGACAGGATCTGCAGTTGGAGAGAGATTTTGACTTCCCCATTACAATATCGAAACTCCAAAAATCTCCATCACCAAATTTTTCCCTGCCAAAAGACTCAAATTTCTCAATGGAGTTCTTGCATCCATCCTGACATTTCAGATCAAAAACCCACCAAGATGGCATGACAAGGCACTATTGTACTATACTAACTATCTGTATACACACAGGTGCTATAAATATTGACATAAATACAATATATATATCTATATCTAAAAATACTTACATCGTCACCTAGCTAGTTTGACACTAAAACTTGGGGGTGAAACTCAAACATCGCATTTTGGGAGGCCAAATTATCTTGTTCAACTACCTTTGCCCTCGAGTTGGCATAGCATCGCTGATTCATCAATGGAGTTGATTTTGAAAGTGAACAGTTCTGCGAACTTGGAAGGCAAAGGCCGGAGTGATGCTAACATTATACAATCACCCTTCACTGGCAGGTGAAGATCCAATCCCCGAAATAATACCCACATTTCTCAGAAAACAATCTGAAGATGAGGAACTCCTGCCGGGCCTTGACTGTATTGACACCCATGGCCCATGGCCGTATCTGAAACCACTTCAAATCATGGCTACCGCAAAGACATACTACAACCATCAACTTCATCATATTGTTTAGGTGCGCCATTATTCGATCCTTTGCTAGAAATCAACCATGATGGTAGTATCTCTGTTGCAGTTGTAAGGGGCTACTCCCACCTGGCAATCCTCAACAAAAAGGTTAAAATACTTCGGCCAGTGTATTCAGGTGAACGAGAACCCTTCCGACTTCATGCAGTGCTACACACCGCACCTTGGGGTGGAGCCACAAATCATGATTTCCTACACGGGGAATCGGTAGCTTTCGGCCGGAGTCACGATGGGGATCCCATCTGTAAGAATCCAGATATATCCAAAGTAAAGGGAGTACGGCTCTAGAATTCTTTCATGGAGATTGGGATTGGAACCCCAAGGGAGGCTTGAATTCGTAGGAGGGGTTGATGAAATGGAAATTCTCATGTTTGAAATCTTGAAATGCTGTTTTCCAAGATGGTGGTTTGGAGGGGTCTATGCCTCCTGCAATGCTCATGCTTCCTTCAGTTTCCATCCGATCGTTTTTCCAGGTTTAAACAATGGAAGGAATCAAAAAGAAGCCGGGAAAAAATGCGAGTCATGTTTCCACGTGAGATTCATGGCCTGAACCATTGGAGGAATGCATTTAAAGGTCATGTTGGATGAACCATGCTTGGGATCCTTTAAGGGGAAATGGCCATAACGAACCATATTCATTCATTCCGTATAGTACTCATGGCCCAACCAAACCTGGAAAAATATGATATCTGAAGTATTACAGTGATGATTTGCATGGTAATATGTCATGGAAAGGGGTGTAAACATATAAGAATTTCCTGCTTCTGAGTTCATTTGCTGCGACGGGCATATTTCAAATGAAAAGTCGCCTGACGGTTTGAGATGGGTTTTTAGCGTTTGATTGACTTTCGTATTGCTAGGGGCCTCATGACCATAGGTGCTTGGGTAGAACATATATAAAATTACACCAAATCATATGTATCAAATACCTCACCAATTCCAATCCGCATCACACGTTTGCCAGGTGTTTGTCCAACTCTGTGTGGGAATTTTGCCAGAATTGTTCGTTCCTTTCTCTGGGCTCCCAACCTCGGGATAGGGAGCGATAAATATTAACCTTGGGTGCTGGAGTTGATGCTAAGCTTGCCAACTCACCACCACATCCCCCCAGCTCCTGGACAAAAAAAGAGGTGACCAAAACCTGGGTTGACAAGGAATGCATGGTCAACCAACCAAAATGATTCGCAAGGAGTACCGTTTTAATGAGCCGAACTTTCGCGCTAAATTGTGGGGTTAACGAAACATCGCAAACAACCATTTTGGTGAGAACTGGAGAAAAATACCACCTTTGACAATTTTTTACCTTCTCATGCCTGGACAAATCAAATGCATTCCTAAACTTGAATCGGCACAAGTGTGGGGAGGATTCTATTTCCCGGCTTCAGTTGATGGTTGGTGGCTCTCATTTGCATAGAATTGTGGACATGTCCTTCCGACATGACCTGGGTATATTTGACTGTCACATTAAAAAAATCCACAGGAAAAAACAGTTGTCCTTCCGTCATTGTGTGGTCCATTCCCTCATCTGGAACCACCAGCCCTTGGGTTTTTTTGGATCAGCAGCTCTCACCCCGGACTGGAAAGAAGGGCGTTTCAAGAAACAGGCCGGTCGTTATTATAGTCATGGCTGTTATAGTTTGATTTCATGTTTCATTGAAAAAATTGGGATCTGCTTCTGAAAACAAATTTCATCCTCATATTTCCAACCAGAATCCAACATTTGAACCCCTTACAGTTGTAGGAAACGCTTCATTTTTCGTGGGGGAGTTGGGATCCGAATGGGGCTTGGGTGGCTGCATGCTCATCAAGTGACGTTCCAATAAAAGCTCAAAAGTCGATCGTACAATGGAGAGGTCATTGGAAACATCTCCTGATGGCGAGATTTTGTAATTGAACAAAATACAGTTTCAAGGGGAAATGTGGATGTATATACCGACTTTTTATGAATAACACGATAGTCTTGGTGTATATATATATATATATATTTGCTTGTTGTCATATATTGGAATATAAACAAATTTATATATCACTATTATATAACTTGATATAACTTGGTCCCTCTTAGGTACCTTGCTGGGGGTTTAACTTTTTGACCGTATATATATATATAATAAATGAGGATCTATGTATCTTATAGCTGACCCTTCTTAAACTAGCGTTTCAAAGGATTGATAGATGGAAAGCAAAGGCTCAAACCACCGAACCATGATTTCGTTCCACTGTAAAATTTTGGCATCCCAGGCAACCATTATTTTTTTACATGAGGAGTTAATAATGATGATAAACTCCACATCTCAAGTCGGATGATTGGACAGCTGGCAACTGGACAAATGTCACCACAACTTGTTAACTAACATGGAATCAAGAGGGAAACAAAACAACGACTTGGTAAAGAGAACCTTATGGCATTATAACCTCATTTTGGTTGGGAAGTTCGGAGATTCCCACATCATCCCTATACAGTTATAGCCTATAGCCTCCATTTTCCTCTCTCCCTTCCTCCCAGTCAGCTTGTTTCCCCCAGTATTTCCCGTGCCTGCCAACAAAAGTACATCGTTCGGCCTTGCGGGCCACATTTTCAAGAGCTCCATGTTCTCCCTGCGGAGGTTCTGGGCCCAAAGCAGGGTGCAAAAAAACAGCCCAACGGATGTTGTTTTAACCATCAATCTGGGGAAACACATAAAGAACGATAGCTGGAGGCCTTGACAAAAGTGAACTACGAATTTTTAGTGATGTCACCAAAAACAAATTATAAATTATCAATGAACCTTTGCTTTCCACCACTTTTTTGGGGGGGGATACACCCAAAAAATATAAATTAGTTTTGAGGATATCCTTGTGTCCCACCTTTGATCCCCAGAGCCCCAGAAATTCATCACGTCAAATCATCAGCCTGTAAAGGCATCTGTACCTCGAAGAGGCGTCATTTCTAGGAACAACAAAAATCTGTCTCGCTGCTAAACAGGTGATTTGTAGTGAGTTCAATATTTGATCTTCCTCTATCTATAGAAGCTCAAGGGGGCTAAAAGTATATAAGGATTTTGTTCATCGACAACTCCCCCCGTCGGCACCGTTTGTCCGTGTGCACGTCGGAAACGGCATAGATTCCAAAGGCATCTCCGCTTTCACGGTGCCTAGATGGCTAGGGGTTTTCTCTCCAAACCTTCTCTTGGGATGACGTCACTTAATGCCAATTCAACACACTGTTGCCATCCTTTTCCAAAAAATACATCCTGAAGAAGAACTACCATGAAGCATGATACTTAAATTCTTGAGAAGGTCCTATTGTTGATTGCCGTTCCCATCCTGCGTGCACCAGTTACCCTTGGTAGTGAATATCCCATCTTTTGCAAGGGGTTTACTCACAATTGGTTAACCCTGGCGGTGGTAGACTTCCAGATAAACGGTTGGCAAATTGAGGTTGCATAATTGTCATTCACTGAAATGAAATACCAAGAATATGCTCAAAAATCACGCTATCCTCCCTGAAACTAACATAGCCCCGTGAAAAATAGGCCATCCCAAAAGAAAATTAGTCTTCCAACCATCCATTTTCAAGTGCAAGCTGTTTGTCTCAGGGGGGGTAGACTTGATTAATGATTAAAATAAGAACATATAAGAACTTCTCTACTATATGAGCAACCCAGTTGGAGTGAAGTCGTCTGACGTTCTTCCATGAGTTGGCGGAACAATGATTGCCTTTGACAAATAGGCCAGTTGTAATAGGAACATGCAAAATTATGTAACACACAAATTTCAAATGTCTATCTAATATATCTAATACTATATCTTAATTGGAGAAGGCAATGGACTAAACGTTGACTAGAAACATCTTCAGGACTTGAGGTGAAGCATCTACCTCTACAGTGCTGTGAAATCGTTGTTTCTTTCCACAATAAACCCACACCTTTTCAAAAAAACAACCAATCCCCGCGACATTTTGGACCCAACAAACTTCGGATGGACCCAGCTGCTCCAGTTCATCAAAGTCAAACATCGCTGCAGTCCAAGTTGGATGTTTGCAGTGAACAAAAATCGGGCAAACCAACTTGAGATGAAACTAACATAGCTCCTGAAAATAGGCCATCCCAACAGGAAAAGTAGTATTTCAACCCATCAATTTTTGGGCGCCATTTTATATAGTTTCAGGGAGGGTCGATTTAGAGATCCGTTTAGTAAACATGTGCTGGTAGTTCCCCAAGTTTTCACCTGCTGGCCGAGGGGTAAAGGTGACTCCAGTGGAGGGTTGGTTAGTTGATCCCATCACCTGGGTTTTGATACATCCACAGGTTGGTCGTAGGTTTTTCGGGGAATTTCAGCCACCAAACTGCTGCTTCTAATTATACAGGGGTGTTTCTGAAAAGGGTACCCCCAAATCATCCATTTTAATAGGGTTTTCCATTATCTGTAAACCATCCATTTTGGGGCACCCCTATTTTTGGAAACACCCATATAAGTCTTGTTCTGACATGTTTTTGTCTCACTCTCACGTACTCTATGCTTGATCTTGCTTGAGCCAAAGCCTGCCATACAAGAAGCCGCCCAACGACATCACTTGGCATTCACCTAAAAATGCAACATGACCCACATGTGTTGCATCCATTCCCCAAACTATGCTGGTTTCCAAGTACCATCACTGGATCACTAAACCTTAAGGGCCCACAAGACATGCACCATGGAATTTTCGATGCACCCTGGAAAATTAACATGGAACACAATAACAATGAACAAACTTTGCTTCAAATGATTTTCCTTTGCAAATGGGGTGATGTGCATGTCTCAGCCGTCTATTTTTTTGGGGGTGCAGAATTCAAACCTTGAGACCTCAGCATCCACCTTGCAGCCCTTCAAGCCTAAGGTGAACCGTAAAACAACCGCCTAAGTAGCACCTAAATTCTTAGGTACCAAATCATTGTAGCATTTGTTGAAAGATTTTACGACCTGAAATCCATCAACAACAAGAACAACACAAGACTTTTCTGAGTAAAATATGACATCTCACCTGAAATCAGGACGTGTTAAGGAGGCTTACCTATTCCAACACCACTGTAAATACACTTCACAATCAGAGTAATCATGAAGTCTGCTGGATGTGGCAATGTGATGGCAACAGGTACCAAACTAAAGCTGCAGTTAGGTTTCAGCTTCTCATTGCGCTGCGTGGATGCCTGAACCCATGGGGGGACTAAGTGAGAGTTGATGCCCCAATCTGTGGTTTATCTGTCATCTACCAACTGCCGAGGATGTTACAAATAGCTTGTAAATACTCTTGGGATCTCTTGGGTACACCCAGGTAAGCAGCACACGATGGATAAAGCAAAGTGTAGCACTACCTGAGCCATAATGTCTGTTAGTTGGGTTAAATACGCTCCCAAAAATTTAGAGCTCACACCTGACAGGAATGCATCTCAAATGACACTCCTTGAAACTTTCAACCCCGCGGAGTTCAGCTGATGTGACTTTACCGGTTACCTGTTTTGAAGGCTCAAGGCTCTGGGTAGGCTACCGGTCCTTTGCTGAAAAGATCCTCAACTTTTCTTTTGCTTGTTACATGCAAAAATCTGACTCAAACGCATACATTGGCAGGTTCAAAAGATTCTTTATTAAAGATTTGACAGCCATAAATGCTTCCAATATTCATTCTCTGGCAGCTCAAATGGATATCAAATAGACGGCTCAATCCTAAGAAAGGAGCCTTACTGCCCCGTACACTGTGATTGTCTGAAGATCGTCCAAATCTGATCAAATCTCAATTGGGATCAAGCTGCCCACTTAAATCGCATGAATGGAATAATGCTGGTTAACAATCCTTCATAACAAGGCCATCAAAAGTCATACACCCCCAAAGTTTAACATGGAACCTCATGATGATGGTTTCCAATAGGAATCTCCTTTTCCAGGGGCTGATTTTCAGGTTCCATGTCAATCTTCAGGGGTGTATAATAAAGATGTTCTTTCCAGGGGAAATGGGCACAACTCTGCATGAAAATCATCATGTCCTTCGCGCCTCCTTCAGTTCTTGCAGGAGTTCGGCATCGAAGCCCACATCGTCCACTGCTTCGATTAACTCGGCCACTGCCACGCCTACACGAGTGGCCAAGAGGGGAAAACACAGCAGGGCCCTGTTTGTTGGAAGTTGAAGGGTATACCGTATTCTCTGTCTTCAAAAGGGGAAGATCACAATCCAGGATACGCGGAACATGCACAGGAGCAATATATATATATAAATATGAGATATAAACAGAATTCTGTACATGGTGAAGGAACATCCTTAAGTAGGGTGGACCCCTATGGGTTTTGCAGTGGTGGCACCGTGGACAAACCTTCCTCAGGGTATCGTTTTCGGCATCGTTTAAGGTTGGCCGCCCCTATGGGTTTCGCGGTGATGGCAACCCAACAACCCTCTCTTTCTACAAGTAGTCAGTAGTGCTTTAAAGAAAAGCACATGAAATCCACGTTCAGAAACTTCAATGATCAATAACATCCATCTCCATATATCACCAATTTTTTGAATGGGTATCAAAAGTCTACAGTGATGGTGGGTAAACCTCCACACCATGGGTCCACCAGGCCACAACCTCGATGTTTCACTTCGGCACGTTTCATCAGGAGATTTACCTGAATCCCGGCAGCCCGGAAGTTTTTGCCGGGTAGGGCATCCCCAAGGCAAGTGTTTCTCAGACATCCGGGGTTCAGAAACCCCATTTTTTTTTACGGATATGATGATACTGTATATGCTGCTAGTTTTTCCCGGGAATTTACGAGGCATTCTTTAAAAAAAACCTGATGCTTGGAATGCATATTGACACAATATACAGATTCATGTTCAACTCCTTTGCCTGGATTCGATTCACTTCGTCCAAATTCCACAACAAAAAAAAACATTGGAGATGATGATCTTCATCGCCAACTTGTGGCACCCGGAATTTTCAAGCTCCAGGCGTTTTTTTGTTTGGGAGGCTGTATTGTTGTCAGGCTCAAAATTTTGGTTTGAGGGGAAAATGTGGAGGGTTTATTGAAGTTTATTGATGATAAGATTCACATGGGCAGGGGTGAGTCATGCCCCACCCCCAAAAGGAAAAAAATGAAAAAAACAACCGCTTTTGGATATCCCCTTCCTCCATCCTACCGAAACAAAATGAAAAACGCTTCAGGAGCTTCAGGTTTCCTTTGGTTTTCTGGCCACCAGGGCAACTTCCAAAGATAGACCCTACTTGGAGGATCATCCTAGGACTTGTAAGTGGTTTATATATAGTAACCCCGATATATAGGCCATGAAACGGCCCTTTCTATCCATTTGGAAGGAGAACAACCCGATCCTTAGGGGACTTCCTTACGATCACCATGGTTATTAAGCACTTCCAAACTGGGATGATCCTCCAAGTACTGGACAAAACAAAGGGGGCAGTGAGACAGTGGGTCGGAAAAGGGCTCACTTGTCATCACCAGTCTCCAATATGATTATGTTCACATGGTCCAAGTCCACCAGTCTGAAAATGGTAATGCATAAATCACAAATGTCCTGGAATATACTACTGTTCTAAAAAGGTGAGATTGAATTTCCACTTAGCCATCTTAGATTTCCGGAAAGGGTATATACAAACAAAGCTCAACAACAAGAAACACAGATGTCATTGTCTTTATAGGTCCTGCCCAACCACTGTAAGAGTAAATGGGATAATGAAGGATAACAAAGGTCCCTCAGTAAAATAACGATGATTACTGCACATTCCAACTGAAACAGGATGTAGGCATGCATGCCCCAAACTATGTAACTACATCATCTGAATGTCAAAAACATGCAGCAACAAACACTAATTTCCTCATCTAAAATCATTGCTTATGGTGGGGACTGGCATTACGATCTTCCATTCACAACTCAAATTGCAAAATCTGCCAGCTTACTGTTCACACTGGTCATTGGCAAATGGCCACACACACAAACAAACGCAACAAAATATACACAAAGGTGCTGTTCATGAAAAAAAACGGTTTACGAGCGAAGCTTGGTGGCGAATCTTCCTGCCCTAAAAGACTGTTATCTGGCGATTTCCATAAAATGTGTTCAGCCAAGTTTTTTGGGGTTCCTCTTTGGGGCTGCTGATGTTGAGACAAACCCGCTAAATCCATCTACATCCCATCAAGCAACCGCCGCGTGTTTGACACCATGGACAGATTTCAAAGCATTCTCCACCACGCCCACGCAAGCAGCACAAGTCATACCTGTGCAACCACTTAAATATCACTGGGTCTTTGTAAACTGTCGGTTATCCCCCCGATGATTAACAGCTCGCCCCTGAAAACTGATGGTTGGAAGACAAGCCTTTCCTATTGGGATCCGGTAACTTTTCAGTGGCTTTTGCGGTTAAACTTCGGGAAGGGTAGTACCTATAAATTGAATCCTGAGTCTTGGGGTCATAGCTTTCTTAGGGTCTCTTCTCAAATCTTGGGAGAGACAAAAAAACAGAAATAAATTCTAACCTATGTTGGACGCCCATCACAAATCAGCTTGAGACACTATGTTAGTTGTAGGTATGATATTTGAGGTTGAAATGGATACGGAACTGGGATATGATTTGATATCAAAAAACGCATGTAACGGATATTTAAAAAAATGCGGAGATTACAAATCCATTTACTAACTGATGGCTATCACTGGTTCAGATTGACCTGCAAGTAGGCTGAAGTGTGAAGTTTGGGTGGTTCTAACCAGTCATATATTTTTCATGGAACCTGGGAGAACGCATTGTCATTCCTAACAGGACCAGTCACCAACTTCAAACAATCTTTTGAGGGGGCTTCCTATTTTTGATCTGCATACTACACACCACGAATTGGACTCTATATATTTTATCTTCCTCTCTCTCTCTCTCTACATATATAATGTGCATGTATAAATATATTAAATATATACATATCAATGAAACAAATATAAAGGATATATATTTAATATATATATATATATGTACGTTCCAAAAACTGACTCAAATCACCCCATCATTCATCCCCGAGCTCCTGCAACAGCCCGCTGTTAAAAAAGTGCCTGTGATTTGAAGGATGGCTACATCCGGTGCCTTGCGAGCAAAAAAAATATTGACAAAAGATTTCACATATGGATGTTTCCAAAAATAGTGGTACCCCCAAATCATCCATCTTCATAGGGTTTTCCATTATAAATCATCCATTTTGGGGTACCATTATTTTTGGAAACACCCATATTTTGCCACTTGCCCAAAAGTGTGATAAAGCCAACTGGCGGATTGGAGAGCACTCCAAGGATCGGTTTCCTCAAGGATTGGGAAATGCCCTCCCCCCCCCCCCGTTCATCCCAAGATGTGTTTCAAATGCTTCTAGAAATTTCTCGAATAACATACTGTGAACTCCCTTGGCTTCAACAGGTGATCAAACATTGGCTCCATTGTCGTGTTCAGATTAAAAAGAAGGATTGCCAAGTCTCAACGCATCCTGTCATCTTTGCAAACATCATCATACCCTTGCACCTTGCAGTAAGGATTTAGAGATTGCTACATCTTCGTCATTAACAAAACCCACGGGAAATCACTAGATATATCTGCGTACTGTACTTTGCCTCGACTCTTGATTACAGATCATGTTCGGTGGTTTATATGACATGGCAACATTCAAGCACTGCTTGATCCCAGTGGAACCTCAACACTTCAAAGTTACAGCCAAGCCTCGTGAAGGAACACACCAGAAAGTTCATGCCTACCTCCCCTTAAAGGGAAAATAGACTACGGAATTCACCTATGATGATGATACCCATGTCAATGGCCTCTAAGACCACCTCCTTGAGAAGTTGTGCTGGAAGTCCAGCACAACACAAGGCATTCACCAACCTTAGAACCGTAAAACCACTTGGCCATGCATAGGTTTTAACGTCCTTCTCCAACGAAAGGAAGGCATGGAAAAAAAAAACAGCAAGACGTATTTCATGAAATCCTGGGCCATGGGGTGATCAAATCGTTTCTGGCTAACAGCTTCTTGTCATCCTTAAAACGTTGGGGATGGAGAATATACACTCGTGACATTCCATAAAATCTTGGTTGAAGAGTTTGATTTCACTGAGGATCCCAACAAAAATCTTTCAGCTTGGATATGCTAAGAATATAGATATTGCAATCCCCACATTTACAGTAGTCTACCTGGTGGTTGAGGTGAACCTTAGCCAAATTGGATCATTATTTCCCCAAGGATCGGGGTGAACATGCTGAAAAATATTTGAAAAAAAACACCACCTCGATGACAGTAGTTGACTATAGTGGAGTTGTCTTTGGGTAATCTGATTCCTTTTAGAAACTCCTATATCAACAAGCTCAACTGGATCCATCCTTGCATTGCTCTGAGATGAACACTTTTCAGGCGCATCTGACATTTCCACCTCACAATTGGCTGGGAGATGTGGGAGATCACAATGTTGTTGGTCCAGGTGGTTATTGTGGACTCCGGGGCGAAGTGGGCATTAAATATATGTGATTATATACTTCTAGGCTTAATAGTTAAGCGTACATGTATACAGTATACGTATTTGGAGACGTATCCGTATCCCATGCCATTGTACTAAGTGGTTCATAGGTGCTTCATGGTGCTTTCATGATGGATCATTGTAATCTCTGTGCAATCCGTACTGCAAACGATAGTATAATCCCCCATGTCATGCAATCAATCAGATTGTTTCCTCCAGCTTACACTTGGCAGGCTTCCCTCCAATACCTAGAACCAAACAATCTGATTCACCTTAAGCTTAGGATGAATTCAAAATAGAGGCCTGCCTTTTTTGGTGAAGGTCTCACATGATTTTGAACTCGAAACCGAGGCAGTCTCAAATTCCCAAAATTCCTCGGCCGTGAAAAGGGTCATCAAACTTTGAATAGAAAAATAAAGGTACAGAACATGATTAAGCATACGAGGTCTATGACCAACAACCCACCGGGAACAAATGGGTTTGTTGTTTTTCTTTGAGTCGATTCTAGTACAATATATTATGGAAACACCTGCAACAAATGGTGTTCAAGTCTTTATTATGAGCTGAGTGGTAGTACAGGTGGTACAGTACATTATTATTGCATTTCATTTCTGGAACTCTTCAAATCATTGATTCAATTAATTGAGCCACGAACATCCACGAACAAAGTTCTCTACCAGATCACATCGCATGATACTTGTGCGGTTCAACAGGATTCCCACGAGAGAATCCTTCATTGTCCTTTTTTAATCGTGATGCTGGAGTTCACCATATATCACAAGAAACAACCGGAATGAAACGAAGGAACCCCTGTCACGTGCTATGTTCTGGTAACCTATGTTGCACAACAATCCCTCAAGATTCGCTTCCCGTTGGCCTCCATGGTACTCAAGGGTTCATTGAAAGAGGTGAGTTCTCCTCCTGAACAAAAAAAACATCATCACCAAGAATTTCAAGTACTTAAAATGGAGGTACTGAACTACCAAACCTTATTTTTTGGCTATGTTTTTTTGGAGGGGGGGGTGGGTTTTCAGGTTTTCCTTAATAAGGACCATCTCCATACAGCTGATATGCAGGACTGGAATGGTACCGAAAGAAATGTTTGGTCAGCATCCAAGAGCTCGGAAACCTGGAGATTTTGTGGCCCAAAAAAAACAGAGGTTCGAGCGGAAGAGCCTCTGTTTGCTTGTGATTCACATTGCGTTGCTGCTATTTGATCCACGTTTTTTTCATTAAATAGCTGGCCAGGTGGAAACCTCTTGAAATTCAGATATGATTTCCAGATCAGTCATCCCCTTTTGAAGTGGGCACAGCCTTTTGAAGTGCAGGAGGTGCACGGATTCTTGTATGAAAAACAAGGTCGAAACATACACTGGCAGATTGATTCTGCAGTGAAAAAATCTGACGGAATCATTCCCTTCAAAGCAGAATCAATAACAATCTCTTCACCCACCCAACCTGTGGGCTTTTGTAAGCCTATAGATTTACAACCCTGTGGGTTTGTGTATCCCGGGACAAGCTAGTGACTAGTGGGTATAAGGGTATAGCTTTGGGGGAAGGGGAAGCAGTTAGGATTCTCATGATGGATGCCTTGTACATTGCCACGGTGGGCGGCCTTGACCGCCTTGACCTATGGGTGCGCGCTTGGGGTTTCCATCACCACATTCACCTAGCTAAATTTCAGGACCGAATCAAGGCCATGATCCATCTCATCTCATCAATCTGATGGTCGCCATTTCCGCCCAAAAAGAACCAAAGGTTGCCAACCCTGATCCCCTATCGGATCATACCTGAGGTCGGCACCTACAAAACTCGCAATCTCTTCCACCAATTGCCGTTCTGAGTGATCCATGCTGTGCAAATTCCTCAGTGTCACAGGCTGTACAGCATACGAAAAAACTGGAGTCATCAAATTACCGACCAAAAAAACTGCACTTTTATAGGAAATCACTCAGAATTGCAATGCATTTGCTTTGTTTAATGTTTGATCCCTCCAAGTAATTTGTGGTAATCACTCGCGGACAAGTATCACATTGAAAAAGTCCTTCAAATTTCAGGGGTCCTGCTGGTCACTTTATTGGTGTAAATGGATGCTCCCTTCCCTAGTAACACCTTAAGACATGGTGCTCAAAAACCCTATTCTAGATGGAGAACTAGCCATATCTATTTATAGATATACCTGAGGTATGCTATAGGAGAAGAAGAGATGTCATCACCAAGCCATCAATCTCAGGGCTCGGTCCCCGAGGCTAAAAACATCCAGTAGATTTCCATCCTGTTCATAATGATACCACATCTTGAGATGCTTCCCCTCCCAGTAACCGGAAGCCCAATGCAGGTTGATCCCAGCAAAATTGTGGAAGCAACAAATGAAACAATCTTCTGGTTGACCACTGCCATCTTAGGAAGGAAAGATGGACAACCCACTTCCCCCCAAACGACAGCAACAACCTCAAACCTCTGCCGCTGCCGAGTCTCTGAAGTATCAATGTGAAGCGCCCCGTAGGCATGGAGTTGGGCTTTAAATCTAAGGGCTTGCCTCAATAGCAAGGATGAGATGACTGGACTTTATTCCTAAATGTAAAAAAAGATCAACCACCCTGGATCATGTTGTAAAAATATTTACACCCCCAAAGATTAACTAATCGAACCTGTTCAAATGTTCAAATGATGGTGTTTGGTTCACATGATTCTCCCGGATTCCAGCGTCCGTGTTCTCAGGTTCCAGCTGTTCATCTTCCGGGGTGTAAATTCTACATATAAGCAGGGGAAGCTGGAATCTCCGCACGCCCCATTTCGAGACTGGAATTTTGCATGAATCCTGTATTTGAAGAGATTCTAAATTTCAAAGAAGCATACACAGAATGTATTTAGTTTAAATATATATGTAATGAAAGAAACATCATCAAGGAAACATTCTACATATAAATATCACAAAGTCCAAAAGAAGGAACTTTGCGCTTAAGTACGGATTCAGAAATCCTTTACTTAATAAATCCCCCAAAAATGACCTGCTTTTTTTTTGGCTTCAGCCGGACTCCTATAGTCAAGCAGCAACGACAACTGCCAGGTGCACATCGACACCAAGGAGATCCGCACCTCTATTGTGGATGGCCGGCTGCCGATGAAGCTACCCCGACCCCCAAAAAATCATAGCAATCATCAGTAGTCAGCACTAAGCATATGGTATTATTCACATAGCCATCATAAAATAACATATGGTAAACACATAGTCCATGATGCAGTTCTCACAACTAACCTTTTAGAATTTTTAGACTCCTTTATATTGATTGAAGTTAGGTACATCTGCACTCGTTGCTGCCTTTTTTGGGGCTTACTTCAATGGTTGAGGTATAGATGACTTATCATGACTTAGGAACCTTCCGGAGATGCGAAAACCCCAAACCTTGAAGTGACTCCAAGTGAAAATGTTGGAATTACCACACGGGTTAGTTGATTATGTTGGTGTACTATCACCACAGACCTCCATACTACGGCAATGGCCCTTCCTCATGAAAAAAAACAATTCTAAGCCCAGAATCCTCCCTACCTTCATAAATCTTCTGAAGTAGAGGTGGGTGTAAACTAGAATATGCTGACACTGTTAAACCATCACCAGTTTGAACAAATAATTGGCGACTGAAAGAATTTCCCATGAAAGAAGTTTTGAGTTGTTCAGCTCTTGGGGTCCCTAACAGGTCAACCTGTCTCCATTCTGTCCATTTTCCCCGGCCCCAAGGTGATGCATCCCATAGCTATCGATGCAGTTTCTTTTGAACAAAATTATCAACAGCAAGCTGCGAATAATGTTTATCAACTGCATAAACTATTTCCTAACACTTGAAACATCAAAAATCCCGCCAAAAAAAAATGAAACAACTTAACTGCACTTTTCATCTTCTCTGTCCGACAACGACTCCTGGATTGATCTACCGAGATCTACCGAGATCCCACACTGAGGACACACCTGAGGCGGTGTGAAGAATTGGATCAAGTTGGATCCATGAATTTGGGGCGCTTGGCATGCTTCTGGCAACAGAGATGTTTTGGGAGGTTTCCTAAAATGGTGAGTTTCCCCAACAATTTCCATGGGTTTTCCTGCTAAAATAATCATTTTGGGGTGTGAAATGGGGGTGCCACCATTTGAGGAAACACCCATATGGTTTGGAGTACGCCCCTGAAGATGAACATGGAACCCAAATCATTGAAAAAAACAGGTGAATTTCGGGTTCAACATGTTTATTTTCGGGGGTGTAGTGATTTGCATCCTGCTATGGTAGTTTCAGGGATGGTAGCAACACATGAGTAACTCCTCCAGGGCTCCAAACAACTGTAGCAACTCAAATCTCAATAAAAAACCCCATGAAAACCCAGAAAATGTCGCCTTCCCACCTTTTTACTTGCTAGATATGCAATTTTTCCCCAAGCAATTTCCCCACAGAAAACTAACATGGCTGCCTGGAAAATCACCACTTTTTTGAAAAGAGATACATCTTCATTCATGGTCGATTTTCTATGATTTTCTATTGCCAAAAGTTAGTTTTGGGGGGGTGGTCATTGGCTGACTTCAATGTTTTTGTTAGCATTTCGTAGCGCCCAATGTTACTACCACAACACCATGCACAAGCTCCCTTTGTTTCCTATGCCTCCAGTTTGCCGGAGGCGATTCGGCCACTTCCTGCCCACTGTTTTTTTTTGGGATCTGTGGGTTTGTCACTTCCAATCCATGTATCATGGATGTAACATGTGGTGTTGTCTATTATGTTGCGGTGACATGACCCATGATTATTTTTTAAGGTGTATTCAAAAAGAACCAATGTCCAACTTAAAAGTCACACCCTTTTCTACTACAGTACGCTTTTTCAAGCTGTCAGTCATCATTAGCGCCTGCAAGTAAAGGCTGATGCAACGTTGCCATGTTGCAGGTTGCCACAAAAGTCTTCAGGATTTGGTAAAACAGCCGTGAACAATTCCATCCTTTACATCTAAGAAGGCTTTCTGTTCATCCTGTTTGGCCCTAAGGCTGAAACCATTGAATGACAGTCTATATCATGGAACCTAGTTGTAGCATCTTGTAGCTCCTGAGTATGAACAAAAACTTTCGATAACCCAAGCTCTTTAGCAATTTGTTGAGCTCCATATTAGTAGGACGCATCATGAGATCTTACGGGCGCCATTGTAACCCTCCGCGGGGTTTTTTGGGAGCCGATATGCTGCAAGAGGAGAATCGCACTTCGCATCTGATTTGGTGGAGAGTGGCAACGTCCCACGGTAAATCTCATGAAGGAAAACATCATTGGGAAAATGTGACTAGCCCAACTAGGAGACCAGCCATCAGTATATATGTTATATTATTTTATGCTCAACTCAGGAAAATATGTCCATATTTACCAACTAGACGATACGGTCAGTATGTCATGTCTGGGTGATTTGTGCTCTCCCAAATATCGATCTATTTGACATGATTTTCTGACAGCATTGCGGCATGAAACAGGCTAGTGAATTGGATGACAAACATGGCAGAACTTCTTGCTAGTGAATTGCCAAACCCATGCATATACAGTAGAAACATATAGAATATGAAAAACTCGATTGAGTCATATTGTCTTTAAAAAAGTTTGCTGTTCTTCAAAGCATTCAATATATTTGTTACAACAATCATAGTCAGCAGGGTTTTAGCATTCTTGTCACCTTGTTTCTGACCCCTCTTCAGTCTCAGTCCAAGCTTTCGTCACCTCCAAGTTGCTTTCCACTTCTATATCTAAGTCAATTTTATATACATCAGTTTCTCATGTCACCACAACAACAACCAATACCATTCAGTTGATTTTTCCTAGTTGGTAGTTTCAACCCAATTGAAAAATATTAGTCGAAATGGGTTCATCTTCCCCAAGTAGGGATGAACATTAAACAAATATTTGAAACCACCACCTAGATAACCAATACCATTCAGTTTAATTCTTTTTTGTGAAACTACAACAAGTTCCACACCACTAAACTTACCGCGTGTGTTGGTCTTCAGGGTGGATTAGTTGATTGCCTCTCTTACTGCTCGCCTATCACTTGATGTCTCTGGCTCTAGCCACAAAAAAAAAGGTAGGCTTGGTAGCAATAATCCAGCAAACAAAGTCAATATACCTGGTATATATATAATAATTACATGTTTGACATATTTTGACATGTATATAATTACCGCGAAAGTCTGACCAGTCATCAGAACCAACCACCTGAGTTCCACTTCCACCTCCTTCGCCGTTTTCACGCCATTCCCCTGCAGAAGCCCCGGACAGGCGAAGCGCCAAAGAAATCGCCTTCAACCCCCAGCGTTGGGGTGATCCCCTTCTGCTTAGGGATACTTGAATGCTACAAACACTGTTTGGAATGAGGCATGAATTTCATGCCAAACCATTGTGGGCCCTTGGATCTAGCCACTATAATTATGGCAGAACTAACAAAAAATACAAAAACGTTCACCGATTTCACATTTAGTTTCCAATTCATGCCTTGAAAGAGCATTAGATGTGTTTTTTATAACTGAGAAGTGCATCTACTGACAGTGGATGTCCAGTGCTACGATAAAGTCAATTCATTTGGGATGCTCCCAACAACACGCTTGTGGAAAGTGAAGGTTCAGGTACATATCCTTATACAAATGTGTTCAGCTCATCCTGGTGGTCACCCATTCCTGGTATCAATGTTGAGAAGGGGAACACCTTCAAGTTGGGGGACATCAACTTTGATGATCCCTAGGCATCCAGTCATATCCTAAAATGATGATTGGGGTGTTCAATCACCTCCGAAACGCATATAGTATTAGGGTTCCATAACCATTCTCAGGTGAGTCAGGATTTTTTAGGAGATCTAAGCCTAATTCTTGCCTCACCTTTGCCACTCATTTTGAGTGATGTTAAAAATCACATCAAATCGAAGTGGGTCCACATCGTTAGCACTCCTGAGACTTAGAGTTCTGTTGAAGCCACGCAAGGAACCTGTGAATCCCATTGCACTGGATGCTTCATAAGGTGCTAGAATGATATCTACTAAACAGATGTAACATGAGACCCCATGTTGCCCAAATAACCAGCTTCTCTTTCAGTTTTTCTTTCACCCAATTCATTGAATCACACTTCATGTCGACAGGTTTTGGCCAGCATTTGGTCATCTGGCCCGCATTTTTCATCCACGCAATGCTGAACACGCTTAGGAAAGGAACCTCCTTTTTAGGAAGCACCCAGCACTGCATAATCGATGACTGATGACAAGTTCCAACTGGAGAACGAAACAACAAGTTACAAGTTGTCATCACCCTTCATCAAAATGGATCCAACGAACTTTTCTACTTGTACAACCTGACAAGTTGATCTTTCCCCTACCACTTAAAAAAAGCGGTAGATAACTTGAAAGCACATACCTGACATCTCTTTGAGGGTGTTATAAATATAAATAGACATAGACATATATGTTGCGCCATTTTCGATTGACAAAAAGGCAGCACATTCATTCTATAATATAAGGACCCTAAGGACACTTCCAAGAGCTTGACTATGATAATCTTGAGTCTTTTTTTGCCCCCTTTTCTTTTGGAAATTCTATCTCAGCAGGACTGACCTCGAATAGCTACACACGCAAAAAATAAGTAACACACCCGACATAAATCTCAGGTGTAGGTGCGTGTCCAGCGCCTGGAACAGCCGACATCACCATCAGGTCACCCCAAAAACCAAGGGAAGTATATCATTGAAAATCAAGGGATGGAAGGAGTCTTGCCCAACCATATACCCAATATTATACAACAACCCCAACCCCCAAAAGGAAAAGGTATAGCTGAATAGTATAGGTTCAATTTTTTTGAAATTTCCTCATACAGTTCCTTTTGGATTGGGATTCGAGTTCCCGAGAATTATCAAGGAACACATACCTGCAAACAAAAAGGGCGATATAGAGATGTTTGTTGGGCTACGCTGCTTGGGGTTTAAAGCCTGCGAAGGAAACTAGTTGCTTACTAAACTGATCGAATTTTGGTGGTTCCATGCCTATTTGAAGGTTAGCGGAGTATCTGAACCAAAAAACACCAAGAAAACAACTTCTCAGGAATCCCAACTTCATATGTGAAAGCCGTCAACCCGCCTCCGTCGAAAGAGGTCGAAAGGTCCCGGGCTGGAAACCCATGTGGAAGTATTCCAAGCTAAACCATACACCCAGCCATCCTCATCACCTGTGTATCACCGTTCAGCAGAGTCAACACCTTTTTTGTTGGCAAGTAACTTTTTGGCGAATTGGCTTGGTTTGATTTTGGAATTGCTACTATTTTTGATGGAAAAAAATCCTGCTAGGCAGTTAATTGGTCACTTATCATCACGTACCCATTGCTACTACCAGATTTTACATGAAATCCTCAGTTGGTGCAGCATGAGACCGCCATCAAAAGTAAGGCAACGGTACTCCATCAGTATAAATCATCACTGTTTTCTGGAAGTCCAGTAGCATCAAAGATAATTTGGAGACGTGTAGGGTAACATCATTGAGGTAGCGCGGATCGTCTTGCCGAGCTGAGCACATAGACACGTTGATTGTTTTTTTGTTGCCCGGTGGTTGTTTTCAACCCATCAATCTTTGATAACACATATCCACCTGGTACTGCTGGTGACATTTTTGGGTTCCTGACTTCTCTTGTTATCTTTGGCATGACTCCCTACTCCTAACAATAGTATCTCCTCCGGACTTTTGGTCCAGGTGGCCGACAAGTGGTATCATGACTGTTCAACATGCTCTGGACCCCCGTGACGCACTCTCGCCAGAACTAGGGGTGAGAAACCAAGGGTTTTTCAACATGTTGGAAAATAAACATTCAATCATGACTGGTTGGTGGTTTCAACCCATCTGAAAAATATTAGTCAAAATGGGAAGTTTCCCCAAAGAGGGGTGAAAAAAAACATGAAACCACACCTCAATGATCAATAAGGCGTTGTAGTGCTATTATTCACCTCTAGGTTCCCTTAAGAAGGCCGAACAAAAAAATCCTTACCCTGAAAGATGGGAGGCTGATGGGGCCATGACCCAAACACAACAGCTCCACATCAAACTGCCTTGACTTCTGTCAATATGCCAAGAAGAGTACCTGATCCGCACATACACATTGGTTCTGGAATATGGTGGTTGAAACCTACTTTCCTTTTACTGCCACGTCTGTTTTCAGGGTCGATGTTAGATTCAGGGAGTGTAAATGACAAGCATGGGTCAGACTCAACTCCTTTTATCTCTGGGATCAAAATTCGGACCAATTCAGCTGCTGTGTTTGAAGCTGGAAACTTCCGTACAACCCTTAAAAGCCCTGGTAAAACTGCTCAATTTAGGACGGACACCTGGAACTTTGGTAGCCCAATTCTGCTTGGTTGGTCATCTGATAAATTCACCGCTGTCACATCCGCCTTTATTTGGGGAATCTTGCCCCCTTCCAGCGAAAGACGAACGAGCTGACATGTCCCATCAAAGGTGGGATATGTTAAATCATCGCTTTAAAAAAGTTGGAAAAGAAAACATGAGGGGATATATAGTTGTCCATTTTTCCCGGGGCATCTAACGGCTTGCCCTAAGTCACTCGCCCGGATCTAGCCGCCCATAGCCCCCCAATATCTTAAGAAATCCTTCAAAAGTTCCTTAGCCAATTTTGGCTCACTGGTGAAGCTGGGTCGGTTCCTGCCATTGGCCAAAAACATGGAGTCACTCCACTCATCAACGAAAAGAACCATTTGCTATATGTTTTTTTTAATCTTCCACCCTGATACTGATCACTCACGGGCGAAAATAAACAAAAACAGCAATCTTCATCAATGAAGGTTGAATTGTTATGCACAACCCGACGGATCGCCAACTATCAACCCGGGATCAATGTCAACCGCTGATAACCCCTGTGTGTTGAGGCTTGGGGGAAAGTACCCCAGTGACAGGTATAGTTTGCTTACAGTACAGTAAATATTTCTTGTATCTTTGATCATTGCCAGTGGATTTGGGCCTCAAATTCCTGCAAAACAAACAGTGAATGACACGGATGCTTTCAGACATCATTTGTTACTCATCAATTCCTCAATCCAAACGCGACTTTTGTTGTGTCACCGTTTTATTTTTTTCAAAATCCAATCCTTTCCACGGGCACGGTTGGTAAAGGCTCTTGTCCAATTCCACCGGTGGGATTTTCCTGGCGCAAAAAAATTGGCGAGTTAGGGTACCACTCACCGGGATGTTTGGAGCCCAATAATTGGCACCACAGCTGCGTATACAGTGTACAAATAATAATACATACATATACATATATATATATCTAAAATATCGGCGACAGTGGCGAATCATCTGCAGATTTATACTATGAACAAAAAAGATCGGCGTAAGTTATGAATGATGTACAGTGGTACATAATCAAAGAAAAACGGCGTAAGTTATGAATGATGTACAGTATGTACAGTGTACAGTGGTAAATAACTAAAGAATTATTATTAATTATATAAAATTATAAACAAAAACTCGTCTATCATTGGAAAGCTTCGGGAACCCTGCTGCTGGGGTGGCGTATTTACTGTATAAGCACGGCTATTTGCAGCTGGTGGAAGGAAACCTCAAATACAACTTTGGATCGATAAAGCTTCGGGGCGTTACCCGGGAATCTCGCCTAGCTGGAGAATCCATATTATGTAAATATCAAATAGTTCATTGGCATGCAATTGAATCGTGTATTTCAAAGGAAGAACATTAACTGTTCAAGAACCTATGTTGAGTTCAAAAAAGCACATCTTCCCACCCAAAAAAACGACAGGCTCAAGAAAAAATCGATCTTGCCGATGCCGAAGGGTTGGGATAGTCAAACCGCCATCATTTGGTGTGGCAACTGTATATGCAACCCTTGTCACTTCCAACATACCGAAACCATGTTGCAGGTAACCAAACATCAACAAGGAATCCTGGTGTTCAAAAACCGTTAGGTTCAGGTTCTTTTTCATGTTCAGGGATGTTTGAAGTTTTGAAAAACAAAATGCACATGGGTATACGGGGCACGCACACACACACACACACAAAACCCTCGCAAAAACCCTGGCTCATGATTCATGTGCAAACGCCTCATGAATAAGGTCTGATTAGGGGATGATCATGAAAGAATCTCAACTGATCTCAACTGTGCCCATTTAAAGTTGCATTCCCTCATTCCCAACTAAACCTTCGCGAGCAACTTGACAACCCTATGCTTCTAGCAAAATCCTGCAAATCAGAAATGAAGCCTTATTAAAAACAAAGAATCAACCAACATTGTCCCTTAAGGATACCTTTAAATATGGCCCTATTTCCCTTTGTCTTCAACAGGCAATGGGAGGAGGCCCACATTTCCTATTAAAAAACCGCTCGGTTGCTCCTGGTGACCGCTGCGAGTTTGTCTAAGCCAGGAATAAGATGTGGATGACGACTACCACTGCTGTCCAGCCACCTGGCCAAAAAAACCGTTGGATGTCACTGTGTCCTAGGTGGGAGGTCATCACAAATCATTTATATATATATATATTATACATCTCATTTCTTTCTGTCACATCTTGTTTATTTTTTTGTGGCCAGGAGAGGGATTCTTAATAATGATTGTACGAATCTTTCCCCTCTTTATCTCCCAAGCATCGTTCCACATGCGTTTGGCCTCCAGCTGGTTTCTGTTTCAATCATCGAGCCCCAATTGGGTGTCTTCCATTCTTTGGACACCTTACAAAGGGACTCGCCATGTCAAAATCCAAGGCGGAGAGTCCAAGGTTTACAAGGGACATCAATGAATCAAGGCACGCAAGCAACAAAAGCAAACATATTGTTGTTCTCACTGTGGTAAACTAACCTGACAATGGAAAATAGACCCCATTGAAGATGGATGTGTTTTTAATTGCTATGTGGGTTTCCTGGAGTATAACTATGCCTAACTGGAAGCTACTCCCGTACCCAGGAAGCTGATTTCATCATGATATGTTTTCCTGAAGTCGACGAAAATCTGATATGTTTTTTTTGGGGGGCCTTGGAAATCTTCAATAATCCAGGTATATAATTAGACTGGAAGGGCCAAGGGGTTTGGTTGCCCCTTGCAACCCGGTTGGTGGTTGCACCAAGCCCATTGAAACATATTTGGAACAGTACGGCGATCATCCTATCCCCAAGTTTCGTTGGAAATGTTTCCTTAAAAACAATCGAAGAAACCATCACTTCTGTCTTTGACAAGAACGTGCAGGACTCATCCACTATCATCCACCTACTTTACTTTACTTTACTTGGAATGAACATTTACGAAGGAACTTCCAGTCTTGTTTGCAGGCGACAATCTTAAAGGCTGCCACTGCAGCCTTCGCAACCGGCTCTAAAGAATACACCCTGAAAAAATAAGATTCAACCCCAAAATTGGAGGTTTGGTTCAGGTGATTTTCCTTATCAATTGGGTGGTGTTTAGGTTCCAGCCGCTAATTCTCAGGGGTGCACTACGCCAAGCTTAGAGCAACTCCAGTGTTTCAGGTGCGAACTGTTAGTTTCAGGGAGCCTTCCAAACAAAATTGGTAGGCCAAAATTGATCTGTGCAACTTAGGAACCATCTGAAAACTTTCCACCTCGAACACCTCTAGCACTCTTTGTCCTGCGCCTCCTGGGCAAGATGAGGGGACGAGGACGGAGGAGTATTGGGATATAAAACTTCACAGTGGCCTATGGGGCTTCGTACAAACAAGGACTCTCTTGCCAGGGTTGTGTTGGATAAAAAAAGTTTGGAGTTGCATATCGTGGCACTCCTTGACATCCATGAATGCTACCTCAAAACAAGGCACCTTTTTGTAAATGTCTTGGGCCCCAGCCCCAGGGGGCGTATCCATCATATCTCATTCCATCGAAAATCATATTCCTTGTATTTTACTGATGAGCTGTCGACCAAGTTCTAGTTCTATGTGCATCAGCGAACTCCCAACGCCAATAGCTAGCAGCTAGCCTCCAGTACTCCAATGTGACTTAAGCATGGAATTTACCATGTTTCCTTGCAAGTACTTTTAACATTTATCCTCCCATAAACTAGTATAGCAACAGAAATCTCCCAGTTCTAACCAAAAGTTAATCTACTTGCATGGAGGATTTTCCAGCAAACTACTAGTGTATACCAAATTACTAGAGGGTGATCCGCGATTCATATCAATTAGTACCAAAATCACCATGGGAATTGGAAAATCCCCTCTGCCTCTGCAAAGTCTTGGGTTTCAGAAACAAATGAAAACACACATGGAGCACTATTATGCAACCTCTTTAACCTCCCCACGAAAAAAGACCGACACATCACACATCCCTCCATTTCGAAGCCATACTCTGCGTCCTAAAAAACACAAAAAACAAACATAACACACACATACCAGGACCCTCCAAGAGAGTCAAATTTCAGCCCCCCAGGTCTGTTTTTTGGATGGTAAGGGGCTCAAATTTCAGATCCTTGGAGGGTGCAAGTACACACAATTCTATGATAATCTCATAAACACCCAGTGTTCGGTAAGGTCCAGGTGTCCTGAGATATGGGATAAGCGTTCCTCGTTCTTGGCATCTTGCAATGCTATTCGCAACTCGTCCCAGTTGGCTACACCTGCCAACCAGCAGCCGTGTGGCAGTCCAAATGGGGATCCATGGAGATTCCTGATACTACGTAAGATGTTCATGTTGATATTAGTTGGATTCCGATGATTCTCCTAGAGTGCCCAATCTCTTGAGATACTGCATATCATATCTATATGTGCATCTCATTGTATTTCCTTAATAATGTCTCCCACGGCTAAAAATACTGGTTTGCTATGAGGGATCTAAATTACAGTGGCTTATTATAATCCCTATATGTACATGTGCATAGATTTTCAAAAAAAGATATGATCACTGGGTAGTATCATCACCGGTACACCCCCAAAATTCACATAGCCCCTGAAAAATGATCGTTGGAAGAATAAAACCATCCTTTTGGGATTTGGGGCGAGCTGTTGTACTTCCGGGGTGTATACAGCAAATAATCCCAAGGTTTTCGGTCGTTGAAACCTCCTGGCTAGTCAACCTACACACCCAAGGGTTTCCTAAGGCCTTATTAAGACAAACCGATGGTTACTGTAATAAACCCTTGATAAAAACCTTGTTTAGAACTGAAGGGGGGTTCGTTGGGGGGGGGTAAGTTGAACCAGCCATAATAAAAACCCTCACGGATGGCACCTTGTTGACTTGCTACTTGTAAGCCTTTCACTAAGGTTTGTGCCACCGTAGAGGAAGGCAAGCGTGCCATGGGCAACAACAGGGTCCGGCCTCCAACATCCGGGCCGAGATGCTATACGGAAATGATGGTTTGTTTTTTTTAGTCAAGGGAGTATTTTAAGCACTATATATATAAATACAAATACATCCATCTAACCTGAGATAGCTTATATTCACAGTAAGGCCTTTCGAATCTTTTGGAGGTATATTTTTTGTAGATTCAGCTGGGGTATGCATCATTAATCATAGATCTCCAATGCAATCCTTGAGCCTTCTTTTTTGGCACCTTATTGCAAACAGTGGTGGGGAGGGGCATTAGGGCCCAGCATAGTTTTTCCTGGTATGACTCCTGACAAATGACGCTGACTTGGGTTGATCACTAGGATGAGAGAATCGGAAACAACCACCTGACTTGTGCAAATAAACGCCCCAAGTGGAAGTCATATGAGAAAAACCGCATCATGTTCGTTGGAAATTCTCATTTTAGATGGACTCTGGCATTTTCCGGATGAGCCCAAAAAAAAGACCTCTCTCAGTGAACATATTTTACCATATTTTACCCATTCTTGGAGGATCATCCCATTTCAATAAGTGGTTACTAACCATTGTGATCCGAAGTCCCTTAGTACGTAGGGTTATTCCCATTCCAAATAAGCTTTTCATGGCTTATACATGGGGTATCATGGGGTTACTAACCACTTACAAGTCCTAGCCGATGATCCCTCCAAGTTCTCACCAACCTCAACGGGCGATTTCCCACCAGCCGCCTTGATGCAGCTCTAACTTCACTTGAAAGTCTCCCGAAGATGATTGGGAATCTTGAATCTCCTCACATTCAGGGTTTTCGCCATCCAAAACCGTTGGAAAATGGTGTTTTTTAAACAAAATCACAGCACGTTTCTTGGTGCTTGGATGCTGTTTTGCCATCAAAAACCGTGGATTGTTAGGTGTTTGAAAAACAAATTGCCGCAAGACTACGTTTGTTTCTTGGGGCTTGGGGGATGCTGTTTAAAATGCTTTCTTTAGGCCCCAACATGTTTCGTAGGGTTTCCACCAATTTTAAGGTTCATCGGAATGTGAATCGAAGGTTTCTTTGGCTGCTCTCCAGGCAAATCTACTATTGATAATCCCTGATTTGCCAGTGGTTGGCCAATGTCTGGTGCACTAAATTGCAATACCCCGTGCAAACCCTCTGAATTTGCAAATTCGAATAGATAGGGCTAGGGTTTCCCAAATAGACGACAAATAAATGAAACCCCATAGTGTCTTGTAGTTTTCCACCTGTACCAACTAAATCACCAAGAGCGTAACTGAGAAGCTTACATCGTTTATATATACAGCTTAACATAGCTTACAGTAACAACATCCTCTGCACACCCTGAGAGGGGAACAATGTGACAAGCAATGCCAAAGAAAACACAATGGACGAACTATCTTAAGCACCGAGCATCTTTGATTTCAGAAAATTTCACCAGGTGCTTCACTGCTTTTCGCAGCACTTCGGGATCAACATTCTCTTGCTGGCTGCCGTTCATCAAATTCCTTAGCATTGTTGCAATGTTTCACCATGCCATGTTTTGGGAATCATAAGTGTATACTCCCCCGAAGCAACCCCACCACAAGCAAAGGTTTATTAAAGGGTCATGTATCGCCTGTTTCTCCCTTCATCAGGCTGTTCCTGTTTAATCTTGTTTACCCATTTTCCTGTAGCTTTGAAAGGGGCCGGCATTTAGCGATAAGCAAGTAACGGCTCTGAGTATCTCCCTGGGCTGGTCAAAGCACGCCAGGTGGCTGTCAATGTCAGGAGTGTAGTCATCCCACGATGCAAGTTGGTACGTGATGCATCAATCAATGATACTGTTGATGGAAGAAATCCTGCACCAGTTGATATGGTAAATTTCCCATTATTTGAAGGGTTTCATGCATGTTGGGTGGTGCAGGATTTCTTCCATCAACAGTATTAAGCCTTCCCTTTAAGATCTTCAGGTCGACAGGAGTTGGTTTGTTGACTTCTTTGAAAAAATTGATGCGCAAAAAAACCGGACAAGAGATAGAGGGACACATGCTTAAACAAAAGGTGCCAAATGTACAAATCAACTCATTGCATAGGTATGATTGCATGGGTGCACCTTGCACTTTGGTGTTGCTGCCCTGAGTACAACTTACCGTTGGATTGCTAAGATAAATGCCAGTATTCGAAGAGTTTAAAAAGAATTATTAGTTAAAGTAGCACTACTACTATATACATGTCATGTACTAATAAACGTATAAACAGAACTATATTTGATGAGCAAATTAAGATAAAACCCTGGCGAAAAGGTGATATTCTCCAACATCAGCTGGTTAACATCAGCTGGTTTGGGAGTTCTACCATCAACAGCATGTTTGGGGGATTTCCCTCTACAAATGATCTACTGGATGTAGTATGTTTCAGGGTCACTCACGCCTCCCTTCACTGGCGGGATTCTGCAAACCATCCCAATGGGACACTGCGGTATTGATGGGCCTCGTTCAAGGCCCAGAAAAGGCAAATGGGGAGGGAGCTACTATTTATAGACTAATTCACAAAGTGCCGCGAGAAATTCCACAATTTGCAGATGTATGCCTTATGAAATGAAATTAAACAAGCAACAACATCCAGTACTTTTGCCAGAAGGTACAGTATCATGCTTTTAAAAACACATACAAACATATCAAAAATATGGAAAACTTGAACATCTCCAACAGTAGGAGTCCTGCCGTCAAAAAAGTCCAAAGAAGCTTCTGGATCATTTGACCCCCATCCTCTGAGGTCCACACTTCAGCATTTGGGAGAAGAGTCGTACCGCCGTTTCCTGAGAAAAAAAAAACATGGGTTGCCCCCCCCCAACCCCCCAAAACCCACGAGTTCTTTTTTGAAGCGTGTCTAGAAGGATTTGTTTCGAGAGAAATGTGATGCCACCTTTCAACTCAAAATTGTTGGCAAATTGAATTTGTTGAAATGTTTTGGTTTTGGTTGTTCACAAACTTCCCAATGGTCGCTTGAACATGATGGGCCTATTCCATACAGTAATGTTAGGTACTTGAAACGGTAGGAATCTCTCCTTTCACCATCTCCACCCCCCAATAAAACCAACGAGGCACCCCTTACAAGGCAGAACAAGTTCCACGACCTCCCCCTGTGTTATTCTCAGCCAAGCATCATCAACTGCAGAAAAGAAGTCATATCCTGAAAACACCAAACGGCCCAAACGGTCCGGAGAATGATACTGGGAAAATGGTTCAGAAATCCGGCTAACCAGTTGTTATGGTAAATAAATGTAAATATGCCATTCCTTGCAGGGTTTTATACGTCCCAGCTGGTTGTTTTGGATTTCTGAACCATCAACAGTATGTTCGCTTCATCTCTAGCTCAGTGTCAAAGCATCTCCAAAGCATCATTTTGGGTATGCATGTTAGTTTTCGGGGATGTAAATCCAGCAAGTGTGGATTCACTAGAAAGGAGCCCACCCCAAAAACATATCAAAGTAATAGCAACTACCATGTAAACATGCCCACCAGTATGTACCTACCAAATTAGCATAATAGATGGCACAACAAAAAAATCTGGCCAAAATATAATAGTTCACCAAGTTTCGGTGTTGTAGTTTCATCAAGCAGGGGAAAAATATATAGGAAAACTACAGGTCCATGAACCTTGGATCTTATCAAGTTGGGTTGTCCCCCTGCCCAGGATGCAATCGTCACCACTAGGGATTACTGATTACTACGTTTTTAGGCACGGGGATCCCAACCTAAACTTTCATGTGCCACGATTGCATCCTGGGGGGACAAGCCTACATAGACGGTATCTATCATATACAGTATATATATATATATATATCCTAACATGACATGGAATTTCATAACATGCTTGCAATTCATCAAATCGGACAGCTCCATGGACAGATCTTCCTCATTTTTGCTGTGTTTTTCATTGAACAAAAATCCGCGTGCTCCGGCAACAGAAACAACTACATCCACCAAACATCGTATACCCTGGGTCCTGCCAAAATACTTGAACACCAGTGCATCTGACGTGTTTTGTTTGAAAAGGGCCCCATCCCAAAAAATAGTGATGATTGCTTTCCGAAACTGTTGCAGGGTTTCGGGCACGACCTAACATGTTAACATATTACTAATGTACTATAAAATTCTTGTTGGCTCCCTCTGTACGGCTGGGGTTACCGAAAAAACCTCCCCCCTGCCTTCTTCTAACTGCGCAGTGGAGGCTTCTATTTGATTGCTGACGGCGGCGCTGATGCCACCCTGACACGGTCGCAACTCAAGTTGATGACCACGTTGCATCGTTGATTTGTTTGTTTATGGGCCTATGGGTGCCTGGTAATTGATAGTAGCTGAATGTAGTTCATCCAGTTGCATCTATGTCATCTGTAGAAAAGATTATTGTTAACAGTTTGTCAAAATGATTCCATCACTTCAGCTTGTTACCAACTTGGGCAATGAAAAAGGAATCACTTAAAACGGTTCATGACTTCTAATTCAGCATGAATGAACATAAAGGATCATAAAGGTTGTCTAGTGTTATGCTGGTTTAGTGGCTTAAGGCTTATGTGTTTCTTCTCGTTCCCAAGCATCACTTACTAACCACCATTGCCGGGTGCCTCTGGAGGATGAAATTCGCCAATCCTGAGTTGAAGTTGACATCTTTTCTGTCAAGCATTGGCTCACTTAGCCATTGGAACATCAAATGAAAAAATCTGGACATACATTTTTCCTGCTATATACACCCCAGAAATCTAACATGGCTATTTTGGGTATCCATGTTAGATTTCAGAGGGGTAAATATCCTGGAAGTCCCCCAGACCGAAACAGCAAGATCATTCTTAGGATCAATGTAAAGGATTTCCTACCAACAAGGGGAGCAAAGTTTGGTTCTTTCGACTGCAAAGGTTTAGCCGGTTGGCCGTTGCATTGGAAATTTGGGGTTGAGAGGTTAAACAATTGCGAATGATCTGAAAACCACCACCTCTTGTATAGCTTCTTCATGTTTGCAAACAAAATAATTCTGGGCAAAGTTTCCTATAATTACCAAACCTGAATTATATATTATATATATATATATAGACATAGATATAGAGCATTTTGGGGGGTGATATTCCTGATCCTTAACCACCATTTGAGGTTGAACCCCAACCGTCGCATTTTCCGTCGGAATCTCCCAACCGCAATTCACTTGCACCACCAAGGGGCTTCAGCTCCACCAAGAGAAAGCGTTGAGGATAAAGACACAAGAGGAGTTTCTTAAAACCTCGACAACAAAAAAAGTCAGAGGTTTTGCATCGCCCTACTCCAGGATTACCAGGTAGCAATATTTAGTGGTTTGAACCAAAAAAAAAGGAGGGGTCTGAAAACAAATCAGAAGTTTTCTAGGTGGTTGAGTTTCAACCCATTTGAAAAATATGCTGGTAAACTTGGATCATGTCCCCAATTTTGGGGGGTGAACATGAAAAAAAAATATTTGAAACCACCACCTAGTTTTGTATACCCTTCCTGAAACCAACAGGATCCAACGCACCTGAAGATAAGATCGAAACCTACAAAAAAAGGAAGGATGGTCTTCCAACCATCAATTTGTTTCAGGTGCCATGAATCCACTTGTGTCCTGAAAAAGGGATTAGCCCCGATCCAATCCTAAGACCTGAGGATTGTGATTGAGAAAATCCACCCCTGCTCTACGGAGGGATCTGCTTAGGTTATAAGAGACAAGGGAGGGTAATTTTCCAGCCAGGATGAATGAATTTTCATGCTGTGGGAATCCAGCGTCTTTTTCTGTTCAATCAAAAGCACAAGATATATATTTTTTTGATTATATACAGGACTAAACTACTAGAATATGCATAGCTATTTTGTACTGAATGTATACTACCATGTACACATATAGATTTATGACTTATAGGATATCTAGATCTTGTGGCGCTCGAACTCAGCTAATTCATGAATAGGTCTGACCCTCCGGGGCAAAGACTCCAGGCCGGCCATAGGGGCTTGCTGTAAAAAACTCCCTGCGCAGCGTACCCCCCCCCCTCAGAAATAAGGGTTTCATAAGGCCTTAAGGGAAACCAATGGGTTAGGAAGACATTAAAAAAATTGAAGGAGTGCCATTAGTAATTAGGCATATCATCAGAGCTGGAACAAAAATGTTGTTAATCAGGACTTGTAGGAAGGCGCACCTACCAGGGATCAGGTGAGGAATTCTGGAGATCGACCATCTGTGATGTGGAATGATGTGGTGCAACCTTTTACGTGGGACTATGCTAGCATGCTGAGAATCTTACTGAAATACACCACTATTTCCAAATCAATACTGTCAACATGGTGGATTGGATGCTGTCAACATGGTGGATTTCCAATTCTGCATTGAATCAGTAGTGTAATTGGATGCTGTAACTTTCAAACGGGATTAAAAGAAACCGTTTTTTAGATAGCCAGCTTCTATACCAAGGGCAATCGCTCAGCTTGGGCATTTACAATATCTAAAGGTGCAGGTCAGATTTGTTACATCAACCATATGTCCCCGTGTTAGTTTCAACCAATACTAATTATTCTTGGAGATTGGTTGCAATTGTCCAAGCACCTTTATTTCAGGCTACTAGTCATCTTTGCTTGGTGGTTTTCAACCCCTTTGAAAAAAATGTTGGCCAAATTTTGGGTTCATCTTCCCCAAATAGGGATGAATATGAAAAATATTTCGAACCACCATCTAGTTCTCATTTGGGGGAGTGTAATTTGTGTAGCTCCGCATGAAAAAGTGCCGAAAAAACAACTCCTTCCTTCGCCCTATTTTAGGCCGAGATGCCATGCTCTTTCAGCATCAACACCTGGCTATAAGACACTTGGGTCCCAGTCAATGGTGCTGGTGGTGTGTGTGTGTCTGGTTGCCTAGGAATTCCTGCATCCAAAGATCTTTTTAACCCGGATGATCACGTGAAAAACAAAAAACGTCTCCAAGAGTTGCAGAATCAAGTGACCTACGGTATTTCGTTGGGGGGGGGGCAAATTCACTTTTAATCTAATTGGCTGCTCACATCTTAGGCGGGAAAAAAACAAACCAACCGATCAAACCCATTTTGCAAAGCTTCCCTTGGTGGGTCATTGGAGGCCCCTTCCAGGCCCCGGGCCCATTTGGAGGGGATCATGGGGGAATATATGACTTGAGTATGACATGAAATCATGAAATGGGGGAAGTCCCGAATCCTAAACTACACCAGTTTGGGGGGGGTGGTTGACATGCCTCAAGTGGCAGCCAAACAAGTAAACAAGTACACACTTAAACGCCGGTGAAAAAACAACCCTCCAAAAAAAATAAGAAGAATTTACGATAATCCCCCCAAACCAGTACTATTTCTATTAGTGAACCTCGGATCCCCCAATCCTAACAATCCTTATGACCACAAAAAAGGAATCAACAAAAACAAAAACAACTTTTTTGAACAACCAGTGCTACTATGTGCTGTTTTTTGGGTGAAACCACTCCCAAACCAAAGATGTTGTCTTCCCAACTCCCTTCAACATGATCCCCAACCTCTTCCAGGCCATGTACGCCACCTTCACCCAAGACACGCTTCAGTTCGGCCTCAGGCAAGGAACATCTGAGATCATCCCAGGACTTGTAAGTGGTTAATAAGCACGGTTAGTAAGTCCCCGAAGTAGTGTTGTTCCCTTTCCAAATGGCCGTTTCATGGCTTATACATGGGGGGTGATCCTAACCCGCTTGCTAGGGGTTATTCATCATTATTGGCGCTTAAGTATTATTGAATATCAGATCCTGGGGGTGGGTAGCATTGGGGGCGCTACCCTTAGGTTCCCAATCTCCAAACCCCGCCTCCAAGGATGACCAAGGTCGAACAACTCCCAGCTCACCAAACAACAAGCGTGGTGGACGGACACGACATCGCCTATGAGGCAAGGCAACAAACTCAGGATGAATCAATTTGGGTGAAGATATCTGGTGGTGAAAATGGAAAATCTTTGATTAAATGTTTGTTGCTTATTATCCTTATTAATAATACCAAACCTTCAAGGTATGGCATATTTACCTACATTTGGGGTAGTTTTGGGGGGTGAAATGTAGGTAAAAAAAACATACATTGAGCATCTGGGAATGCATGTTCATGCCTATAGTGCACCTGAAAACTTGTACCGGCACCCTCCAAGGGGTGGTGATTGATTCCTACAAAGGTGCCTGATGGCACCCTTTACCATCCTATTTTGGCACCCCTTGGAGTCTAGGAATATGTACATATATTGGATCTTCCCCCCACCTAGTAACAGTCACCTTTTTTTT
>DF239535.1:0-91186 GCA_000507305.1 Breviolum minutum Mf 1.05b.01
GTTTTTTTTGGCAATTTGCCACTAAGGATCTTGATGTTCAGCGTGAACTCGAATCAGAGCAGGAGGTTCTGGACAACCGAGGTGCCAATAAAGGCTTCAAAGCCTTTGTTGACTCGACCTGAACGAACGGTTCCATGTCATTTAGTATACGGTTGATGGAGGAAATCCCAAACAACCAGTTGATATGGTAAAAATATCCCATTGTTTATAGGGTTTTATACATCCCAGGTGGTGCAGGATTTCTGAACCATCAACAGTAGGACCTCAACCTTTCTATTTTCTATCCTTCTTTTCTGTTGCGAAGGCTTCGGGGACAAGCTGGATAATGAGGAAAGCTTCTTGACAGCACTTTTCTTCTAAGAGCATTGCTTGGGCGTAGCCTGCACCCACCAATGGACCGAGGAAGAGACATTGTAAGGGAGACCTTGATCAATGTCAAGGAAGACTTATCAATTCTTCACCATGTGGACAGCTCCCAACTTAGCTGGCAGATTTTGCTGGGAAAACACACTACAGCAGAATCTACATTGCCTAGCTTCTTGAGAAAGCTGTGTAAGCTCACTTTCACAGCTTGTCATCGCTTTCTTTGACTTCAAGTGTTTTCGGCTTCAAGGGTCAGGGTTCTTTGTGTTCTATGCATGCCATACTTTCGTGTCATGAAACGAGGCGTTTATTGCATATCTGCTATCAGGGAGTTTTGGCAATCGCTTGCTCCTCAATATTTTCTCTTTGAACTTTGACTGGCACTTTTCTTTCGAGGGTGATAGATCCAGGATGGCAAGAGTAGTTAAGTTAAGAGGCTTGATTGAAACTAATTGCGGTCTCCAGAGCCTAATTTACAGCTGATGAGACTTGAACCAGAAGAGCATGGGGGCATAAGCGGCCGTGCTCGTGCGCTAAACAGTGTGGATGAGATTGGATAAGTGATGATAAGTGTATGGCTGAAAGATGAAATGGAAATAGTTGGCCTGGAACCTGGAATACCTGAGGTTTGACTTCCCTCGCCTTGAGCAGGATCTTACTGTAGCTCTCAGACGGCAGCGGGCCAGTGAGGAAGGGTCGATGGAGTTGGTTGAGGGTTGATCAGCGAATTTCACATATGGCTCCTTTGCTGCAATGCTTGTCACGATCACGCCATGGTTCAGCTACTTAATCTCTCTTGAGAGAGGGGAATGATGCAGAAGGGCGGTTGATGTTACAATGACGTGAGAAAGAAGAGCACTGCAACGCAGGAGTCAGGTCGGAGATCATCATGTTTCACCTTTTAGGTTATGGTGAGTTGGTGACATAAACGAATGGAAAATCCTGGGGAAATTTCTGAAAGGCAAGTCCAAGCATACACAGAACAGTTGTTTCCAAACAGCTAGTCAGAAGTGTCACCTCCTCATTCGTTGGCGTGAGGGGCAAGTGATGGTGCTATTGCAATAGTGGTTGAAAGGTGCATGAGGAGATAAGAAGAATTTGGTTTGTAGAGGCTTCGCTCTTTTTGATTTTTTGGACTGGTTTCAGATCTTCAGGTTTTTGCACGCTCAGTCTCTCCTGCTTCGATTCAACGACTGCAATCAGGGTTCCTGCATTTCCGATGTGAATCATCAAGTAATTTGGAAGGTAAATCAAGAAAGGAAGATAATTTGCACAATGGAAGAATGATGAAACATCACATCTCATTTTTGTCATTTGTCGCGGTACCAGGTTCATGCAGGAGGCAGGAGGACAATTTTGATCTGTGGTTTACCATGATTTACCTTTCCTGCTGGCTAGCATTTTTGCTTTTGTATGTACATGTTGCGGAAGGAACCGCCTTGCTACTTGCTTGCAGACATCGGAATTGCACGGTTGCAGCGCTCGTGTTCGCTACACAGTTCTGCAGCCAAGATTTTTCAATTGGATGATGCGTTGTGCCGCGCGATTCATCAAAGAACAGATCTTGTAGTTGTAAGCTGATATGCCAGTTATGAATGGAACAGTAGTGCCGTATTCTTGGTTCATGTGCTTCTTGAAAGCATTTGCAGCAATATATTTTGCTTTTCTCAGCAGTGAAATTTGAGTCATGAGAAAGTGATCAGTCAAATGCATCTCAGCAGCTTGCGAAGCTGTGTCAAGCAGAAAGTGCACCTGGATTTCTATGTTTTGGCCAGCATCAACAATAATAACATACACGATCAGAAATGCTCTGTTTGAGACGACCTGGATGATGGTATTGACTGGCCATCAGCGAAACACAGGAGCACGAGCCTCGTTTTCCATGATCCTTAGGACGAATCCTTTGGGCGAACCAGAAGTCTTTGGGCCACGTTCCTCTTTGGCCGCAGTACTTTCACAATCGAAACATCACCCAGACTCAAACCATAAGGTCTCAGCATGCCGCCCTAAGAATGCCTAGAAGACCCTAAAACAAATTTGATCGAATTTCATGATAATCTAAGAATGCATTCATAATAGATTGATGCAGTATGCGAGATACAAGAGCAAAAGATAGTTTAAAAGGATTATATCGTTTTGGTAACACCTGCGCTGCGAAGGGACATGATATCAGCGGAGGCAGTGTGACAAAATGCGAGGCCGTGATTCTTGGACGTATCGCAGCATGCTTTTGCCATCCTGGCCGTGGAAATGCACTTTTGGGCATCCTGCCAAAAGTACGTTCAATTGGAAGACAGCCCTTGATGTGCTGTTAGCAGGCGGGACTATGGGAAGCAGCTTCGAGGCCAGATATTAATTGAAAGGGGACAGTCGGTGAATTTGATGGGGCATGATGTTTCCATGATTGTTCCTTATATTTGATGCATGAATTCAATGAATGATGAATGGTGTTTTAGACTGTAACGAAAAATGGACGATAACCGATAACAAGACATAGAACTTGGTATTCTCATTGCCACCAACCACTGCGATTGATCACAGCCGACAACGTATGACCACGAAGCCGTTTTCTCAATTCAACTGTGGGCATATTCAGTATTGAGAGGACTCTTCCACATGTACCTAGGACCCAGGTCATGCCCTAAAAGCCAGGTGAGTCAGAATGACACATTCTGAATCCACGTAGCAATGCAATTCAATGCACCTTGTTCTTCAATTATCTCATGTTCAGATCGTTTTCAGTACAGAAATGTCAAGTGCAGTTTGGCAAACAAACTCACTTCAAGTGGTTTGCTGAAAATTATGCCATACGCCATACGCATCCACATGCAAAGAAACAAGGGGAATTCTGACAGAAGGAGTTTCAGCCTTGCTGGTCCTGGCCTTAAGTGTTTCATGGCGTGGGCGGAGAGTCGGCCATACTGTTTCGTTGGTGGTTTGGGAAAGTACCATGATGTGTTGCAATTATAAAGTGTCAAATTCCAGACGACAAATATATCACGTGTAGAAATGGCATAAAAGCTCCATTTCCACTGCACTCATGCCGCAATGCTGCGCACCATTGTAGTCTCCACAGTACCTAGAAACAGTGGTTCCTGGAAGAGTTTCTTCCTTCGAAGTTGACTTTGTCAGATGAAAACAGTTGAATACCATGCCATGAAAAAGCGGAATCTTTTTTGATTTAAGACGCCAACGTGTCCAGGTGAAGTTAAACTGCGAGGGCTATGTACCGTGTCATTGACAGCCAGCAGCTTATGTTTTTGCTCGCCGCAGCCATATGACAAGACTGAAACCCTATAGGAGTTGTCCTTTCGTCCATATTGTTTGGTGTGGTCATGCCGTTGAATGCCCTCTACGGCTACTACGTGTTCGACCACATAAATGAGGTGTGGGCAGTCAAACTGTTTTGCTTTTGACTACAGCCACATTTTTTTTCTCTCATGTTTTTTCACCATTTGTTTTTTCATGTATTTATTTAACTTTTCAGAAAAGATGTGGAATGTATTTGAACATTTGATACGAATGCATCATGTAAATCAGAGCAGCTCAAAGAATACGAAAGGTTGAGAGTTAAGTTGAGCGTGTTGAGCGATGTGCAGGCACCCAGGATATTCCACATCTCATTATTTCTGGGCAGCCTTGGATTGGTGCTCACAACAGCCTTCTCCTTGCACCACGTGTTTCATGCTGCATGGCTTGCATGGGTATTGCATTGCAGGTTGTATGGAATATTTTGGTGACCCCTGTTTTGAATCTAGGTATAGTGGTGTTCACACGGTGTTTTGTTTGGGAATTGCTACCAGTTGTTTTTTTTTTCTCCTTGGCTGGGATTCGATTATGTACGGCTCAAATGCCGAAAGTAGTTAAGTAGTTTGCATCCCGCATCTAGGATCATCTAGGAAAGTGTCAGCTTGCAAGAGACTGCTTTGGAGTCAAAGGACCAGATGACCTTGGAGCAAACTTTGCATAGAGAAGGCCATGCAGTGACGCCTATGAACGTGCAGCTAGCAATGGCTATAAGCAGCTTGTCATGTTATGGCTGAACCATGAATATCTAGGTAAGACTATTTATTTGTTATATTTTGTTCATATAGAAATATACTTATCAGGATTGGTAGGAAGACCAAGCATACGCACATATAATCATGTACATGTTGGTATAATTGTGCGCATTGGATAGAATCCATTTGTGAGATGGTGGAAACCACTGCATGCCACTGAGGCACTCTGCCAATCTTTACAGCAGGAGCCACTCAGCTGGAAGACTTCATCTATAATATTTTTTGGGGGGGGTGTTGTTTCCTGAAATTGTTGGGGGGTAAATCGTGGCTTTTTCAACACCCCCTCAAGGCGTCAAGCTACTGTGCTTTCAAAAACATATTGGTGTTTGTTTTTGTCCATTTTTAATCTTCGTTGTTATTAATGCATTTTTGTCATCACATGTGCATAAAAGTGGTTTGACGACAGTTGATCAACCTGTTCATTGCCAACTTAGCGGCAGTGGAAATGTTTTGGGGTTACAGAATCTTATAGATATACAGATAGCACAAGTCACAACATCATTTGTGCGAAGGTAGTCCATATGTAACGAAGCAAGCAGTGCTGCAACCAGCCGTGAGGTTGCCTATACTTCCCTTTGGGTTCCGGCATTAGGCTTTGTGCTGGAATTGCTGATTGCAATATTCTCTTGCATCGCAATTGGATCTTTAGTGCAGAAACTTGGACTGCAAAACTTGAAGCCAAAGAAATTGATGGAAAATATCAGGGATAGATTTGGAGAACATGTTCATATGCCATGTCACCAGCAGATGTAATTATTGCAAACAATCTACGGGCATCCCGAACTACAGCAAACCATAGGAATCCTATACCATTTGTTCCAGCCGTATGGAGGTACTTCTTGCAGGCTTTAGGAGAGCCACCAGCTCCGCGGCGTCTCATGCGAAAGGCACTGATTTGTTGGTTTGAGTTTTCTGCTCTCATGTTGTTCAACCGCATGAATTGTACAATTTAATCAGAGTCATACAGGTGTTACATGACAAAATGTGCTTTCGCACTTATTGCAGAATGTAGTGGATAGGATATCCCTAGGGACCCTAGGCTGTTCATTCTGGCCCGCGAAGCACCACCCCATACAATAGCAACACCTATATGAATGAATCATCATTGGCTGCTTGCATGGCATCATTCATTTCTTCCAGCACAGTTGGGAATGCGTGCTCATGCTTGCACAACTGTCTCGAAAGGTGCCTAAGAGACGGTGGTGGTGTGGATCATTATGCGGAGGTGAGGGAAGGGGATGAAAGGGGTGTTGACTTGGTTTGCACCACATCAATCCAAATTATTAGCAACCATACCATCTCTGACCCTGACGGTTAGTATATTGATATCAAGTTGCGATTTGGCATTTGTTTGCATAGATGATGCTACTGGCACAATAAGCAGAAAAAGTAATATCAGAACTAGCAAGATCATGCAAATAATATGGGGCAACAGTTATAACATGCCTTTCTTTCCGCGTCACACTTATAGAGGCTTGTGTGTACTGTAAGAGAGGAAGCAATCAGCGGTGTCGGAATTAGGTGACTGGCGCGCAGGTGTGAATGACATGCTTCCAGGATTAGGCCACTTCTGGAGCAAGGACAGATGCCGGACTGCAGGTTGGTCCAGTCCAGTCCACCAAATTCAGCAAGACAAAAACATAATTGGACTGGACATGACGACACTTTGCTTACTGACCCATTGTTTCGTATTTGCTTTTTGATGCCACTTTCTGACAGCCCAAGAGTAGCCAAGTCCTTTCATCAGGAGCCCCACAGACTACAATTGCATGACCTTCGCTTTGCTTTTCGAGCCTCAGACTCAGTTATAATCAAGCTTCAAAGCTTGAATTCTGGGCCCCTAGATCTGAAGATAGCAAAGTCAAAGTCGTTTGTCTCGGAGACTTCTAATTGCATTTTCTACATTTTTGAGGTCGTAGCTTTCTTCATTTGGACCTACGTCATTCTGAGCACCTGGCAAACAGCAGTGAGCGTGGTACCTACACAGGCACAATGGAATAAAAGTGTGGCAGTATCGCAATGTTTTTGTCACTCCCTGTTTTGGCTGGAAATGTGTCGTCCGCCGCAGGTTCAGCGCTTACCTGGAGGTTGGTGCGCGTACCCTAAACCTATTGGAGGGACCATGCAGGCCAGCCAGAAGTTGGTCAGAATCATGTGTAATGAAACAAATCAAAATGCATAGTAATGGTAATCAAACGTGATATTCTACAGCTGGGTGGTTCTCTACAAAAATGCAGTTTTTTTTGAAGGTATTATAGTTTTTTTGAAGTCGCAGCCGCACTGTTGAAACCCCGAAAGTGAGGTGATTTTGATTGTTTTTGCTGTCGCCTCCACCTTTGTTGGCACCGCGGGTCTTTCCATCATAGCCAATGGCGTGGCCTTTGCGCTTGGCGAGGTGGTGGTCCCATTGGGATTTGGGGTGGGAAATTGGAAGAAGCCACCTCTATCCAAAGAATTTTGGCTGAATCTAATTCTACAATGGTGACAGACTGAGAGACGACACTAAACATGACATAGGTCTTGTGCAATGGTTTCACATGGTTTCACTCTGCAAGGGCTTTGGAGATGATCAAACTGAATTTCTGGCTGACAGATTTGGCAGGCCGATGCCCTGGGCAAAGAGAAGTACAATGTCTTGAAGAAAGCCAGGGTCGGGCAGATTTATTTGCAACTGCCTTTGATCAAGGTGTTCATGTCATTAATCCCAATCAGCTACTCCAGTCCTACAATTCTAGTGCCAAAAACAGTGGCATCAACACTGACACCAAGTGGAGGGTGGCAAACATCCGGAGAGTATGTAGCTTGCCCGATCTATGACCATGATGTGGTGGTGCACTTGATGTACTGCACTGTTGTGACAACATTGATGGCCTACACGTCTTATCACAACATGAAGTCCCTTGACTCAAGTTGGGAAGACTTATTTCGTTTGTTCCGGAGGTTAGTACAGACAGCATCTAGCCTAGAGGTCCATTCATATTTCTGAATTCTGAGTGGTTGAGTGTTTATTTGGATTTACATATATCATATGTATACAGTATACATACAATATATATGTTATCATGTTCATATATTATGTAACTTACTTTGAGCAGAGCTATATGTTCAGTATGCATAGTGCATCAGAAGTGGTGTGTGTTTCATAGTTTTACAGCTCAACGGAAGGCCAGCATTCACCACTTCTCCAGGGCAGGAGGACCTCCATCCCCTTTCGTGATGTTTTTGTTGTTCTTCTTCTTGTTCTTCTTCCTTTTCTTGTTCTTCTTCCAGTTTTTGGATCATTATTTTCTTTTTGATTGTTTTCCTTTCTATGTTCATTGTTGTTTTTGTTGTGGCTGCTGTTCTCCATGTACTGTTCTTTACTGTACTGGGCCGACATGTGCATGTGTGGAAGCTAGTTTAGTCAAGGTGTGTTTCACTCTCTGAGGCTCTACATTCCCTCACGTGACCGAGATGTTGCCAAGCACTTGAGGGAGGAATTGGAGTCCCGGTTGGCGATCAGCGAGAATGACCAGGACATGGATGGTACAGACACTTCAGTCGGAAACCGACCTTGAGGTTGAAAATTGCTAAAGATGAAATGTTTTCAATCCTTTTTCGCTCTATGTTCCCCAACTCGACGCAAGAGAGGGTTGGAAGCCAAAGGTTACGAGAGCCTCAATCCAGATCAAAGAATATGAACCCGCGGCCATAACAAAAAGCGAGTGTTGTGTTGCTCCAAGATGCTTCAAGCCTTTCAACTCCACCCACGGACACCCCCCCACACACACACACACACACAGATATTGTTATGTACATGATTTAATTTGCAGATTGAGAGACAGAGAGAGGACAAAATATGTGAATATTAATAGAAAATAGACATTAATAGACTGTTCCACTGAAAATTATAGAAGCAAAATATATTTAAAACTTATTTGTAGCTTATCCATCAATTTCATGTCATTGAAAATGATTGATTCTGAAATTGCAGAGTGCAGCTGTAAACTTTAAACTTTAAACTCAGGCAATTCTCATTACCTACAACCTTTGGCAAGTTGCCACGGTGGATGCTGAGGTCCTGCTGCCATGGCATGAGCGTTAGAAGTCAGCTGGACATTGCACACACATGTTTAAAAAAAACAGGTCAACTACAGTCAGCTACTATATCATCTCTTTGGAATTGGTCTTTGAGTTTCTTATTGATCTTATTGCTTGTGTGCTTTTTGATGCTTTTTGTGTGTTTGCAATTGCAGTGGGCCTTTGGAAGTTTCAATGTTTCACCCCAGTTTCTAGGATCAACATACCAGGTGCAAGCTCGGATGCGCTGAGAGCCCCAAGTGAAAAAGCATTGTTCCGGCTTTGTAGCCACGATGCTGTGCATTTTCAGCATTTCTTAGCTCGTTTAGTTTGTGTTGGATGGAACATGGTGGAACCTGAGCTCCTAGGGCCTTAGGGTTTCAAGTTGAGCCCCACTTGTGCCTCACTGATCCGTGTTGCAGTTGCTTTGCCGAGCTTCCAGCAATCTCTCTTCAAGCTGCCTGGGGACTCAGGCAGAGGCTTCAAGATTGGAAGTTGAAAAGTTGATTGTTTCTTGGATTCCGGAAGTCACTTGATGTGATTCTTGCAGCCTCAGGGTTGAGCCATTTTCCTACACATGTGCATCACTTTCTACTATCCACAAGATCAGAAGTGCATTCCTGTCAGGACTGTGTGACTCTGAACTGCTTGATTTCCTGCTGTGGTAGAGCAGAGGCTTGGCAGAAGGCCGCTGCAAGTGGACGAGTACGCTTACAGTTTGAGCGTTTTTGCTGTAGGCACAGGCACAAATGAAGGTCACCATAGATTACAGTCAAATGTTGCTTCATGTTGCTTCACTTCTCATCAATCCTTAAACAGTCAGGCCTTGGCCATTTTCAATTCCTTCGACGAACTCATGGTCGAAAGGGATAGGATCAGCTTCAACTCAGCCATGCAGCCTGGCAAGAGACAGCAATAGTTGCCGCCATGTGTTTCAAAATGTGCTATATAAATGAATCCGTTGAAGGTTGCAATTAACAAACTAGTCTCTGAGATTTGGTCAAAAAGATTTGTTGAACCATTTTGCTGTCATATTTTGATTGGCCTTCTTGCCATGATTCTGATACTCACCGCTGGCACAGGTGTGCCTGCGGCAGCTGTTGGCCCTCGGCAGTGCACCTTTTGCAGGAGATGCCACGAAGAGGTGTGAGCATGGCAGCGAAGCGCGTATGGTCGTTGTCAGAGGGCCTTCCACACAGGTTTCTTCTTGTCAAAAGGTGTCTTAACATTGGTGGCTGCAGCGGATATGTTGATGACACTGAATGTCCTGATGTAGCCAAAATGCAGAATGACGACAGCAGTCTTGCGATAACCTGTCACTATGCAGACCTGTGCGTCCCTGTGCCACTGTCAGGCATTCAAGCAGATGTTATTTCCTTCAACACAGCTTTGGGCGCACTTGAGGTCATACAGACCTACTTGAATGTCGTTCGTGTTTGCAGTGACAGAAAAGTCGATAGTCTTTATGAATCTTTATGATGTTGATCACTTTTCACCAAGGATGGAATTTGTCCCTCTAGGCATCTATCACTTTGCCGGGTTTTGCTGTAAACATGATGGTATCATGATGCGATTTCTTGGGGGAATGACTTGTCATGACATGTCCTATTCACATTTCTTCTGAATATATGGGACCCCTTTCTGTGGGGTTTGCCTGCGAGGCATCGGGTCATTGGCAGCTATCTCTTAGCGTGCTGGAGGCACTGCACTGTACCGAGTTGCCTCGTAGTCAAAGGAAACTTCTTGATAGTTGATGCATCATTTGATATACTTAACAACCTTGAACACGGGCACTGAAAAATTATTCGAACTACAAGTTTGACACTTAGGATTTCTACGATAATACTTTGTTGGGCAGTCATCGGATTCCGGATTAGGCATGTAGAAGATATATTTGGCATGGTGAATGCTGTTGTTTATTATCATTTGAGGTGCAAATGTGTATTTCCTTTTTGCATATCCAAATGTTGATAGATAAGTAGGTGTCCAAAATTAACGAATTGCGTACATATGCCTATGGGTGCAGAGACATAGTAGTAAAGACTGGTTTGTTATTTGACAGTAAATCATGAGCACCGGTCTGAGGAAAGGTGGGTTCCATTTCAAGCGAAAGACTTGCAGATTGTACAGCGTGCTAAGATATTTTGAGAAATTGTTTCTGAATGTCCATTGATTTAGGAAAAATCGGATACTAATTAAGGTGCATTGTTGCAGTTTTCTGATGGAAGATACTGCCCGGATCAATTCCAAGTTGCAGGAGCGAAGCAAAACGTGGCACGCTGATCCAATTGCTGTTGGTGTTGTTGTTACATGCTGTAGCTTGGATCAAGAGTGGTCACTGGCATTACATGGTGTGACATGGTGAGTATTGTTGAGATATGTGTCCTCCCAGTCTGAGAAAGCTGCACCCCTGCGACATCCGTTCTATTTAACACGTGTTAGTGTTATTCCAGGTTGGATGCCCCGGGAAAAGAAGCTTATATACAACATGTTTTCAGAGTCGTGGGTAGATATACATGTACATACATGTACTATACTTATGCCAACTTGTTCGTTTGTTTCAGATAACCCGCGAAGAAAAGCTTTGCCAAACATGGCTCAAATGCTGGGTGCTGCCACTAGGGACTGAAAATAGAGCAAGTGTTTTCAACACAAAGCAGATTTTGAAACGGTTTCCATATTTGGTCCAGCACCGGAAGATTGACTGTGTGGCTTTTGAAGGACCATTGACAGGAAAACGTGGCAACTCACAAGTGTCACAAATCACTCAAAGGTACTAATTACAACTGTTTGACGCCAAAAGTTGCAAAATCATTCCACTTCCCTGGCAGTTTCCCTGATGAAACATGATCAATCTATACATCTATACGGAACAGGTTCCCAAGACTTGATACACGAGCCAGTTCTTTTCGATTTAATTGTGATAACGTTCAAACTCCCTCAATAATGCCAAAGGAGAAGCACTGATAAACCCCAATCCAAAATAAGGAGAAGTACTTTGATTTTGTGTATTCCAAATAGCTATCCATCCTTTTCGGATGAAAAGATCAGAGCCAAGGTGAAGCCTCGCGGGCTGTAGCAGCAGCAGTTCGTGTGGCCTCAGCACATGCCAGGCAGCGCTCGGAGGCAAGCTGCTAAGCTGACGGTTTTTTTCTGATGGATCCAAACAATTCACAAGGCACTTTTCAAGTTAAGTCCATGTAAAATCCAAGCACTCAATAAGACATAGGCCTCCAAGGCTACTCGGACATGAAGGACACAGAGACTAGATCATATGTCGTTCTAAGTCCATAAGATATGAGTATCGGATTTATATATAATATAGCAGATATAAAAAACAGGAGTATATTAAGACCGCTGCTTCAGCCTTTTCCGTTGCTGTGTTTGTGGATTTGTCGGGACCATTCCTATCGAATCCAGGACCGTTGCAAAAAAGCCCACACTATCGCTGAAATCAAAGCTATGCCTCAAATGATTACTTGTTATTTTAGTTATTTTTGAGGAATTCCCCAAGTTTTGTTTCGGGGGTGGCCGCCGGGGTTTTTAAGATTTCTTTCAGGCCGTCTCTTCCGTTTCCACCTGCCATGATTCATCCACCAGCTAACCCCTTGCTTTTCCTATAGCAGGTAAAAAAGAATATGGAAAATGTGATAAAGGATGATTTGGTTCCCTTGGTTTCCACCGTCGAGGATGTGTGCAACTACTCATTTCTTTCAGAAACAGATCTGTATCATTTCCTATTTAAAAAAAACACATTGGGAGTTGATTTCCTCAAATGTTCTTCCGCATGATGCGTTTGAGGCACAAGCGCGTGTGAGCGCGCAACTAACTATCCCGTATCAAAAAGAAACCCTGTGCATCCTATTTTTGTTGTTTTCATTTTTCCAGTCATGAGCTGTGGATCTTGCGGCCCTAGTTTTGCAGGCGCTTGCAGCCCCCGATTTTCAGCATTCAGAGGCTGCTTGCGATTTGAAAAGCTAGCAATCAAACAGAGTCATTGCTGCTGCATGTTTGTTTTGGCCAACAAGGGCTTGGTAAAGAGAGAAAATCATGGGGAATCACTGAGGTCAAATGATACTTGCAGTACAAATCTTATCACCAAGCAGATTGCCCTGTGAAGTGCAGCTGTTTCGAAGACAAACCTTGATGTCATCTCCTTGCTATGTCATGCATTGTCATGCTGTAAGTCCTTGCCCTCCCCCAGAAAAAACACAGATGCAAATGGATTTGCATCCTTGCTATTGCGGTGATAGTTTCAAATGCGCCATCATTTGGCTCATGTCATACTTCGACATGGGCAAGCTTCTTCAATGCGGATACATGGGGATACCCATTCTCCCAACCTCCTGCCAGCAACACCAATCAACCAGCTTTCTGATAACTGAGCCACTGATGGCGACCCCTTCGCCAAATCAGCCAGAGACAACCAGCCGTGTGACACTTCAGCCACCTCTACATTTGTGCCCTGAGACGAAGACAGAGATGACACAGGCTGAAGTCTCCAGCCATTTTCTGAATATTTGTACGGAAGAGGTGGTGCCCATGTTTGCATTTCCCACTCCCTTGGACGATCCAAAGTTTCATGAAGGACAAAGATGCCTGACAGCTGTAGCAAGTGTTATTCTGGGCGGCTACGATGACTTCTCCTTCGAAGTTCCAGGAGCCTGGAATTACCATGGAAGTAAGATCAGTTATGCATCCAGCTATGGCATGTTGTGGTTTCTCTTCTTGGACTGGAACAGCAAGAATATCGCAATCCAACAACTGAGGATTGCCCATCATGTTAAGATCACCGAGGTTTGCTTGTGGAATGCGGTTGTTATCACAAGCAAGATGATGCCCCTGAACTTCATGGAGCCTTCACAACTGCCGAGATTCTGGTGTACCTGGATGGCAATCTTATTTGAATCGACACAAATAGACAGTGTTCAATGAGAGTCTTGGGAAAATCGAAAGTGGGTTCGTGGAGTCTGTGAACAAGAGCATGAGTCATGCTCCAGGCCTGCATGGGCCTAACCCAAACATCCTGACCGATGTACACCATACCAAGAAGCATTGACAACATGGAATGGACATTGAGGTGGTGTCACAGGGATTCGGCAGATGCATCACTACTATCCAGATGGTTTTCCCACCATTCGGCATTAGTATCCATACTTGTCGGAAGGATCGTGGCATAGAAACCTGAAAAGGGTGCATTCCAGCCTGATTGGTTGTGCTGCAGCTTGATTTTCACTGATGCGCCAGAAACGAAACATAATCCAAAGGGGGGAAGGGACAAAGAGAGACTTCATTATAATATGAACATTTACAGCTACACAGGCTATACAATGTATAGTGTATGTACTGTAATAGAATGTATCCAATAGAGTCCGCTAAGATGTGTTGCAGATTGTAACAGTATGTATGCAATGAGGTATGTAGGTTGTCCTTTTAAAACGAGGAAAAGAATGAATGGACAGAGGGCTCTCGGCCTGGCCCGTTGGCAAAATAAAGAAAAGTCATTGGGTGACGAGGCGGAATTGTTTCAGAAGCGTTTTGTGCCTGTCCTTTGTGTGCCATTTGCATCCTTTTGTTATTGTCTTTATTTTCCATCATGAGCCATGCCATGGATCTTGAATGGTATTTGGGCCATGTTTTTGCAGGTGCTTGCGCCGGATTTTCAGCATACTTCAGTTCTGCTGGAGGAGGTTGCCTGTGGTTTGACAAGGTTGAAAGAGATTCTTGACTCTTGACTTCATTGGTGCTTGATGCTGTTTGTCAAGAAAGGCTTGATCATATATCAAATATATTATATATGCTCTTTTATTGGCACCTGTGACGTGCAGCTGTTTTGAAGACAGACCGAACCCTGATGTGATGTTCTTGTCATGCTGCAAGTCCTTGTCCCGGCCCACTAGCCACAGATGCAAATGGATTTGCATCCTTGCGATTGCAGGGATAATTTCAATTGCGTCATCGTTTGGCTCACTTCATCATACTTGGACTGGCAGCCACCTTCGGCTGAACATGCCCAGCACTGTCAGCACTTGGGCCGGCAGCACTCAGGACAGTGATGAGACCTTCCATTCTCCCAACCCCTCCCAGCAGCACCAATCAACCAGCTTTCTGATAACTGAGCCACTGATGGCGACCCCTTCGCAAAATCAGCCAGAGACAACCAGCCGTGTGACACTTCAGCCACCTCTACATTTGTGCCCTGAGACGAAGACAGAGATGACGGAGGCTGAAGTCTCCAGCCATTTTCTGAATATTTGTACGGAAGAGGTGGTGCCGATGTTTACATTTCCCACTCCCTTAGACGATCCAAAGTTTCATGAAGGACAAAGATGCCTGACAGTTGTAGCAAGTGTTATTCTGGGCGGCTACGATGACTTCTCGTTCGATGTTCCAGGAGCCTGGAATTACCATGGAAGCAAGATCAGTTATGCATCCAGCTATGGCATGTGTTGGTTTCTCTTCTTGGACTGGAATAGCAGCAAGAAGATAGTCCCACTAGAATATCGCAATGCAACAATCGACGTTTGCCCTTCATGCGATATAAGTATCATCAAGGTTCGAGCGTGGAATGTGCTTGTTATCCCGAGCAAGATGATGCCGCTGAAGACAGTCAGTCGAAATTCAAGGCTTTTCAAGATGCTGCTTCATCGAGCCTTCACAACTGCCGAGATTCTGGTGTATTTGGATGGTGATATTCATTTGAATCCTGCTGGTGATAAAGTATTGAAAGATCATTTCGGCAGCAACAGTTCGGCACTAGAAAGACTGTTTTTTGACTTTGCGAACAGGAGTTTGAGTCCTGGTCCAGACGGTATGCGGCCTGCGTGGGCCTCACCGAAACATCCAAACCGATGTACAACATACCACGAAGGATGGAAAATGTGCACTATGGGTTTGAGTGGCGACTCAGGCGTTCAACAGATGCACCATTATCATGCAGATGGTTTTCCAACTGTTCCAAGTCACTATCCATATTTGTTGGATGGATCTTGGCATGTCAGAGACCTGAAACGTGTGGAATCCAGCCTGATGGGTTGTGCTTGGATGGCTGAATACTTGCGTTGGGACCACCCTCGTGACCAGCTCAGTTTTAACTATGCGATGTGGAAGCTTTCTCAATGCATCAACCAGAAAGAAGAGGACTTTCTGCGAATTGGGGTGCAGCTTGCCATCAAGATCGTCAAAAGGTTCAAAAATCCATATCATGGCAAAAAAGTGAAGCGAGAGATGTACGGCAGCAAACAGTGCCCTGAAATAAGAAACTATACAAATGAATGCAACAAAACCTCTGAATGCAGACAATGCAAAGCAGCTGCATGAGTTCTGAACCAGTCAATGTTTTGCAACAATTGGCTCGTGTGAGTGAAGTTGGTTCGGGCCACCTCAGCCATGAAGGCTAGTGACGTTTGACGCATTCAAGTCAATGTAGCGGAGACACTCAATGCAAACCATGCTAACAAGCTTTGTTGCAGAAAGCACCCCTGTGACAGATGGAAACTCCTTTAGGTTTGCCAACGCCAGCTTTGTGCCCTGAGACGAAGACAGAGATGACACAGGCTGAAGTCTCCAGCCATTTTCTGAATATTTGTACGGAAGAGGTGGTGCCCATGTTTACATTTCCCACTCCCTTAGACGATCCAAAGTTTCATGAAGGACAAAGATGCCTGACAGTTGTAGCAAGTGTCATTCTGGGCGGCTACGATGACTTCTCGTTCGATGTTCCAGGAGCCTGGAATTACCATGGAAGCAAGATCAGTTATGCATCCAGGTATGGCATGTGTTGGTTTCTCTTCTTGGACTGGAACAGCAGCAAGAAGATAGTCCCACTAGAATATCGCAATGTGCGCGGCGTTGATTGGTTGCGCTTGGATGGCTGAATACTTGCATTGGGACCAGCCTTCTGACCAGCTCAGCTTTAGCTATGCGATATGGAAGCTTTCAGGATGCATCACATAGCAAGAAGGAAGAGAACTTTCTGCGAACGGGGGTTGCAGCTTGCAAACAAGATCGTGCAGAAGTTCAACTACCAAAGTAGTACAAATGAATTTAACAAAACCGCCGAATGCAGGCAATGCAAAGCAGCTGCATGACAAGATCCCGGGAGCTATGGCAGCTATGACTCATGGCAAAGTCCTGAGTTTCTCTCAATAATTGGTTTCGAGCAAGTTGGACATGTGACGCTAACACCAGGCGGTCGCAAAATTGTCATTTGCGCAGCTGAATCACTTGCGCACCCTTGGTGATGGTGGACAGTCCTACCCACTCAGAGTTGAATGGCGGCCAGGATTTTGTCGGCTGGAACAAGATATCTTAAGGATATGTTAGATATCAACAAGTAGCACCAATAATATGCATCAATTAAGCGCAAGATGCCATAAGATGCCCGTGTTGCGGATCAGTCCGTGGCAACGACATGATGTGACATGTAACTTAACGACTTCAGAAAAGACTGGAGCTGCAGCCAACAGGTCGTTGAGGCCTATGTGGCTGCACAGTTACCAAGTGGAGCAACAATTGTGGACTGTGCCTCGCCAGAGACAAAATGAATGTTTGATGATTACCTGGTCAACCGGTGTGAATTTTAAACGATCATCATTCATTTGAAATAGAAACCATTCCAAGAAATGACAGGGAATGATTATACAAGTATACTTTTGGGGGATTTCCTGTCAGGCCGGTGCAATGGTAATAATGTCCATGTCATTTGAATAACCTTGAACCATGGGGTAAATGTGTGCAATCGCGTTCAAGCTATATAGCTTATGTTGAGGATTGCACAAAAAGAATGCAAATAGTATGGCACATTTGCCTGTGAACTACGAGAGTGCAGGGCTGAGAAAGAAGCGCATAAAGTGAAAAGGCACCAACAGGAACAGGATATGCATTAGTACACTCAAGTTTATGTCTTGCATGGGCAAAGGTTGGGCTTCTGGGGCCTATGTACAGCATCTATCCTACTTCAGGTCAAGTTGCGTTAAATGCCGTTCGTGGACGTACAAAAGTCGTTCGGTAGAGGAACCTGCATGGCAGCATATTTTTTGTGTGTCAATATATTGTACGTTGGTATGGTATTACATGATAGGATAGGATGCAATCTGAATCTCGTCCAACATAACAAAATGATTCAATACCACGTGATGAATATGACCGAATACATGTATGATTACGATGTAGGTATAATATGATGATGTTTTAGCATAGTAATGATTATGTAACCAGGTATGTGATGAAGTGATAGCGCGTTTTGTGCAAGTTCGGTGGGTTGTAGGTCAATTTGGTTTCATCGCATGGATGCCTGTTCAAGTGTGACAGCTGAGGCACACTGGGAGGTGCAGGTCACAGCAAGGCACTTTTGCAGGCCATGCCACAGGTGCGGGTGTTAAAAAGAGCTCATATGTTTGTCAACTTGCCGGGAAAAACCACATAGACATCAACCTGAAATTAAAAAAACTTGGATTCTGCATGCTTTCGTGGGCTAGCCGAACTATGCCATTCTTGCAGCTTGCCAACAGTGCTTGATAGTTGGTTTGACCCTGCATGCTGACACTGTATGTACACAGAATGTTGGTCAAATCCGCCCGCACTCGTTATAAAGCAGCTTAGCAAAGGCCACTGTAATGACTCTAAACATGGCTTTGCATTCTTTGGCTAGCCGGGAAAGGAAACTGCCTTTTCGCGTTCGGGAAAAGCCTGTATCAAAGAGGCTGTTTCTGGTACATGTCAAAGCCATCAAACTGTAAACAAAGGTTGCCACACAAAACAAGTTTGCGTGAAAGACCCACCTTGTGTGTTTGTTTCCGGTTCTGGGAGGTCCCCAAATGAGGGAGCCCTGGTGCCTTGTCCACCCCGTTTCGCTTTGACCTAAACATTCGGTGCATAACATGCATGATAAGCAATTTTGCTAATTGTTTGAATTATAATTCAATTAATTCATGTGCAACGGTTTGTCACTCGTATTTATTTCTTTTGATGTTATAGTGTGGTTAGAAATATATCACCTGGAAGCCCAACGACTATTTTGAATGGTCTTTCGGAAAGGACCAGTGTAATCACAGTGGTTTTTGATTTCCAGGGTATGTGACATAATTGCTCCTTCACTCGACAAGTCAAGGTGAGAGTGCTTGGCATTGACAGAGACATCACCGCACTTCAAGCTGCAGAGCAGCGGTTGGCCATGTTCAAAGATCGCCTGGGCCTGAGTCTCCTTGACTTGGAGTATTTGCATTTTTTATGTTTTTATTTTCTTGATGTTTCTTGAAGAGATGAAATCATGCATATACATGGCGCTGGCGCTAGCTTTTTTGCATGTGAATTGGAGTTCTTATGCACGACAAAAATCTATAGCTTTGTGGGAACAAGATCTCTTGCCCATTGCTGTTCCGTATGGCTTCAGTTTTAGCACATGATCAGAAATGCATGCAAGGTGAAATCAGTGCTACATTCCCAGAACTCACGGGAACATGCGAGAATTGGAATCCACAGGACATACCGGTGCATATTTGCCACAGACTGCACCGACATTCTTGGGCTTAGGGCCCTGGGTGTAGTTTGGCTGGCACCCGTGCCCAAAGTTTGGCGTGGGTATGCTAGTGACTGCTCTTGGGCGCACTCATGGCTACAATGCGTGCAGCTGTTTACACTGCCTTCTCTGGGGCAATCCAAATACAGGAGGCATCTACACATGACCCTTTGGGTATGCCTTTGGCCTGTGATTGCCAAGTATTGCCAAGCACTTCTTTGAATCTAGATAGTTACTTTGATTGCCAAGTATGTCAATTTGCAGGTTCCAAAGCCGACAGCACCAGCCGGTGGCATTCTACTCCGAGTGAAGGCGTGTCGTTCTGAAGTGAGTAGGAAATTTACTCAGCTTGACAGCTAGAGTTCAATGTTGCTTCCGCTGATGGCATCAGGCCTGCGGAGTGTGCCGTTCAGACTATCATGGCTGGAAAGGTTTCGATAGCGACATTGTGACGTAGCTCGGCTCTGTCAATGAGTCAACTACCAATTCAGCTATTCCACTGCTGGCAAACAGACTTGCTGAGTCTGAGGCACGGGTTGCCTTTCACTCCTGGTCATGAACTGAGACTTGGGTGTTACAATGACTGGAGTGACATGCTAGGACCTGTGGATGCCCGGCTAGCCCCTCACACAAACATGGTCAACATGCTAAAATCTATATAGAACATATTCAAAACGACGTGGTGCACTTAGAGACTTGGACATCATAGACGTTGACATACGGTTTGTTGAGCCCAGGAGTGGAGTTGTGGTGAGACTTGGGCAGGGAACCACCAAGTTTCAGGCCAAGCTAAGGGCAGGGAATGTCAATTGGTGGTTCAGGTTGGTGGCTCGCTATCCTAGGCAGCCTAAAGGGGATCTTTTAGGAAAAGGATCGGTAATAAGTTTTGCGAGGAATACGCTGAGAATATGAATGATTTCAATTCATTTCATATATAGAGCTAGTATATGAAACCACCAAACTTGCCACCAACTACAGCAATAAGCACTGACTGAGTGGAGGTAGAGCAAGCATGATTTAGTCGATTTAGCCGTTTGTTTTTTGATGATGGGATACCGCGAACAGTTCTCACAAAAAGTTGCTATCAGATGCACAACTAAAGATTCAGATGCATGTTGCGTGTAAAAATTCAAGAATCAAATCATGCATGGAATCTAACGGAACAATCTTTCGAAGCAAACTCAGTCATGTTGTCCGTGATTTTGTCGTGTGTGGTCAGGTCGGTGACAGAGTGGCTGTGCCCTTCATTCTCAGTTGTGGCAACTGCCGGCAATGCGCAAGGAGTCGGCCGACGATATGTGAGGCACACCATTCTGGTCATGTTGATGTGTCATGATGTGTCAAGATTCCAAGCCTGGGAGATGCGCCATGAGAACCCATGAGATACATTGCGATATTCTTTCCAATTTTTTGGAAGCTTTTGTTAATTTTTTGCAGGTGCAAGGACAGCCAGGCTTCACAATGCCTGGCGGCTTCGCAGAGTTTGTAGCTATTCCCCGTGCAGATCGAAATGTGAGCTTGATGCCTCCAAAGGCAAGTTGTCAGCATCAGCAGTGAGCGTTGCAGTGAGCATCAGCACGGCTACATTGCCGCACATCCACAATGAACTCATGCAAGGTGTCGTTCGTTCAAGCAGCAGCATTGGGCTGTCGTATGACCACAGCCTACCGAGCAGTCGACTGGCCAGCGTTTGACTTGTACGAAGCAAGGTTTCTTGAGGCTTATGATGGATTGCATCAAATAATAGACAACACTAGAAGGTGGTTTCAAATATTCTTCATTTTCACCCCTACCTGGTGAAATGATCCAATTTGATCATTTGATCCAATATTTTACAGATGGGTTGAAACATGTGGAAACCACATGAAACCACCAACTAGTAGACTAATCGCCAAGGTAATGCAGCAAGGTCGCCTTCAAGTTGGTGAAACCGTGGCCATCTTCGGCTGCGGTGGCCTGGGACTTGCTGCTGCACCTCAGCTCATGCCCAGCAAGATGGATGATAGGTACCACCGAAAACGACATTAAGGGTAATCAATCACCCCAACCTTGGGAAATGATTTTTGAGGTGGAGTAGGTATCCGAAAATCATTTTTTTTGACCATTCAAAATATAGACCTCTGATCTTCCAAAATCATTTTGGTCGCATGTTTCATTTTGGAACCTCCCATCCTTCAACATAATTAACCTTTAACCCCCCAAAATCATTTCCCAAGGATGAGTGCTGAGCTTCCAAAATCATTTCACAGGCAGACTGCTACCCCTTCAAAATCATTTCATTGAAGAATATTGAAGATATGCGTTTGAAGGCCCTGCACTAGTACTAGAGTCTCCAAAATCATTTTGTGGTTTGACTGGATTTGGATGTTTTGGTATGTTTTGATTTTATGCGGGGTCTTACTACTTCACCACCAGAGAATTCATTTAACTTTCACTGGCATCTTTCTCCTCAGGTCAAGTGTTTGACTCAGCCATCACCAGGGGGGGGGTGCAAGTTGGACAACATCATAATTTCAACAGACTGACCCCCACCCCAAAATCATTTAGCAAGTTGGATGAAATGCTTTTGAGGGGCCATTACTAACAACAACTTAGGAGTACCAGCCCCCTGAAATCATTTCATGAAAAACCTCAAATGATTTCAGGGTCCTTGCACTATTTTTTGGGAAGTAGTTCATGACATACAAAGTCATTTTTTAGAAATGATTTTGAGGTTCCAGAACTCCTGCTGAAATGATTTCGAAGTGGGGGTCAGTGATTGCTGAAATGATTTCAGGGTATGGGAAGTCTATGTTGGAAAAATGAGTTCAAGGGGTGGATAGGCCAAACCACCCCACAATCATTTCAGAAATGATTTTGAGAGGGGGACCAGTCCAACCCCCAGAGTGTTGGGGTGATGGTAATCATATATCATACGTATATCATATCATCATCATATGTTGACATGATATAGTGATTTCATTCGAGGACTGTTAGATTGCACAAACGTATCGAGTATGATGTCATGTGCATGTATATATTATGATATGGTGTTGTTCCCATCGCTTCATGTATAACCGCCCAACTAACTTCACATAACTTAGGTGATGATTGCTGCAGCTGCCGGGGACAATGTGAGAATTCTTGCAGTCGACACCAGCGAGGAAGCCTGCAAGAAGGTCCGAACCCAATGGCAGTGTATTGGAGCCCCAATGTTTTCAGCGAAACGAAGTATCTACAACAGTTTATATGCTGCTTTGGTTCGATACGTTTGCTATCTTTGGCCTGCTTGCAAGTGTCCTGACCAGGCAATTGAATTAGGAGCTTGGCATGCCCCTTGGTGGATGGCAAACCGGAACCGTGTAAGTGAGACTTTGTTGATGCCATGTTTGGGTCCTTTCCACAATTGCATGGAGATAAATACGACATGATGTTGCATGACCGGATTGTTGCAGATGAATTTCCAAACGGCTGTAATAAGTCCAAGTGGAATTGGAAACTAGAGTTGTGGCCTTCGGACTCTACTGAACTTGAAGCGCTACGAGGCCCAAAATATTTCAAACTGTATTTTTCAACAACAGAAAAGACCTGAGAAACCGATCTGGAATTTCTGGTTTGCCTGATTGGTTCGTGCATTTCTATCAGAGTGCCACCTACCCTAGATAAAAGAAGATGGTAGATGAATGATGATGAATGGACATGCCTGCAAAATTAAGGCCTTTGATGCGAAAGAGGGTGCTTGGCCTGCACGACCAATGACCTGTGATGCTTTAACATGTGGCCAATGTTCAAAAGTTTCGCATTCAAATTTTAGATTTAGGGTCTGCAACCGACACTTTTACGTGCTTTTACGTGTTCATTCTTTGGTATCGCGTCATGTCACGCAGCTAAAACCGTAGAAAGTGGTCACCTACATAGGTCAAAATTCGCATAGGATTGGAAGTCGTATAAGCTTCGCGGCTTCGGGGAAAATTCCAGATCCAGGCCATGGTGCCATCACCGGCCCCAGAAACATCACGACACGTTGTTCTTTAACACAGGCAAGGCCGTCAACTGATTGCAGCGCAAACATGCCAACTATGGGCTGGCAAAAACCCAGTCCATTCAAAAAGCAGGTATTCCAAGATATTTCAAGAATATGATTATATGAATTATATGCATGTATATAGAGGAATAAACTATTATGATATTCATTCATAAATATTTTGATTTACTGTAATCTTCTCCAGATGTTGTCCCATGTGGACACATTTTGACACCTTTGTGTTTGATTTGGTATGGGTTCCAACGATTCAAGACGAGGCAACGACTATGTTAGGGCGAAGATCGCTGAGGCTTAGAACTCGACACAATGATATGATCCAAATGCGTTGACCGGAGCTTTTGCTTGTGTACATTTTAGTCTTAAAATTAGGGATTACTCTCTGATTGGTTGATATTGGGGATGAGCGTAAGTATAGATTTCTAGCATGTCACGTCATTTATTTGAAAATATCTAATATTTCATTAGAATATACATTCATTTTTATATAAATACAGTTATTTATATACATCATGTACACAGATATTACATCATGCTAAATTTATTGAAATTATGGATGTTCAGGGCCTCTAGTCTCAAGACACCTTGTCACACCCTTCTCTTGTTTTGCAAAACAAGGGCCCTTGTGATCAGCAGAGCAGGTCACTGGTGGTGTCGGCGCCGATGTCACCCTTGATGCTGCTGGCGTTGCAGCAACTTGTGAGAATGCAGTTTGGTGCACGCGACGAGGAGGACGAAGCTCAGCAGCATTCCATGCAGTGCCTACTTGCACTGCACATAGATCATCAATATAGGAACCATATAGAAGATCTATGAAGATCATGTATTATATATACATCAAATATATAGATTGCATTTTCATATTGTTTTGCACTTGCTGCAAGGGTCAGCGCAGTGCTTAACAAATTATGACTGTGTTTTTAGAGCTCTTGATTCAATCAACAAATCAGATGATATTTAGTTGACCGCTGTTGCATTAGAGCCCTAGGTATGGTCCAAGTGGGACTTTTGCTTCATGGAACGCAGCCGTCTATTCCTATGGCAAGGTGGATGGGGGTCAGTTTGACCTCGTGTGATGAGAGAATGCCAGAAGGTGTTGTTGTAGTGGAACTCTGATATGTGTTGGGCTTGTATGAAGCCATGTCATGTCATGTCAGACACAATTTTGGAATATCTGGACAAAGGAATTGGATAGCAGACGACAACAACAACAACAACAACAACCGCCACCACCACCACAACAACAACAACAACAACAACAACAACCGCCACCACCACAACAACAACAACAACAACAAAGCAACAGCAAGATGTTTCTCCATGGCAGGGTGGCAGGCCAAGAGATCGAGATCATTGGTGTACTTCTCAGCTTGGTTCAAGTTGGTTGACTCATCATCTTTGCATCATGGGCTATCAGCTCTTAGGCTCCCATGGCTTGGCAGCCACAGACATGCCGGTCTTGTTATCCATGGTGGCTTCTGGAAAACTCATGCCAGAGAAGCTTGTGCAGCGCAACTCGGAGATCTTCTGGAATGGATCGCATTGATCACAGTAGCAATTCCAATAGAATCCAATAGAGATGTTTTGGATGATGAGGTTGGCCCAGTTTTGCCAATGTCCTGTGCAAAATGTTAAAATGTTAAAATGTTACGTACTAGAAGCGAAGAGTGGTGTAATTACTTATGTGCACTGATTATACTCCCAACATCCGAAAATAGTTTCAGAGTGAAACTGTACGACCGTGTTGTGCCATGTAGTTGCCCAAGTGAAAAGATACTCCCATTGGCAGGCCTTTCTCCCTGTTCACTAGAAGACTATTCGGAGTGATCATGGGTTCTCAAAGCACAAGTGCTGCTGTACAACTGAGGTGAAGTGACCTTGGAGGAAGGAGCAAAGGCCGACATATGAATCATATGAAATTTGAAACCACGCAAGAAATCTTGACAGCATCAATGTTTGAAAATTTCTCATGACGTTTCATGCCATTAGGCCGTTGAAGCTATGGAGCATGGGTCCCCGTTGGGCATGACAATGATCACCCACTTTAAGGGAGCCAAGGACCAGAGAAGATGAAGCAGTGTTGTCTTTGTTTGTGAGCAAATTGTCGTGAGGTGAGGTAGACCTGTCTATATCAACATATCAGCAGGGTGGGAGTTTAGGGTTCAGGCGTTAGGTGTTGGTAGCTTGCACGTGCAGGATGCTGGTGAGAAGCCCGCTAAAATGGCGAGATTATCTAAATCGTAGAAGTTGTTCATTCAGAGTGAACTAGTATCACAGATCTTGTGATGGCTTATGAGACCAAAATGCGGAACAAAAAGCTGCGGACCAAAGAAGAAGCCTGGGGCAAAAGCAGTATGTCGCAGGCAAGCTAAAATGCACATAGCTGGCAGCTAGCAAACAGTTACCCCAGGCCCCAGGTTCCTCCATTACATCGATGCGATGTTTGTCACCAAGGCATACACTTGGTGCAAGGAAATTTTGCTGATTTTCCAAAACTCCTGCGCGAATTCAGCACAGAAGAGAGGCTGGACTTGCTGCGCTTGCCTTACCGTTTCGCCTAGCCATGCTGCACCCGTTGTTCGGGGCAGGCCAACCTGCTACGGGCTTCTTGCTGATCTAGGTGCCCACTATGCGACAACTTTGCACCTTGCTATTTTTGTTTTTTTCCACTTGAAATATATACATAATTATATATATATATGCATTTTGAGTGTACATAAGAGTACAATGTTGGCATAGTTGGAATACCATGGAATACCATTGACACTCTATGACATTAATAAACTCATATTGTCATATTATCCAAACAACCAGCAGCTGTTAACTCATGAGTGTTTCACCTCAGGTGTTTCATCACCTCAGCTCGACAGCTTTGACCGTGGCTTCAGCTTTCGTGGTGATGGGCCATTGGATATGCGTATGGAGCGGCCGAGTCGCCCATGCGATGTGTGTTAACTCGGGGTGGGATGTGAAATAATGAGGTACACCAAAGGACCATCATGTTTGATGTTAAAGGTTGATAGATGTAGATTATAGTTGCAACTTATAACTAAGATCAAATATCACCTAATTTTATGTAGTCTTGCCTGCAGGCTCCGGTGGTAAATCAAGTTTCAATTGCTGTTTCGGAAGGGCAGCCACGGAAACCCGCCTGCTGGTTTTGACCTCCGGCCTTTGCAGGACACATCGGACGAGACAATCCACACCGCAGCGTGGCACATCTCAAACTTACAGCCAAAGCAGCTGGAGAAGTGCATTCGTGAATTCGGTGAAGAGGCGCCACGTCGTTGATGAAAGGGTGAAAAACGTCGGAGTTGTGGAGAAGTTACCTGTAGCTGAAGGAGCCTGCCTTTGCAAAGCTGGTAGCAGAGTCACTTTGCACTGCCAAGCCGCAACGCACAAGAGAGGCATGGTTTTTGAAGGTGAACGAATCTAGATATCTCAGAGATAAGCTCTTCAAACAATGTCCCAGTCATGAAGGAAAATGATAGCAAAACATAGCAAAAGAGATGTTGCTTGTTCGCTACCATCACATCCAGAGACGGATTTGTTTTTTTTCCGAAGGCTGTCACGATCATAGAGGACCGACACAAACAGTTCAGACATCCAGGCACTGAAACTGAGCCTGAAGCAAAGTGGCATAGGTAGTAGTCCAGAGAGATATGGTTTACATTTACATTTTGTTTGGTTTCCTCAGCCCTTTCAATAACAATAGCTGAAGCCTTTTTGGTGCAGAAATTTGCTTAATGGAAGGAGTGTGCCAGTCGAGCCTGCATCCCTGTGGGAAAAGTGCATATTGCTACTAAGCATCTTGGAGTGGAATTTACGTGAAATTTACTGTAATGTCCTTGCCACTTTCGCTGTTGCTGCTGTTTTGTGCTTTGTGCTCATGAGTATGCAGATTGGACACGGCAGATGGGAAGATTGCCCACTATACATTCAATAGCACCCATTGATATGCAGACACTTAGATGCTCATAAGCCAGGATTACCCATGATTGTCGATGATTCTGATCATATGTGAGATTACACTCTAAGATCAAGTCACATTTGTAGGACACCTGATCTGATGGCCCAAAGGGGGCCATACCATATGAAAATTGTTGAACATTACTTGCATATATTTTCACAGCATCCAAAGAAATTGTTGCTTCTTTGTCTCCAGAATCAGTGCTATCACTCAATACTGTTTGTATATACCAATGCTGCACATTTGGCAAGTATTGATAGATCATATGATGATACTTCTGATAAGCATGCTGCATGATGCTTCTACATGCTTTTGGTTGGTGGAGTCAATTCGGATACCATTGGACTCGTTTGCGTGATTTACCCAAGGACTTTTCAAGCTCTCAGAATTCTGGTCAATGGTTCGACCCTCAGCCTAAAAAACTCAAATCTCGACACCTCGGAGTAGCCGGAAAGGTGAGCTTGGAGCACTTGAAACATTATTGGATGGTGCAGAGAAATGCTTGGCACCTGGAGGTGTGGGGGAATTTGGTGGAATGCGAACACATGGATTCCACGAGCGCTGTTTAGTGTGGTATTCTTGGTATATAGTAAATAGATAGATAGATAAATAGTATACAGTGCCACCTGCTGGAATTTCCAGCAGTTCTTCAGAGAGTACAATGCAAATTTGCTACAGATTTGATGCTAAAAGCCGGCAAGTCATCCTCTTCAAACAAATTATTTTGAGGGCAACGAACAACCATTCACTATTCATCCCGGGAACTTGGCAACCAACAACAGATCAGTACTGGAAGAAGGGTCTGATGACCAGGACGTGAATGGGTTAAACATGGCGAAATCCACATGGCCAAGCCAGCACTTATTTGTGAATGTGCTGCGGGGCGTATGACTGTAATTTGCTCAATGACTGGGAAATTTATTCAGCATAACTCCCTGTGCGTTTGCTGGAGCATGTTTGAGCTTCATGCATGCATGATTTTGAATTTAGTAAGGCTCCTGCATTCTTCGTTTATCCTGATTAACCGAGGTCAAGAGTTGTGAGCCAAACTCTCTGAATATAATACTAGATTTAGACCAAAGGTTTATGGTCAAACAGGGACTCCTCGTTTTGTGATTGACTTCTGAGTGTCCTTTCCGATATGAGTCCATCATAAGAAATGAGATGCAAACTATCATTTGTACTGGTATGAGACATAATGACGCCATTATATAACCACTTGCTACTAGTATGTACAACACCTTCGCAGACCTTGGTCATTGAGCCTACTGGCCTACTGGTGTTTGTCCAACTTGGGAGGCCTCATGACCATCATCACCTTCCACTCTTTGGAGGATGACCTGGTTCGCCGGAAGGTACACCAAGACACCAAGCTTTTTTCTGAAAGGAAACCAGACTCAAGATGTGCTTTGTAAGTCTTTGTAATTCGTCATTTGTTTCAGCTTCAAACGAAAGTATTCCAATCTATTTCATGTAGCTGAAGCCGACAGCTGAGTGGAAAGAAAGAAGGTGTCATGTGAGAGTCATTGGCACAATGGCAAGTAGGTCTAGATGTGTGCTGACGGGATTTTCCCAGGTTCGCGGCGAAAGCTTGGCAAGAAGCTCTCAGAAAATGGACGGAAGCGGTGATAACAGTTGTTGGATACCTGCTGGATCAAGAGAGGCCTGGACGTAAGATGATTTCTGTTGATGGTGTCTCGTTTCTAGATGCACCTCAAAGTATCACGTGGCATACCGTGGCATGATGATACGTTGTTTTACTGATTCACATTTGCAGCACATCAAGATGCCAAGATGCACCATGGCTTCACGGCTATTTACAGTAACTCAATTGTTTTCGAATCCAGTTTGGTTGATCTTGATGGCTTTCTTGCACTGCAATTTGCAGTTTGTGTTGCATTCAATCTCTTTTTGCCAGGGTTTGCGGCCCAGCGAAGAAGAAGTTGCTAGAAATGCCAGGACTCACGATGACGATGCTGATTTATTCACCTTGCGTCATTGGAATATAAACTATAGTACTGCTAACAGTCCAGACAGGTTTAGATACAGAATCAATTCTGGGAGCCAACAACAACAGAAGGAGCGAAGAAGTGCAAAGATAAACTGCAGCAACACCCTTGATCCTTGTCATATCCACTTCCCATTGATGCACTTCAGGAGTCGCAGCGCGCGGCTGCGGCTAGCTGTGCGGAGAGGACATGTTGTCAGTGATCAGTTGTCAGGCATTTGTATTTTCAAGAAGCCAACAGCTCACCAACTGCGAGTGCCATTTGGATCAACGAGTTCCATTTTTTCAACAGGGCCTGGATTCCAGCCAACTATGAGATTGACTGACAAATGCACTCTGTGCCAGGAAAGGAAAGTTGCAAGACAGAAAAAAATGGGCTTCACTGCACATTCCTGCAGGATTTTTTTAGTTGTGGTCAACTGAATTTGTTGCATGAAGACATCTCTCATCTCCATGTGGAGCTTTTGCTACCTTCATGCTGTGCAGCTTTGTCTCAACACCCTATTCCTTGCATGCTTCTTCTAGTTTGGAGCAAGTTAGTCCTGATATTGTTCATGATCTTGACCTCAGGTGCTTCAAGTTCAGCTCAAAATCCTACAAGATTGTTGGGCCGCGAAGCCAGTTTTTCGATGGTTGCCGAGATGGAGCTATGGACATAATGGTTACATCAGTCATTACATGTTTGGAATTTTATATTTGTGAAGAGATTATTGCGGTGTTGCAAGGTGGCATGAATTGTTAGCCACTAAGGACATGGGATGACTTCAAGGGAAACGAGATGTGACCCTCTCAGATTTCATGCTTTGTCACATGCTGATGATGTATATTCAGGATCTCTCTTGAAGTCAAGTTGTGTGCATTTTGGTATTCGAACTCCGAATTTTTTCGAGTCAAACATTTTGATAGTCATGAACTGTTCATATCAGGCAGTGGGATGGAACATGTTTCTTCTTCATTGTTCACCTCAGCTCTCAGGCCCCAACTGTTGACTTACTTGACGTGTGTTTTTAGGGTAGACTTGTGATGTTGGTTATTTGGAAACCTCCTAACAGACCAACATCATCCAATCCTGATGTTAACAACCTTGACTTGGAGGTTGCATTTGTTTTCTTCATATCTCAAACCTCCTTATTGACAAGTCACTCATCACTGCTTTGTCGATGTCAGGAATGGGACAGCTTTCAGATTCTGGAAGATGGCAGCGGGCACCCTCAGAGGCTGATGCAAGTGCGAAGTGGCCAAAGAGTTTTCAGATCATGTACGATACACTTGATATTGTGACTGATATCATCATGACTAGATTATTAATAGCATTTTTAATAATACAGACGATTGCAGGTCAGAAACACACGTCCACCCTGAGCCCCCCCCACACATAAACCCTGAACCCCCCAACCTCAAATGACAAAAAAAAGGAGTTGTTGCACGGCTAAGAAAGGGTCGTGGCCCAGCTACATGTCATTGCAGCCTGCACTTTTGCCAAGGTTGGGAGCGGACTCTATATCCAAGTTGTCGTGATGGCAATCCCTTCGTTCAGCTGGGGGCCTGTTCTATGATCTCGCAATGCACCAATCATATCCCATAGCCCAGGTAGGCCATTGAAAGATGCAGCATGATACAGCAATCCTTGTGTTGCTTTTTGCATATAATATTCAATATTATTTGTTCATGTCCAGGCAGTCCATACTTTATTTATATACAGTTAGTATTAGTGTAAATAACAATATGTCATATAAGTGTGTTTGTCCAGATTTGTCCTAAACACAGCAATACGTTTTGTGATACTTGAGGCATCAGTTAATGGGACCTGATGGCAAAGGCCATGGTCGCAACTGGACCGGGATATATGGGCTCAAGTTTGGTTCAGTAATAAGGATATTGGTGGTATTCAAAATTGTGTGATTGAATGTGATGTGAGGCCTTGAGGTCTTGATCAATGCCAGAAAATTCTCAAATGTCCCTGAATGTTTGCATCCAGAAATTTCCAAATTTTGCAAAGTAGAGGCGCCTGGGTGAGTTTGTTATTTTGTTCGTATTCTTCAGGGGCTTGAGAAAGTCACCAGCATTGGATTGGTGCGCTCACGTGAGGACAATTGGGCGGCATGATGGAGATGCTGGAAAGGCAGGAACAAGATGAAAACAACAATTGAACAGGGAAAACTTAGACGTATAGCCCCAGTCCCCAGCCACTTATAATAAAGTTGACTTGGAGAGAGATAAAGAAGGAGAGAGAGAAAATGTTTCACAAGCAAATGGTCAATGGTCAAGATGTAGAAGATTGGGCAACAGATTTTGCCCCACGTGCAAAGATGTTGCTGCCAGGCGCAAAGCCTTTACAAGGCTTTTCCTGAGCAATGGATGTGGCCACGTGCTTTACATGTTGACTGCGTATACTCTGGTAGTAAGAGGATAGAAAGAATTGTTACCGTATTTGCAATTATTTCCACAATAACAACACGTGAAAAGAGGTATCAAAGAGTGAAATCATCTAGACTTAATTTAGTCATATTTGCCCTTATACCTTGCATGTATTTAATATGTGTTCTATTGAGTATCCTGTGACATCATGGTACTGAGCGATGATAGGGCCAAATGCAGGAGGTAAGGATAGACTAATCTCGCTGAAAGATTTTGTTCACAGGTTGAGCTGCTGCCAGACAGTGTTGGTCGGTTATTGCCTCAATTTAAAACCACAGGGACAGACAAAACTGCAAGTCACTTTGAAGCCTCTTACACTTACAATGAGATACAAAAATGATGTGAGAAAATGTGGAGATATTTCTTTTGTTTTCTCTTCATTTGTTCTACTGAGATGATTCTGAAGTAGCGCTCTAGTTATGTCTAGATACACCATAGTGAAAGTAGATGGCGCAACCCCCAAAAAGGTGGATTAGTAAGGGGCCATGATAAACCAATACATGGGGGTGGTTTCAAGCCATCTACTTTCCAGGTGGCGTAATGTTTAGATCCATTATAAACCATCCATTTTGGGGAACCCCTCATTTTTGGAAACACCCATATATTTACCCACATGGATGGTTGATTTTTATGGTTTTCATGTAGGTAAATATACCGTTCCTCCCATGGACCCCAGAGGCCGAGCTCAGTGACCTGGAGACGCGTTACCCGAGACTCCGAGGGACTCGATGGTTTGCTGAAGCAGGTAGGGAATTTTCATGACATGAAATGATATATGATATATAGGGGGTTCCTAAAATGGTGGTACCCAACAACCATGGTTTTCCTACTAGAGATGATCATTTTGAGGTGTTTTTGGGGGTACTTGTACCACCATTTAAGGAAACAACCGTATGATATATTGTGTCTAGATGTGTGTGTACCAGTGTGATCTGTATTTTTTGTCGATTGAATCAAAAAACGTAGGAACATTTCGCAATATGTAGAGGTACCTTGTACGTACATTAAGGCTTTTCGTACTTGCTCCACAAACGTCGGCGGATGACATCCTGCACTGGTGGTCTTTGTTATTTGCTGCGGCATGGTCTTGTTGTACCTGACCAATGATTATCCATGATTCACCACCATGATTGCTGGAATTTTCTGGGTAGCATGCTGGCTCAAAGCCAGCGGGAAACCCCCTGACTTTCGCGTGTGTTTCTCCATTTCTAGGCAGTCCATATTAGTGAAGCTTGGCAGCATCAAACTCCACCTCTTTGACCCTGCTTGGGGCTCCACTGGCATGCAGAGTAGAATCTAATAATCTAATAATCAAGACTTGCGCTCATATCTTGTGCTTGGGATTTCATACGGTCTACTGTTTCTATCTTTTCGTGATAGCAGCTGAGACAAGCTATTGAGTCAGAGTCATGTGACTGTGCAAAGTGATCAATTTTGGTTTGCTGAAGTGTTCCCACAATACAGATTTTAATTTGCTGGTGAATAGTCAATAGTAGTGGGTTGGTTTGTGTTGCTGGAGTTATTTGTTCTCGAGACTGACTATCCGAGAAAAAGAACATGAGGATGACTGACCCAAAAAACACATGCCCCCGCTGAGATGATTGGTTTGATTTTGCGGAGCCTCTTCGGCTTTGGCGTAGATGGCACGTACTGCATGGTGAACCTTGGCATATCTCGGCATGATGGGACAGATGTCATTGTTTTGCCACTGTGGGTCGCCTCCTTTACCGTTGAAGATGCTGCTTGGAAGCTGATGTACCTTTTATGGTGCATACTGCATGTAGCCAGTTCTAATTAAGTTATGATTATAGTAGCTGATGATAGTTCATTGCTTTTGAGCATTTGCAGCACAGCTTGAGATTTGAAGTATATAACCATAGTAGCTGTTTGTCCATTCAGTATGTCTTTGTATTGGCTCAGATTCCCTCAGTTGCCGGTGGACCCTGAGGGCTGGTGGTGCAATTGTATCCCTGTGCGCAATTTGTGGGCTCTACAGGCAAGACATTTTGTGAAAGGAGATCCTGGAAATAGCAGCATATATAAATGTAGCGCATCCAGATTTAGGGACCAATTAAAACAGAGAACACGAAGAAAACCTTGGAGTGTGGTGAAATGGAATTCTGATGAATTCTGTAATTCCTGCAAATGGTACTTGTAGATGCTTGTAGCATCATGGTTCTCACCCAGGTGCTGCTCCAGCTGTCGCATGCGAGACTGCGGCTGCTGCAAACGTTGCTTACGCAAAACAGGCACGCTGCACAATCAGCATGGAATACTATGACCAAGCCAAGAAACTTGATTGATTGCAGACAACTTTGTTCGAATCAAGCATCCAAGATTGAAAGATCATATATTAAATTTGTTGTTTGTATCAAACTTAGACTGAACATGAAAATTGTGACGAGCTTCTCATGGGGTATCAACGCCTGCATTTTTCTCTCTAGATGTTCTTGGTGTTTTTTTAGTGTTTTAGTGTTGTTTTGTGTTGATGGTGTATCTATTTATTCTTTGTTTTCAAATGTTCCTCAGTTTTATTCATTCTCTTTTTGCCATGCTTGAAACTACTTGGAGATGCGCACAGAGAGGCATTGATACATTTGACGACTTTGAGCTCCTCGTTGTTGTGCATGAAGCTTTGCCGCCCAGCTGCACAGTTCAATGAAGGGAAGCTCTCTTTAAAAAGGGGAACAAGTCTTGGAAGCAAGACACTTCAAGCCTTTTTTCAGACTCATATTTATTTTTTGTTATCATATTTCATCAGTCATAGTTCATATTCTCATATTCTCATATTCTCATATTCTCATATTCTCATATATCATATATCCTTTTAATTAGTATGGATCAATGCATTGACTGAAATGATACATGGCATGATTCTGGTACAGCAGTGGATTCGCGCAATGCATTTTGCTTTGCCAGCTGCCAGCTGCTAAGGTACACCAGTGGCAAGGCTAAGAGCAACGTGTGCGTTCGAATTACTGCTGGCATGCAGTTGCTCGGATTGACATCAGTGGATGTTGTCATCAGTCAATATGTTTAACGCATATCACTGATCACTCTGTCCCGAGGTCTGCGGCTACCAGTGAAAATTCCAAAGGTGTTTTCCATGAGTCTTTGAGCATCCTCGTTGAGCAGGGTACCGACGTTGTCGTAGTGGAGTTGCTTGGTAGACGTAGGATACGTTGGCAGAATCATCTCCTCACCTGGAATTTGGTCACATGGCTATGTGATCAGATGTCGTGTTGCAAGCGTTACCCAAGCGTTTCTTATTTGAGGCTTTGGGATATTAGAGAACGCAGAAGTTTGGCAAGCATGAAATTTGACCCCAAGAAGGACACAAAATTTGCACATCTTTGCAGCACACCGGGGGAAGACGTGATTGAGTGAAGGTGAAAAAGGTGTTGATTGACAGAGAGACAACTTGTCGCAGGTGTCTCCTGCCAAGTTGTCAAGGTTGTTAATTCTTGTTTGGTTGTTGCATTCTCCTGTCTTGACGTTTTATGCATTTTCTATGATCAGGTTGGGATCGGTAAAGTTTGGTAGCGTCAAAGGGGATGGTCAGGTTCTAAGATATTCCCAGTTCTTGTTGTGCCTATTTGTGCCTGCCAATTTGTTTAGTTTTGAGGGTTGTTTCCGTGCTTCTTAATTAGTGACGAGGTCATGCATCCTTTTTATGAATGCATTTGTCCATGCCATTTTTGTGTTTGGTGTTATGTTTGTCACGTTGTGCTTACGTTCAACTTGCCGACTGAGCTTGCTGCTTCAAATTCCGCCAGGACCTCCTGCATAGTGACGATTTGGGCCGAGAGAAGGTGTATCACATGAAGCAGAAGGCTAAAGGATTGCTGAATCCTCGTGTCAGGCGTCAGGGATTGTGAGTCCTCCAAGCTATGACGTGTTGAAACACTCAGAACTCCCACAATCAAAATAGTAGTGTATATTCAGCGAGCAATATGGTCAATATGTGCATAGCCGGTGGCTGAAAAGTCAATTTTCACTTGACACCGTGACACCCATCCAGCTCTCAGTGAACGCAGGCTTAGCGTTCACTTAGATACTGAAGAAGGCATGGAAAAGGGGCTTCTGCAAGATGTGGATATGAGCAACTCAGTTGGCTCAAGGCGGTTGTCACGCAGTCTTTGGGGCATCAACTACAGATAACTACAGTATATCCATGCACATCTATGTGCAGTCTTGCTAGTACACAACTGGCATCAACATATTTATATATCATTTGGTGTCGACATTTCGATCCTTCCACCATGAATCAACAGCCTCATTGTGGAATCTCCTGAGAAACTAAGGTAGGGAGACGGACATGATGTTGCGCTCTCAACTTCAGAAGGCGATGTTTTCGTGGGAAGCTCCCAGATATGGTAACGTAAGACATGGGGAGGTTGATCATTGCATCCAGGCTCAAGCCAATGAACGTGCCCGTGGGTCTCAACAAGAGGAAAGTGGCAAGGCCCTGAAAGTTGATGAAAGTTGATGCTTTCTGTTTTTTCGTTCAAATGGGTATGACGCTGCTATTTGAGGTAATGCCAAATCCCAAATTGGTGGGTAAGATTGATGACAATCTACTCTCTTATCTGAAGAACCATGTCGAAATTGTTTCAACCAAGTGCTGGTATAGAACTCTAAACTGCCAACCAATCATCAAAGTTTGTTTCAGCTTTGAATTCAGATTGATGAAGGGATCATATTACACAAAGGAATTCTCACAAAACTCACAATTGTTGACAGGATGGCTCCGGAAAGGAACTCTCCAAGGTTGAGCTTTTCGCCAAGGGATGTGCTGGACTGTTTGGGGCTTCATGAACTTGGGCGATGTCTTTGGTTTGGGGCCGGAAAACGTGTGGCCAGCAGAATCCAATATGGATACAACAGGTGTACTCACGTCTTACCAAACTATCCAAACTTGAAGTTAAGGCGAAAGTAGCTTGCATGCTTGCTTATGTAATTGGGTGCTTATATATGTGCTCATCAACGTTACTGGCGCAAACTGGTACGACTGCTTTGAGTGTTGTTGCTTTGCAGGACCACTGGATCAATTTGGAAGTTGGGGCCGCCGTGAATCGGTGTGGATTGCTGTCCGAGGACAAGCGTGAGCATTCCTTCCTGTGAAACCATAAGATGACCAATATCACGTGACCTCTGGATGACCTCATGCCAAGACACCTGGGATGTGCTTGTGTTATCACATGCATGCCACATGTTTTTCATTCGTTCGTGGTTTCCATATGTTTCGCCATAGCCTCACTGTTTGCTTTGGCTGCAAAGCTAGGACCTCCGGACCAGAAGCGCTACACACTTTGCATTTACAAAGATGAGTCTTCTTGCAACAAGGGCGGCAACCCAGAAGTGGAGGTTGAATTGCTCAAGGCACTGGGCTCAAGAGAAACAAAGCGAAGTCCCTATATGTATAAATGTTAAAGTCCTTTGCAATTTTTTGCACTGGTTGTTTGGTGTGGTTAATCGTGTTGCTTCAGCAGTTGGTGGAGGTGCTGAGCGTGCAGCCCGATCCCGCACGGAGCGAAGTGTTCATCATCAACTATTTGGAGAAGAATAAGGCCAGCTACATGACATGATGGTCAGTTTGCTGGACTAACACTTTGTAACATAATGATGACTTTCAGATGGTTGAAAATATTTATGAGATATGAAAGATGTGAAAGATTGGCACGGAAGATGGCAGACATGCTTGGTGACCCGCAAGTACCAGATATATCCGGCCCACCCAAGATGCTGGCTGTGACCTTCCACCATCGCCACAGGTGAAGCAACGAATGACGTTCTCCCGCATTGATAGGGCACGCGATATTTGGGTAGAAATGCTGACGTGCCTTGATTGAAGCCATTTACCAACGTTGCTCACTGCAGGCTCTTGTCGTGTATAACTAACAAAGTCTTGGGACTATTTGGGACTATACATGACATTGTACTACGTTTATGTACTAAAATTATAACAGTCCATGAAAGGGGCATCCTTTGCAAAGTTCTTCGGATGCAATGAACAGTCCCGGTGATTTTTTTTAGCCAGCGAGATATGTTGCTAAAGATTTAGCGAAAGATGGCGAAAGATCATGCAAACATACATGCTCAGTTTGTGCACGTGCATATTTGTTTAAAACATGCTTGCACGGAGGGAACAAGGGCCATGGCAGCCTGGCAACCCTAAAGAAATTTGACTTTTGTTCTTGTCATGATATCAGGGCCTTGTGAACTTATATAATTTTATCTTGCAATTTATTTTGGACGATTTTGTTCTCAAAAGTTCAGCCAAAGTCTTGGTGAAAGACAACCTTCTCTTGAAAGCTCGGTGGCCTAAACTGTGGACTTGTTTCCAGCTAGGTGGGAGGCAAGCCATCAGTTTGGGTGTCAGAACTGGCCGATGAAGGTGACCAAGGACCAATGCCAAAACCAGAAGCAATAACAGAAAAAAGTTGGCGAAACCTCAGCGAATGCAATGTTTTCAGGGAAGATGGCCGGTCCATGCCGGTCCCGCGTAAAAGAAGTTAGGTCGACCCCTGAAATGAATCCGAATGTTTAGATATCAATATGTGCGCTCAGATTTTGTGCCTGTGCGACTCTGTGTGTGCGTGTGTGAATCAGACCTTTGTGAGTAAGGGGCGTGACTTTGGCGAATGGACACTTCGGAACATCTCATGTATTTAGTGTGTATACTGCATACTGCACATTGCGTGTTTACGATTGTGCTTGTACCAAAGAGGAAGATAAGCATGGGGATGTCGTTCCTTCAACAAATACAACTACATGTCAGAAACGCCGCGTCCCCGCATAAGATCTCTTCAAACGGTGTCCTCACCCCGATCCGTGGCCACAACATGCTCTTTATGATTGGTTTATGGCCCCAGAGGTTGTGCTTCGAAAAGGACGCCAGGATGGCATCTTTAGCGAAAAATGCATGCCTCACTAAGGCTGTTGATTACAATGATCCGAGAAGAAAAAGAAGCGCACCTTGGATTCCATCCAGTGTCACCTTATCAAAGTTGCCATTCAACAACACAACAAAACTATGATTGATAGATGCCAAGGTATGGTGACAAGGCGGCAATCCGATGTAATAAATTTGTTCTTATTGACTTTGCACATTCGAAAAAAGTTGTTTGTGTGTGAATGTGGCTCTTTCAGGAAGTCCCGCAGCAGTGGCAGTGGCAGCAAGCGCTAGCGCGGCAACTGGTGTTCAGTTGGCTTGCAGTTGTTTTGCTGGAAAAGAAAAATCAGCGCGGCCGGTTTAGGAATGGTTTCGGAATGTTTTGGAGGGTTCCGAGGGTTCTAAATGATCACCATCAGCTTCAAAAAAATTTCACACAGTTCTGACTCTGACTTGCAGCAGGCGCAGCGGGCCAAAGATGATCTCCGCACTAAGGAGCCTGGAGCTTCACTGGGTGAAAGGTATGCAAGAAGCGTGTGGACAGACTACGATGCACATTTTTGCATCATTGTTTGGCTGGCATACCTTAGTCAAATTGCTTTGAAAGATGGATCCTGATGGAAATATTACTTTGGACATTTGGCTCGTTTGTTGAAATCTGTTGTTTGAGGGAAGGTAGAAAAAGAGTTTTGCAAACTCAATTCCAAGCATTTCTCAAGAATCGACCCATGATCATGTACTGAATGTTGTAAACATAATCCCTGATCTTGAGCAAAGTTGTGCCCGCAGCTGCTTTGATTTCAGAGACGGTGTAGCTGCTTCAAGATGGATACATGCGAAACGACTGAGCAGTCGACGAGCTGTTGCCAGCGGAGGTGGGCCTGGTGGCAAAGGAATGGTGTCCACCGACTTTGCAGCAATGACCTGCCATTACATACTATGAATTACTATGACTATTATCATTTATTAAATGAATTACCTAAACTCCTGTCTTGTAGGAAGGGAGGATCCCAATGAATCCTTGGATTTGAATTTTTATGGGAATCGGCCCGCAGCTTTGGCTCTTTAGCGTGCTGCTTGGGACTTGAGTGCCCCCAGAAAATCCCAGGTGTCTCGGCAACGGTAGCAACAAATATCAAATGTTGGAGGCTGATGATTTTTCATAGTTCATCCATATTCATCCATTCTGTATGGAACAAGTTCATGAAAGTTCAAAATTCATGGTTGTATGGTCAAAAGGAACATTACCTGTTGTATCATAATCACTCAAGTACTCTGTAGTTGTTTATGATTGTATGACGTGTTTCAGATTTCTTTCCTTTTGCTACAGTTCGAAAACCGTCACTTGTCAGGATCCCACAATGGCACCCCTGGAGATTGGCACGCTTTACTATGTAGAGGAGGCAATCTACAAAGCCGAGAAGGCAGTTCACTGGATGGTCAGTGTTGGCGAGGTTTCCATCACGTCACCTATGGAGACATACGACATATAGACGTAGACGTTAATTGCATGGAATATCTTATGTTTATTCAGTGATTGGTTACACTTGCATAACTTGATTCTGTGTGGTTTGATACTAATGTTACTCTTTGCATTCTCAGTTAAAGAGATTTTGGGATTTCTTCATATTTCTTCCACATATTTGCTACAGATTCTACAGCAAGTTTTGCCCAAGGCATTGGTCACAGCAAAGTTTGCCGGCCTCTCTATCCCGACGAAGAAATTTGATCCACAGAAGGACCTTGGCCTTGGAAGGTCGCGGCTGTTGTACCGTGTTTCCATACCTTTCCAACCGCCAGGATGCTAAGAAACCAGATTTTCTTGCACGCAATCCAACTGGAAAGGCGCCTTGAATTCCACAAATCAGATATTTGATGAGCAACAAAAAATATGACTTGCACATGTTGCAGGTGCCATACCTTGAGACTGACAAAGGCTGCATTTTTACATCCAATGCTGTGGCAAGGCCCAGCATTCGGCTGACTGTCACGCAAGGCTGCAAGGTAAGAGAGGAAGATTAGACATGGTCATGGTTGTTCATTCTTCGAGTTCTTTTATGCAAAAATCATCAAAGAACCTTCCCTGGGTCTCACAAGCTATGAACATATGGTGGCACCATGTGGCACCCATTGTGACCCCAAGATTCCTCCAGATGCACTCAGATACGTGGCACGCTGCCGATCTGATTTGGCACTCTATGGCTCCAACTTTAGCGAGGAAGGTGACATTGATGAATGGTTGGAGTTTGCTCTGCACGAGGCCGAAAGCAGCTGAGTGACAAGAAAACAGTAGGGTGGATAGGATATGGTCCTGGTAGGATGCAATGAAAATAGCAGTTCAGTGATGTTCGGAAAAGTGTGAGAAAGCCTCCCTTTGTCATAAATTACATGGTTGTGCTTTGTATTCTATTCAATAAGTTGGCATACACGATTGTGAGCGTGTTTGCATAGTCCGTCCCTCAGGAATCTGGTCAAATTAATTATAGCGTGATGTAAGGTACCGTCGGGCAAGAAACAAGAAAGATCAAACAGCAGGTAGTCTTGGAGCTGCGCATGGTTTTCAAACGTTTTAGTCCAAATTCAGTATTGTTCAAACTTTAGATGACGAGGGCATCCCGTTATTTTTGATCCTTCCCCAGAAAAATTCATGATTTGCTCAGGTGGAGATTCCCTTGATGACCTGGGTTTACCCTGTTTTGGGAATGATGGAGGAGGTGCCATCAGCCATCAAGGATGCACAGGCTCGCTGGTCAATAGCTGGCTTCAAACTTCGGAAAGATGATGAAAAGGCCTTCAAAAAGTCTGGCTTTTCCTCCCTTCAAAGGTTTTTTAACATTTCCTTGAAGCGGTTTCGTTTTGCTTGCAATTTTACATGACAACATGCTGCAGCTTATCAACTTGTCCCTTGGAAGGAAGACGTCAAAAAGGCTTTGAAGGCATCGGGCGGAGATGTGCTTTGCCTTTGGCATCCAGGATGACCCTTTCCACCTTACATCCTGGACAATAGACTTGTTTGACAGGTACTATTTAAGATAAACTTCAAGTTAATTCAAGTTGTAACAGTAAACATTTGATCTTCAAGTCGGCTATGTTTGCTCAATTGCCAGACCAGCTTCATATGTTTAACCCGCGAAACTTGAAGCACATCCAAACGTTAAGAGGCGCTTGAAGAGCAGCTGGGCAAAAGTGAATTTCTGGTTGGAAACTCCGTGACCTTGGCGGATATCGTCCTTGTCTTTTGGACCGCAGATCGGAACATCACTGCAACGCTTGGTGCTTTGATTGAAGAGCTCATCATGGCTTATATTCTGAGGTTTGCGCGCTGAAAGAAGGCTTCAAGAGGGTCTTTGATCCGAACTTTAGGAAGCCCTTTCCTAAGACGTGCCAGTGGTACCTGGGTCGCATTGTCAAGGGAGAAGTCAGAAGACATGCCAGGCAGTTTTTTTCAGTTGAAGCATGTCAAATTTCCTCCCTTGGACTGAACCCGGACAGCAGCATGCACAGTGTCAAGGTGTGTTAGATTTTAGTGACTTTTGATCAACTCGATTTGTCCATCACTGTGAAGTCGATGGCAATGATGGGTAGCTCCAAGGTTTGAGAAGTGCTGCAAAATGCCGCAATTTAAAACTGTCCTTGGAGATGTGAACCTTGATGGCACAGTGACCACACATCACCCCATGGCCCCATGATAAAAAGTTGTCACTGTCGCTTCTATAGCTGAGGAAGTTGTGCGCAGCGCCTGAGAAACCACGGGCCCTATTGCCAGCTTTCGCACCAAATCCACGGGAAAAGGCGTGGGGCCGGCTGCTACGTGATGTGTTTTTTTTTTACTTGTTTGTTGGTGATTTGCCGGAAATTTTTTGGTTGAAATCTTGAAGCATGTTGAAATTTTAGAGTGAACCATGATTGAACCATACTGGACTTAAATTGACTTACCTTGGATTGGGATGGTTATATACCCCCGTCCGACTCAACACGAATATGGAAAGTGGAGAGTGGGAGGGTTGTGTTGAAGCTGCCCTCTTTCAGGCAAAAGGAACGGCAAAAGCCGATGACAAGGCGACTCCAAAGGCTGAGAAAACAGAAAAGAAGGCTGAAAAGCCAGCAGAGAAGAAGCCAGAAACAAGGCTGCAGAATATCTGAAAAAAATGTATCAACGATGTGTCAACCATGTTGATGATAAGTGCGGCAGAAGCTATAGAATCATCCATTTGCCAGATGTTTACCGGGCTAAACGGGCAAAGAATGTCAATCATCTCATGTTTTCCATTTAGCTTGATCGACTAAGGAGAAATCACCCAAAGCTGAGCCGAAGCCAAAGACTGAACCGAAGCCAGCTGAACCAAAGAAAGCACCGGCTGCACCAGCTGCTCCCATGGCCAATGGAGGTGATTTGGACGCAGAGATTGCTGCCCTTGGCCACTTGGATTGAAATCGGGATGGAAATTGACAAACAAAAAAGCGAAAACAATGAAGTTATGAAGTTGATAGCCTGAGATAAGTAAGACCGGGCAAGACTCCCACTAAGACATGAGTTGAGGACATCCCACGATGTGATGTCATGATGTGCAGTGTACACAATATAAAGAACATCTTTCAAGAGATGCTGGGACTCTATGCTGCAGTGGTCGTGACATGGCATGCCATCATCCCATCTCTAAGGCAACGCAATTCGTGCGAAGAAGGATGAGCTCAAGGCGTCAGGTCTCAGCGGAAAGAAGTGTGATGCCCATCCGGAGGCCGAAGCCTTCACCCCCTCCCCACCCGAGCCGAGAACGTTTTGGGATATCCCAGGGGTCCAATCCAAAAAAGCTGGCAGAAGGTTTGGGCCTTTCAAGCATTCAAAGTTGCAAGACTAATCTAAGGCCTTCCAAAACAAAATCACTAATAAGCACATATAAGCACTTTCCTTATCTTGACTTTGGAGGATTTGTCTCAGGATTGATAGGGATTAAGTATTTAAAACATAATGACATGTATGGAAGATTGTGAAAAATCATTGCAACCAACACCAAGCCATCAGCAAGGATGAGGGACACAACAAAGCATGATAAGCATTTCACGTAGAGCCTTTGTGGGCCCTTAGGGAAACAATAGGGTTAGGATGTTGCTCAAATGATGCGATATGAGGCGACCTCATCACCTCAGGGTTTCAAGATGTTTCAAGTCTAGTGATCTTGGTCTACATCTTTGTGACGTTATATTTGTTGCTACACGAATTTCATGAATGGTTTTTTTCATGTTTTTTCACACATCAAAATCTCATGATTTATGGCCGAACACGCTCCTGGGCAGGTGAAGGAAATGGTCGATAAGCTTTTGGAATTGAAAAGCCGCAAATAGACGTTGCAAATGGCGAAGCTGCAAAGCTGACCGGAAAAAGACATTTCGGAATGCCATGGTACTTCCAAACCAAGTCTTGCTGGCACATGTGGGAAGGTATTGTGAAGCCTCAAATCTATTCAAATCTGGCATTTTTACCGGATTTTTGTGTTTGGTTGAGATTTGTATTCTGTGAACACCATTTGGAATATTTGGTCCATCAACCTCACGAGGAAATGGTATCGATTGGCGTTTTTAGTTGAGCAATCAACTTTGAGTTGTTGCCAGATGTTGCCAGCTTTCCCTTCCACACAGAAATATCAGTATGCACCCGTGGCCTTCTCCATTGATTGTATTTCTGCTTGAAACGGTGAGTGTGGCCCAAGTCCTTTCTTGCGCTGCACGCGTAACTCCTGGTCTTGCTTAATCTAGATTTCAACTTGTGCACAAGAAAAGAAGCTCGCTCGCATTTGCATGTGTTGATTGTTCACCAAGAAGCAATCATGAAGGTGCATGCTCGCGATCATACACGAACGCAGCTAGTACTGAGGATTTTCTGTCCACCGTTTGCAAAAGGATTCCATGCCACTCAAACCTGCAAAGATGTACCTTGGCATAGTAACATCATGTCATCGTAACTTAAGAATCTGACTGCACCCACCAACGCTTTTGCCAGGTTTCCTTAGCTGCCACCCTTTATTAACAATTATCATTGACATGTTAAACTTAAACAACGCTTCAGAATCGTCCCGGCATTGACCTTGGATTGGATTGGTGAATTGTTTTGACTTGTCATAGTTGTTAGTGATTCCTTACTTCAAAAACAACAATGTGCAATTTTTTGATCAGTGTTTATATATGAATTTATTTAATGCAAAACGTATGCAAAACGTGGTGGAACACTTGGAATATTTTGGAAGCATAAAGATGCATCCCATATCTCCGTTTGTTTCGCTTCTCAGTTTGCCTTGCGCTGGTGACTCTCCTGTATCGGATACCAGCTTCGATTCGGGTGCCTCTACCACTTCCCAGACTCCTCAGATTGAGAAGGAGATTTTGTGCCTGACTCATTGTGCTTGACTTTCCACTTGAAAACTTGGCAGGATTTTGACTGGATCTGTATTTTGTGGATTTTTGTGTTCCATCCAGTGTTACCAAAATCGCAGACAACGTGAGGATTCGCATTGCTAGTTGACGTTTTTTTTGCGTTTTTCGAGGCAGTAACAGAAACAAGTAATAAGTCTTTGTATTCACAAGGCATGTTTTCACTTGCATGGACTTTTGTTTTCCCGCTTTTCTTGTCAACGTATTCATCTATACTGACATATACTGTTTGGGCATATGGCAGCATGTTGGGCCGGAACCAACCTCGAAGAAGATCAAAAGAAGCACAAAAGGCTTTGTGCTTGTAGATTTTTTCGCAAAAAACTTGTTCATGTGCAGGATTTCTCCTCGGATGCTCTTGCATCCCCACTACATCAAAGGACCACACCTGATGGTTCTGAATACTTCACAGTGTGCTGAACTTGACGTTCATAAAACCAACAAAACAAACCAGTAGTAACTTGTTGAGGGTTGCAAGGGCACGCACACACACACACACACACAAAGGGTCCGGAACTATCATGATGCATGCAGCAGAGTGGTTTGGTTGTGGCTGTGGAGCTGTGCCCTTGTGTGCATGAGGACACTGAAGGCAGAGCATGATGATGATACTCTGGCTTGTCATATTACGTGCCTTGATGGAACAGCTTCAGGTCTCAAGGTCTCAAGTGCTCGGTCAAGAATTTGTGAATGCAAAGATCTCACTGTGCACAGGTCGTTCTTATCGTGTGTTTATCATGTTTTATCAATTTAACACTGAGACCTTGTGATAATGAAGATTTGTTCTTCATGCATTCCATATCTTTGCGCATTGGATGTGCCTCTAAGAACGTGTGAGGCTAGTCATGGAGGAAAGCATTGCGACAGCGTGGGGGAAGACCAAACTTGTTATCGATCGGAGTTTGCTCGAGCGGAAGGCATGGTGGGAGCACAGCAACCAGTTCTCTTTTTTTGTGTGCGTTATACTCAAGCTTCAAAACTGGAAATCTCACGAGAAAAGCCAAGCACGGGGCGATGTATGAACTTCTCGGAACAGTGGCAAAACATGATTTTTTGTATGCCCGAAGGTGCAACTGACCATCAAGCTTCTTCGGGCTTGTCACTTTTGCTCAGACGATATTGCTTGGACCTGAGAACCTTGGAACTTCCAAAGTCAGATATGTCAGATTGAAGTCGCTCCAACCATGTGATTTTTTGTACAGATGACCTGAGGTGCTGTGTTTTGCTTATGCTTCCTCCTATGCTAGCCGCGTGTTTCCGCTCATGGCTGGTTTGCTGGGCAATGCTGAGGTGTTGGACTCAGGGTGTAGAGCTGAGGGGTGCATGCTGCACACTGCTCCAAATATTCGCAGTAGTACTATTTATATGTATATATTATTTATTTTTTCAAATAGATACATGGGATACATGTATCATGCATTATTAGATTTTTGTCATTGATCATCTTTTTTCACCATATACAACAATTTATATGCTATTATTTAGTTTAGATGACAATACCATTGTTTTTCATTTCTTTGCTCAACATCGTTTGAGCGCAAACGCACTAGGAGAATGGTAAGAGCATGCTTATGTTTGAATATGTGTTTCTTTTGAGTTGTTTTTCGCTGTACAACTGTTTGTTCATGTTGATTCAAATAAAGGGTGATAATTCAATTATGCAGTAAGGGTGCATCATTGCAATGCCAAGGTATTCAGAATTCTTTTTCGATTCAGCATCTTGCAAGGTTGTGCACATTCTTATTTTGCTGGTATTTTTGGCACACAGTTCGAATCTCAGAGTTCATAATGTCTTTGAGTCTATTGGTGTTGCTGAAATTTACTAACTCATTAAGCAGCTGAATTATAAGACTTGTACATCAAAATAAAAGAGATGTGGTATCTAATATATTCTAATATTCTACAATGATCGGACAAGCTCTTTGTTGTCCCCGCGCTACCGATAGCATCATTATACTGTGTCATTTTCAGCCTTAACATCATGAACGAGGTCATGGCTGATAGACTCTCACCGATATGAATTCAAATTGTAGATTCGCTCTGTGAGCAGCAAGTTTGTGGATGCACTTCCACCCCACCAGTTACTCTGGCACATTTTGGAGCGTGTGTCTAAAGTGTAGCAAAACAATCGAACTTCTGTGATGCATCGTCAGGCTTCATGTTCGATGAGACATGTCCAATGCGTCACTTTGGTGGCACGTGTTTCTCATGCACGTCATTCAGTCCAACAAACGTTTTGCAAGGCGACAAGGCGTAGTCACACAATGCTAAGCGGCATTGCAAGACCCACCTTGTTTTGCATACGTATGCAACATGTGTGCATCAGACATGCTGGTCTTTCTTTGAGGTTCGATTGTTGCGATTGCATGCAAGTTGTTTAGAAATGTTTGGACTCACTGTGGCCCTTTCCATGAGAACATGGAGAAACAACATTGGAAGATCCAAGCCTAAGGGGAATGGCACAAGCACATCTTTCGAAAATACTGCACCTTGAAGAAGATGGATACAGCACTCTTCAGTGTTTTCTCGCACCCTGGTTGCAATATGCTGCAATGTTTTGCCAGAGCTGTACCACTTGAATTTGATGACTGCTTTGTTGGATGACTTGCTCTTGGGAATGAAAGATAATGACCGCAGGAAGGTTGGCCGGGGTTACAACATGTTAAAATATCATGAAATAGGATGAAATAGGTGTAGATTGCTTGGGACATGTTGGGTTTCTTTTGACAGGATGCTTGAGTTCCAGCTACTGGTTTCCTCCGAAGATGAGGCCAGGACATGCATGATGGAGCTTGAGGAGCCTTGAAAAACAAAGTAGCTAGTAGGTCGTTCCTACGAACATATCGATCATGATGATTCCATGCTTTGGTCAAGGGGGATTGGTACTTGAGCCCTTTGGATTACAATGCCATAACTGAATTCTTGCTATTGTCGAGGTGAAATACCTACAGCTGATTCTTCAGAAAGAAACGTGAATCAGCAAGTGCAAGAAGCACCTTGATGGGAAGCAGGCTTCCAGATACAGACGGTATGATCTCATTTGAATCCATTTGATCTCGGTGCAAATGCCTTGTCCCATATTTGGTATTTGGATGCCTGCCATCCATACGTGTTCAAATCAACTACTGATTTGATCATAGGTTCATACGCCATAAGTTAGGAATCAGTTGACCGCATCCTGCGATGCATTTGGCCATTTGATCTTGACGAAGTTCAACTCCACAGGGTAACGCCTCAGATTTGTTGTCAGCTGATCCAGTTTGGGTGCTGGGGTGCCGAAGACAGTGAGTCCAATTCCAATCTTCAGTAAGATTGGTGCGTTTATTGGTCCATGATTTAATATGACACAATGTCAACCAGGTTGAAAAAAACGCAGGGAATAGGGAAAACCACTGATACTGATACTAAGCAAGTTCAAGTTGCTGAATTACCGTAGGTCATTACCGTAGGTCACCCAGATATATGATTAATGAAAAATACATAATCTGATAAAATCAGTATCTTGAAGTTTTGCCTTGCCAGCGATCCAGCACCCCAGCACCCACAACTTCATGATGTCCATGCTTACATGGGCATTGCTTGACTACAGGCATGCACAGATATAAATGCCTGCAAGTCACAATCAGGTAGATAGGTTCCTTCATGATTGCGCCTAAGACTTAGGCGCATCTCCGAATCCGTGCTGCAGCACGGTGCTCCATATCTCCATATCTCCTGCACCATGTTGCATCCAACAGGCAGAAAACATGTGACACTTTGACCAGAAAATTATGGTCAGGATTTCCCGCCCTGTACAGAGGCTGGCTCATGTCGTGCCTGGTGAACTGAGAACTTGCCATCGCACAGCGATCAAAAGGAGCTTAGAAGAGACACAGATGGGCTGAGGATGAATTACACATCCTTTTGTCTTTGGGATTCCAGCACAAACATCTTTGGATATCTTTGGTGTGGCTGCCACAGGTGCCAAAATCCATGGAAAAGGATTGCGGCGCCAATTTGTGCTGGCCTCTTGCTGGTGGCTATAGTGGTGGCAGTGGTGCTTGCTGTCGCCCACAATGGACATCACGGCGGAGGTTCTGGATTCGAAAATCGAGAATTCGTTTGGCACTTGTAAAGTACATGCAGTTTTGCGTATGTCTACCCTACCTATCCCCCACATCAACCTTCGCTTGCTAGCTGCAGGGGTCATCCCATCCCCACCGCCGCCACCCTTGCGCAGCGAGCCTTTACGGGGAATGGCGTACGCTCCGTTGCTCGGAATTTTAGATATGGCACTTCAAAAAAAGGTGGACGCAGCAATTGCATTGAAAATTGAAAGATGTCCGAAATTGGCTTCAGACCGAGGCTACCATGTCATAGTGGCTCCTGCAAAGAACAGTTGCCAAATAACGACATTATGCAGTCCCTTGTCCTTCGAACCACATCTGGCCGGTTGTATTAGAAATGTTGAGATGCTTAACAACACAACTATGACCGGCCCCTCGCTACTTCTGTAATATCGCCCTAATTACAGTCACGTTGATTTGTTGTGTTACTTTCATCGCTCATGTCCTTTTTGTTGTTCTATTTATGTTTTGTTTGACTTACCTATGCGTATGTTTTTGTAATCATTTGTATTCACTTTGTTGGCTACTCTCTTGTTCAAGTACGGTATTAATCATCTGATTCCCTGCCAGTAGAGTAATCTAGTTGGACCTCTTCAATAGGCAAATCACAATCAGCAGAACTAAGCGGCGGTGTTTTCACAAAAGCAAAACTTGAACTCAAGACTTCGAACTGACTCACTTGTCGTGAGAGCATAGCTGCTAGCTTTAGTACCCCAGGTATGGCTACAAAAAGCAGTGGGGCAGCGATGGGCGAAATGATCTTGGCGTTATCAAGAAGCTTGGCGCTGCACTCAGAGACTGTGCAGTCTGAGAAGTTTGACATACAATTGAGTTTTCCCTCACAAGGACTGATTAGGCTGGTTAGCTAGGGTCAGAAGCATTTAGTATCATGCAAATCCAAGCTGCATTTTGAAGCAGGTGGCAACGCATTGCGCCTCTACCATTCTTTTGGATATGGGCCGCACACCAACCACGGACGCTTTACTCAACAAGAATAATATTTGCCTGAAGCATGAATTGTGCAATCTCATCATGTCAAATTATTGTCAGATGGTTTTACGGATCAACATTAGCATACAACAAAGTACAACATGAATCAACATGATGCATGCATATCAACCCATTTTTTGATTGACAGGTTCTGTGACTCATCAATTTTGATAAATCGGGGGTGGCCTTTTTCCTGGTGAGAAGTTGTAAAACATGTACAAATTTTGTTTAGATTTATATAGTAGTAACCGCGTTTGAATCCGGAAGCATGGAAGCATGGAAAGGACTCAGCTCTAATCTTGAACTGTTAGGCAAATTCCTGGATGCTGCGCATGACCAAGGCAGCTTGACAGTGGAGGTGGAAGCAGGTGAATAGGTGATGGATATCCCATAGGATCCATGTTTGGTATGTTTACCTACCGTTACCATCATTTACCACAAAAATCAACCAATTGTAGGTAAATGTACCATACATGGATCTTATGGGTATGGATTCATCCAACAATGGTCAAATAGCACACATCTCAAGCTGATTTCAATCCAGCTCTGGCGCGCAGAGACGCTGTTCTGTAGCCCAGGTTTGAACGTGTTGCCTGGTGTCGATACTCAACCAGCATACAGTGATGTCTCAACCTGTTGATGATGAAAAAGGGAAACGAAAGGTTATGGGTTCCAGTTTCACTACAAAATTACAAAATATTGAATTTGAATTGCGTAAGGCCACATCGCAGGCTTAGCCAACCAGAAAACAAAATGCGTTTCCAGAAGTAAAGGTATTGTTTGTATGTTCTGTTTGTTGAAATGTGATGGGACGTAATGGAAACTCAGCCACTGTCTACGAAAACATCACAGAAAACAAGTGCGCACGTGATCTCATATGATCACTCCAATGAGGATTCGGACTTGGCCATTCACAACTGCACTGAGTTCGATTGCTACGAAACGGTTAAAGAGGCAACCTTCGAATGCAGAGTAATTATCGCTGAGTTTTTTTCTGTAGATTTCCTATTCTCAGCATTGTTATAATGTTGATTCATTTTGGATTGGTACACAGGAGCTATGTTTTTGTCTTGGATACTGCACATTTTTGGAGATAATGATCGGTTTCATTTCGGCATTGCGAATGCTTGGCTGGCAGATTTTGGAGATGGGTGTGGTTAAAATGAAACCAATGTATAGTTTTACAGTCCATTTACTCATAGCAGCAAAAGCTATTACTACAGCGGAAATACCGCAGATATCGAAATTTCAGTCCTTTCTGAGACAATTCTTGTCCAGCGGCTTTGGAATGCTTTGGACGTTCCAAAGTTATTGGGTTTTGTGGGACGGTAGGCCATCAAGACTGGTTTCTCCTTGGGCTTCGCCAAGGGTTCGGCAGTCAGAGAGGGAGTTGAGAGCAAGTGGGCACCCCACTGAATCTTTAGGCATTTTGAAGCTGGAGTATATCACCTATATTCAGCATCATACCATATATATATATATAGATATGTACCATTTTGCAAGGCTTGAAAGCGAGCGGCTTTGAGTCAGATTGCATATTTTCATGCATCTCCATACCCTTGCATTGCCGTTCAAAAAGATCAATCCGTTGGGAGTAAACCACTTAGCTGCGTCGGAAGGCAAAGACTGGCACCCTGCGGTTCACACTGTGATCCTCTTCAATGCTCCTCAGCTGTTATGAATGCAGTGTATCGTTTCAGGTGCAAGTGAATATTTTAGAGACGAGACATGAGGAGACAGACTAGTTTCAACATAACAACATTTGAAAAGAAAAGGTGGAAGATGAGAGGCAGTAGGCAATGTGAATCCAAACCACCTCAGATTTATTTCAAATCACCATGATGGCTTCTGGTGTTTCATCAAGGGTGACAGCCCAGGAGCCAGACTTTTTTGTCAATGATCCGAAATGTCCCAAGAAGGCGCCATGGTGTTCCTCAGATGAAAAGTCGTGGATTTCAGAAGATGTGACCTTAAGTTTTCTGGGTGTTGTCAACTCAAGGATTTTTTGGGATTTTTTCACCCCGAAAATCGGGGAAGATGAACCCATGTTCGACTAGTATTTTTCAAAGGGGGTTGAAACCACCAGCCAGTTTTGCATGTGGTTTACAGTTCAGTTCGATGCAATCCATCTTCCCCTTGGAAGACTTCTTCCCCTCCCCACTCAGGTCGTGTGAGATCAGTCATCTCAGCACTAGATGGCTTGCTTGCCGCAGAAAAGGAGGCGAACATTCGACCAGGACGCCCCTAAGCAGCACATGAAGAAGATACAGTGCAGGTTGAATCTCTCTTCAAACAAAATTCCGGGGGCGGGCTTTTGATTGAAGAGTCACGCTAAAACTCGTGACAAGGTAATTTTTTAAGAGTCTTTTTGCGCACGATCTCAGGTGTGAATTTGACAACCACCTGGTCATTCGCTGCTACAGACTCGATTGATGGAGACTCTGTTGGCAAAGCTCAGATTTTGATAGATTTTGGATGCCTACATGATGGATATCAAATTGTGCCGCCTGGCACGTCACTCGAAAGCTTCACTTTGAAGCCGGAGATTTGGTTTTTTGCACCATCGCCAACGGATGGTGCAATTTGGTGGGAGCATGATTCTGAGGAAAATGCAAGAACTGTCCCGGATACTTTGGCTTCCAGGACTGGTCATGCGGAATCCGAAAGAGTTCTCGAGGCATCCTTGAGGTTCCAAGCGGCAATGATAGTAATGGATCATTGCTCCCACCAGGACATGCTTGCAGTCATTGACAATGTATCACTTGCGAACTACACCCCCAGAACTCCAGCCTTGCCCCTAGTGCAGAAGTTTTTGCTTGTGAGCAAGCTCCATTACGCTGTGCGAAGCACATGTGATCAATTCCATGTTTCTGAAATTTTGTTCCTCCCAGTTGATGCTTGCAAAGTGCATAGTCCCGCATAGTGAATTTCAATTGAGGAAAAGGATTTGGCAGATGCTTTCCAAAAACGGTGCGGGCAGCCAACTTTTGCTATCATTCATTCACCAGTTTTTTTCTGGAAAGGTAAAGGCCAAGTGGCAAGGATGGACCACCAGATGATTGCAATGTCAGTTTGCTGCTGCCAGAATTGCAGTAACAAGTGCTTGCTGCTTGACATAGCCATGCAAGGTGGGTTAACGCCCTGAATGTGCAAGCGCCATGGGGTGTCTTGTTTGCACACCCGAGTTTTGCTTTGTTTGGTTGCCTTCGGATGTTTGCCCATGTTGAGTCAGGGCCAAGGCAAACCTTGGGATGCCCAGGGACAGAATGCTTGCCCGCGTTTGGCCCAACAGCTACACTGCTGACAATGAGATGCAACAATGAACTACAGTAGGATGTACATGCATGAAGTAGCACCTGTCACCTAAAGGTAGGCTAAAGCTGTGTATTAGTAGTATTCATACCTTTGAAGAGCAGTTGCAGCATCTTAGCTTTGTCCAAACTCTGCAACCGTCAATGAGGTTTTGTGAAAGAGACTATCACAAAGAACTATGGCCCCTTCGGAAATAGGCGCGAGAGAGTCTTTTGAGTTCACTGACCCGATTCGACGCTGTGTTTGCATAGCATGTGGCGTGCACCTCCAATGCATTTGAGTCTGTAAACTCTAAACTTGATGTTACTGTTAGTGTTGCGTTTTCCCTGCTATATCTGGCCAATTTTGAGTCGCTGCCAACAACATGCCATCCTAAGTTGCAGGAGGACGCATAACTTGAAAGTGCCGATTTGACTTGTTTTCCAGCAGGGAATCCACGTCAAGAGGACAAAGATCTATTCTGATGTTCTATATTTTGTACTGTTCTTTTAAGGGCTTAGTTGACTTCCCGTGACGAGACGCCATGGGGAGTCATGGGGAATGAGCTATCACTGTGGACATTGGTTCTTGTTTGATGCTACACTTGCAATATTATATATATATATGTACAGATTAAGTTTTCAGATGTTCAAAAAAGGTCGCTCTGTTCTCAGCAAAGTGGACTAAGAGATGTTGTGCACCGCGCATACACATGGAACATCATTAAACCCAGCGGTGGACAACAAATCTCAACAATGAGAGAGGCGTGTACAGATAGCGTAACCATTGATATGCAACATGTATACATGTGATACTGTATATGTATTTTTTTAAGATATATGATTGCAATTATAGTTTATGTGATAGAATACACAGTAGGATTTGCAGCACCATCACATGGGAATCTTAACACACGTATTTCGTATGCTCAGTACATTTTCGCACTCTCATGATGGATGTTCCAGGCCTTGGTTCATCGGTGAGTTTGGAGATCAGGGCCAGCCACATGACATCCTCAAGCAGGATGTTCAGGCAGTTCAAAAACAAACGGTTAAAACAAGGGTTCCGCAAGTGCTCAGGCATTTCAATCCAGACCTTTGGAACGTGGAACCCGTCAATTCCGGAACTCATGTAGGCCATGCATGAGTTTGCCAGCTCCAACAGCAGCCTTTTTATGGGAGCCTGCATTTTCCAGTCCCTTGGATGCAAAAATGCAAGCAGTTCAAGCTGCTGACGATAGGCAATGCCAAGCAATCCATGCAATTTGAATCCAGATGGACCAGAAGGACATCATGCAAGGTTGTCCACCGGTGTTCCGTAGCAATTGGGTTAAGCACAATTCAAGATTGCAACAATTGCATGTGAAGACAAGCGTCACCCGCTTCCTGTGCATATTCTGGTGACAATGACCTCAAGCAACTGCACCATACAAAGTGACTTACTTTATTCATATATTAACCGGGGAATCCTCTCAAAGTCGTTTGATTTCACGTCACTCAATATGACGTACATCAATGCCTTTTCTGTGGAATTGATGGTCATATGCTTGTTCCTCCCACTTGGAATCCCAAGACATTGAGCCTATAGAAACAAGACCTCAATTGAGAAACTGTAGCAGATTTGAGTTGCGTGCCTGGTTGCCCTCATTGGGAACGCAGCCCAAATGAGCATGGGTCGCCTGGCTTCCGTGCTCGAAACGCTGCTGCCGATCCATCACAAGGTGTCCCCAAGCAGCCCCACGGAAGCATTCAGATACATTAATAAACCTCTTGCTATTTCCAGAAACCCTGGGAACTGCTGGCAGTGGTGGGCACTCAAGATCCTGATGTGCAGCAATGCCAAGCCCCATGTTCAATTCATTTCGATTCCATGGTTCAGTTGCTTGCAATTTGAGCCCCTCATTCTGGAGAATCCATCTTGAGTACCATAATTGCTAATCATCTCACCTCGCATAGGTCTTTTTGCAGAGGGTCCAGCTGCTTTGGCGGATGAAAGGTCCGCGAAGAACTACGCATCACTGACTGGCAGATGTACATTGACAAGTGTTGGTGTTGTTGTGGTGGTGGGTGATGGTTGATAGGTGGTGGTGTGAAGAGTACATGTAATTACCAATATTACCATGACCTCTACTGTATTTATGATCATCCTTTGAAATTTGAAAAAGCAGGCCCGATGCAGGAAGTTACGATTACTGGCAACAGCGTGCGAAGACTTATGACGAGGCACTCTGTCACAGTGAGCGACTGCAAGAAGTGAGATTCAGAAATGCCATGCCAAGCCCGACCAAGCCCTTCATTTGTACTTTTGAATACATTTGAGTAGTTGTATATTGTACAGTTGGATGCACATGACTTATAATACGTACACAGACTTGGCAGGACATTTACAAGTCGAGCGAGGAGGACCAGGCTGGAAATCTAAAATCTTTGCAATGACCTGCCGATGTTATATAAAACATTTTAAGCAAGACAGGTCAAGAGTAGAAAAGGGAGGAATTGACATGAATTGCTGGTATTTTGCTGCTCAAGTTTTTCAGACATGTATTTTGAACTGCCTGGTGTTTGGCCTGTTTGCTCATTGGCTCAGGGCCTGATTCGTGGTGAGATTGAGGCAGCTGCCCAGCGAGCGGGTCAAGGTGTGAGTAGAGTTTGTGATGCGCCTGGTCGTGGAGAATGTGCAGCAACAGGACTCGAACATGTACAAACATGCTGAACTCCAGCGAATCTGCCATAGTTATCTTAGTATGAGCTATTTGTTATATTGTTATAGCTATAATGTATAAGAATATACCAGCCACAAGCAATTTCAATCATGAAAGCTGCTTGAGATGACTGTGTTTCCAACGATTTGTGGCGTTCCATGTAAGATGGTAGCTAATACAACGCGCTCAAGTTGATATTATAAAAGCTATTTTGAAAGTCAGCAGGGCATAGTACAACAACGATAGATATGAACATAGAATCATGGCTGCATCCGTTTTTCCTCATGTTTGAAGCATTTAACTCACAGTCAGGACACCACCAGGACGTGCCTGAGGGCTTCATCCCTGGACAGAATTTGTTGGCCATAGATGCAGGCTGCGGACCAGGCTTGCCTTCTTGATGTTAGGCCAATTGATGTTCACGAGTACAGAATCGTACAGAATTACTTCTGAGGTGTACAGATTCCGTGGCTCAATTTGGAAGCCATTGTTCTCAACCCCATCCCTACATTTTCCTACATATTACCACTTGATGCCACCAAAAGACCAGGTTTGTGGCTGCGTGGACTTAGTAGCCGCTTTTCTCATGTTATTGGCTTGGACCAGTCGCAAAAACTCCTGGAGAAGGCGTGAAGGAGATTCACTTGTTGTTCAGCTACCAGAGTTGCTAAGTTGCAAATTCATCAAATTCAATTTGAACAACTGCTGTGTTAACCCGGGTTTTAGGCGTTGATTTTGAAATGTCGGCAGGCAGAGAATCAATCAGAATTACTACATGATCAACAACACAACGTGGAGCTTCGACCTGCGGTGGATTTGGGCAAACCTTGCGTAAAGGAACATGGAGCCCACGGTGAGGAGCGACCCCCTTTTTTGGGGCTGGCAGATGTTGGCACAAAAGTTGTGAATTCTCGACACATCATGTTTGAATCTATTGATGAGGTGGGTGCTAGCAGTTGCTAGCAACTAGCAACTCATAAGAAATCAAGGTGCAGTATGTTTCTTTGAAAGCCCATGTTTGCGTGTAGGAATTCTGCGGGCCAGAAGTTCCAGGTACAAGACAAAAAGCAGACCTAGTGGCAAGCTTCAATGTGCTGATCTCCCCGTCCTTTGGCTTAAACAAGCGCAGTTGGTTTTACGCATGTCTTTTGCTTCATGCTGATTTGATCTTAGATGCGATCACCCAAGGAACAAAGAATCAAGGGAGAGCCTTGGCATATGAATTCATATGACGTGAGCGTGCAAGAATAACGATGGAGGTGGGCGGAAACCTCGGCAGAGTTATTTTTTTTGAAAATGCAGATATTCATCACATGCCACATGTCCAAAGTATTCTAAAGTTCTTTCTGAACCAGGATCGGCCAAAAATTCAAAACATCTTACAAGATATCAACCAAAAAAAGGGCAACATTTCAAAGAATTGGGTCCACTTGTGTTACACTAACTCTGACTGTAGCGGCTGTGACCTCTACATTAGGACATTCCGTCACCATGTCCCCAAGGAATATCCTGCATCGAGAAGCTGACATGTTGCGGCCAGTCTCTCGTCATGTAAGTGCCGACTTTTTGATACTTTTTGGCTATGACCAAGCATAATCTGTCAATAAAGCCTGTCAATCAAAGTCATTTTCTAGGGATTCTAGAGGCAGGGCAGGCCAACAGTTTGCTTTCCTTGACAGTTGCTGATGTTTTTTCCATGGGTTTTAAGGCACCAACTTCAACGTTGCTTTTGCTTGTGCCAAGTGCAGAGTCCTTTCGCGCCGTACGCAATCTCTACCAACAACAAGGCCAGGATGTGGGGCAAAAAAATTAGTGCTTGAATCTCGGGCAGATATGCAACCAATCTATGCAACCTGGTTTCCTAAGCCTGGGTTAGTAATGGATCTTTGGCATCAGAAGTGTTGGTTCCCAAAATTTTCAGCATCCCTAGAACCTGGATGCGGAAACAACAGGTGGGCCTGAAAGTGGTCTTGGCCGTTATGACGACTATTCTACAAAGCATGCAGCTGAGGAGGCAGACAATGTGTTTCGGGTGTATGCCCGCACGAAGCACTATACCAAGCAGGAGCGATTGCCTGCCAATCCGCCTCACTTCGGGGCAGTTAAGCAAAACTGCTGGGTTTTTGAATACATGTTTCTCCAACAGTGGTTACCAGGATGTTGTAGGCTTGACGCTGCATCTTGAGTAATCCATGAGTCAAATCTTGAGTAATTTGCACATCCAGGAGGCATGTGAGATGGTCGAAAAGGTTGGCCTCTCCTGTGACAAAGTGATCAGCACCTTGTCATATCCGGTCACATCATGACACGAATCAAACAACAAAACCTGTCCGCCATATAGATGTTTACACATATTTACGTATAGATATAATACCCATAAAAAATTATAACGTACTTGTATAGATATTATATAGATATTATATATGCATCTCTCCATTCTGCATGCTTTATCATATGTCAATAAATGGACAGAAAGAGCAAACCCTGGCAATTTTTTTTGGTGCACAATGTAGAGACTGTGCTGTTCTACGGTGCCGGCGTTTCATTCAGGTTATCCACTGAGATGGAGATATGTTTTCCCATTTGCCTCAGATCAGGCCTGCTGCCTGTGTTGTTTCCTGACAGGTGTCAAGAAGTTCAGTATAGTTGACCTCATTGCTTTGTAGGTAAATCATGTCGTGTTGAAAAAAAATCCTCCTGCCCATTTGTAGTCTACCCCATATGCACTCAAACGTTTTGTTCCTCAGTGCCACCTGCTTCGAAGTCAGGCACTCTCCGAGCTGGAACGAAGCCACCAGCCGCAGGCGCACGAGCCAGATGCTGAGACGTATACCGTTGAGACCCGGAAAAGTATGAAACAGACGATGATACCATGTGGGTATAAGTAGCATGTGATTCTGCACATGCACAGAGTACAGAGCACAATACCAATATATATATATATACATCACATTATATGGTGCGATTCATACATACACATATATATTTATATACAGTAATAGTATATACTGTAGGAATGGGATTGCAACATGCGAGTGAATTTCATTCCAGTTTTCACCAAGGTGGATCGTTGTTGCACATCCCAAAGCTGAGCCTTTGCTCTCTCGTGTGCATGCAGACTTTCTTTGAGGCACCTGGGTTAACCTGGGTTTTTTAGATGGTTTTTCTTTACATATGTTTTTTATGGGATGTGAATCCATGTGATGTTTCTTTTGGTTTTTTGGATCATGACTTTTAAACAAATTTGGTTGCTGCTCACTCTGCTCCCGGCTTCACCCGAGGGAGACAGCTTCGCGTACCATGGACGAGTGGGAAAAAAGTGGTGCTGCATTGAGCTGACAAAGCCATGTCCTGGGTGCGTGTTTGGAGTTCCTTAAAGATTCCTTGCAAATTGCTTGCGATGAAACGTTGAAGCTGTTTTGTGATGGTGATTTTTGAAATCTACCCCTTGGATCCCCTTGGTCATTCACCATGATTCAAAAAAACATAGATGAGATGCGTTTCAGGAAACATCGTTAGATGTGATGTTTGTGGTGAGAGGTTTGTTCAATCCTCTTCTCAGTTGACTTGTTGCAGGCCCTCAATTTTTACATGTTTTTTGACAAAGCTGAACAGCTTTTGCCAGTCATGCATGTTTGATAGCAATCTTGTTGGATGCCTTTGATTGTACAAGATTTTGCTGGAGTAGATGCTGCAAAAACAGCTAATGGTATAATGATTGTCTCCAGCCTCCGGTTGTTTCATTGGTAGCTCCTGCTACCAATCACGCCCAGGTTCCAGACCGCGTCCCTTGGTAGAAGGTTAGCAACGACAAGTTTCCTGAGTAACAGAAGTTCTTTTGTAAAACACGGGTAGTTTGTCCCACGTAGAGTTGTGAAAATTGTGACAGGTTTGTAGAAAGTGTCATTCTCATATATTCTCATCACAGTTTAAGGTACTGGAAAGGTGGCTCCGAGATGAACTTTGGCTTGTTTCTGGCCTGAATTTGCTGCATGATGAAGTTGATGAAGTGTTTGTGTGGGTGCTGTGAGATGTGGAAAGGCACCCGTCACTAGTCGTAAGAAATCACTCACCCATGTCGCACTTTCAGGTTTAGCTTGGGCACGGAGAAGATTCTGGGACGCACATGTGTCGAAGATTCCAATCATGTTCGCCAAACACGGCAACCTTCGAATCATCAAGCGCGCTACTTGTTGGGTTTTTTCCTTTTGCTGTTTGATCTTGACTCCCCGGACATGTTCATACAGTTGAAACTCAGGATTGGAGACACAGACGACGTGTGCGACTACAAAGGCAACTGCTGCACGTGGCCAGCCGTTTGGCTGCATTACAGTACTCTGATATCACTCTGATTGATATGTGATGAACGGCCATTTGCTTTTGACGCTTGGTGACTGAGATAGTCAGCCCATGCCCGGCTTCCTTGAGAGTAGAGAAGCATCATGTGATTTCGTCTCATTCCTGAATGTCCAGAGTCAAGACTTGAGGATGTCGTTAGATTTGGGCTATACAAAGGCGTTTGTGCAGTCTTGTAGGCACTGTAAGACGCCCGCTCATCATTTACATATATTCACACTGTAAACTATAGATATACGATGATATACGTCACTTCATTTCGAGAGCGGTTACAGCCATATACTGTGTAGAGTTGTTTTCCGAGAGCACATTGTATATTCAGAGAGAGGTCCAAACAGCAAGGGTGAGAGTCATTCTGTAAACGTTCGCATCATTATGCACTCTTCATTGGATGCTTTGCGCTCAGGTCTTTTGTTTAAGCACTGATTTATCTTGGCTTCCAACTGATCAGGCCAACTTTTGCCAAGTGTCCAACGGTTGATTTCTCACCTGGTAACTCAGCCCTTGGTGTTGGTAGGCAAGGCGTGCAGATGCAGTGGCTGCTGCATGGAATGGCACCCTGACAGGCCTTTGCAGCCACTGGGCACTAAAAATGTATTAGTTCATATTAGTTCCATGGTTCCAGTTTTCAGAGAAAGTGAGGTGCTAGATTTTTATTTGATTGTTTTGTCACTTTGTTTTGTTGGCTGCGTTTTGGCCTTGACTTAGGCAACGCCACTCGGATCATTGTGTGAGCAGTCCAGCAATTTGTTGCTCCGAAGACAGCTGCTCATCATCGCCAAAACACTGGCTTCCTTGCCGATCAACAGACATGAGCATCAGCATGGGCTAAAACAAGTGATCCAAAATATGTTCAACTATGACATGACAAAATGGTTGACTACAAACATTGAAAAAAGATGTTAACCAAATATTTGTAAGGAACGACAAGTGGCAGTGCCGGGTGGAACGCCGGGCTTCTTCCAGCAGCTTTATTTGGACTTCGGATTAGATGTTCTTGTTTTTTCCGGCACTTGTGAAACCTCAGTCACCTTCAAAGTATCTTCAAGCTGGTTTAAAAGAATGTAGCCAGAGGTTTTCCCGTCAGAATAGATGGAAAGACGATAACATATGATCATAATTATGATGAAATATCATGAAACAATAAAGAGGTTTTGATTCTGAAGGGTTGGAGAGTATTTTCCAATCACTTCGGAAGCCAACAAGGATCCTGCTAGGATCACTTAGAAGGAATCTTGGCAGCTCAAGTGGGCTTGCTACATTTGCTGCCTCGCAGTCGCAATGGAAAGTGGTCGTTGCACCAACTTTCCATGGTGAAGCGTGAAGCATTTCAAACAAAAAGAGTTGAATTCGACTTCCCCAACGTCCCTGGACCGGCCTCTACCCTTATCCAGAAATTTCGAAAAATTTCCCGAAATGTTGAGCTTGAATTCATGTTCAATCTTGTTGAAGCCTGTTGGATGGTTTTGGATTCCGTTCCATTTCGACTGACTCGTTTTTGCATAACTGTTGGTCATATTTTGAAACGTGAGATAACTTTTCTTCGCCAAATCTTTGTACAGATGTGAGTATATATATATATATATATGTTCGGAGCCACTTGTTCAAAGGCAGTTGCATTTGTACCTGAAGCGATCGGCCCACTGATTCGCGCGAAGGATTTGCAAAGAAGCCAACGGAAAGCGGAAGACAACATTTCCCTCCGAGAGGAGTGCGCCCATGTTATCAGTTATCAGGACTACATGCTCATGGATTGAAAGGGTATGGATCTATATGTATGCCGGATTGCCTCGGAGACTGACCTTTCTTGATCTTGAGATATCTCGAGTATTTTTGAGTCAGAGGTGTTTCTTCTTGGGTTTTCCATGGTTTGCCCATGTTTGCCCTATGTTTTGGTGACCTCCACACAGCTGAACATGAAAAAGCCAGCTGACCTCAGTGCTATCCGATGCATGGCAAATGGCAGATGTAGGGAAGGATGGGAAGGGGGGAGCAGATGTGACAGACTCCACAAAAACGAGATGAAACAACAAGTCGCACAGTTGCACCTAAATCATCCTATCAAAAGCCTATAACTCATCCAACATTTGGAGCAGAAAGCTATGATTTGGAAGCCCAGGTACGAACAACGTAGACGGCAGCTACTTGGAGATTCACAGGTCTGGAAAGCGGATCATGGATGTTGAACTCTTGCAAATGAATGGACAGGAAATTCTTATGCTCTACATTTCATCAAGCTCAGTTGTTTATTATTAGATGGTTGGTTTTTTGCAAGGGTTCCTCTCTTAGAAGATTGTTTGGTTCCCCTATCAGGCAGTCTTGGCTTGGGATCAAAGTGTTAAGTAGAGACTCGGTGCTGATATTTTGAAGAGTAGTCATACTACAGAGCACATCAAAGTACGACAAAGTACTACAAGATCATAGCTGTAATTGCGTAAGTGTATGTTATATATATATATATACTTGTTTGTGTAGTGTATTGTTTGAAAGCATTCGATCCTCTCCATTGCCTTCCACAATTTGATGGACCTGTCTCTTCCACAGGTGCAGCCGCTGCCTTCACAAAAAGAGCGAAAGCGTGGAGGGAGCTCTCCTGCGCATGGTTTCGATTTCGAGGCTTTGGAGCTCGAAAGCCCAGACACAGAGAGTTGTGCCAAAATGTTTCAAGTCATTCCAGGGCATGTTGCCATGTTGCGACATGAAGATGACTGTAGTACACTACATTATAGTAATACTTATATGATGCACGATGTTTGAGAAAACACTGGAGCCCGATCTTTTTGCCATCGGTTTGTTGAGAATGTTGAACTCGCTCTCTTTTGGTAAATGCTGGGATTGCTTCATTTTTGCATGTTTCACGGTGCCTAGGCGAGAAGAAGCTTCGAACGCAGAAGCGCTGGCGCAGAAGAAAAGAATGCAACCAAACAAAGCAGGATGTTTGCAAGCAACAGAGATTATTGTAGTGTGCCGTCACTAGCTCTATGTCATGGTCCTGTTTGTACCGCAACATTTGAGCCGAGCCTCCGTCGGTCAGAACAATTTAAAATTTTGCATTGCATGAGGAATGAAATTGAATGAAACAATGAGATTATGAAGAAGTGACATCCAAGATGATTATATCAATTTTTACTACCTCAATCACCATGAGCAAAGCAGACCATAGCAGAGAAGTAACAATATAGAAAACAGACATAAAGCCATTAAGCCGTTATATGTATAATATTTATGTTTATACATCAATGAACAACTGAACAACGATGCATATAGAGATATCACCCTTCATTTTCAAAAACCTCTTCAAAATGGAGGCTAAGCGCAGGAAGGTTGGAGATGTCTACCCAGCACGTGGCAATCGCTTTCAGGATAAAGTGGAACCTTAGCAAACTTCAGCACCCTGTAGTCATAGCCCAGTTTCATAGCCCGGTAGTAGTACCTGTAGTCATAGCCCAGTTTCATAGCCCGGTAGTAGTAGTCATAGCAACACCCGGTAGTTATAGCTCAGTTTCCTCTGCAAAATTTTGACTGAGACTAGAAAGCTGTGAATGTGTCTTTTACTAGCTGAGTAAACCTGGCAGATTGCTTTGAAGCTATAGCAAGCTGTTTTGGATGGCAATTCTATGCTTATTTTTTTTGGTGGTGTAATTTGTGGTGTAGCTTGCAATATGTGCACAGCCTTTTGTAGCCCGTTGCAAACGTGAACAAGACCTGAGCTCAGGCCGTTATCACTGGTGCCGCAGGGAACTTCGGTGCTGTGTGCGCTCGGATGATGGCGGCAGAAGGTGCCAAGCTGGCATTGGTTGACTTGGTGGAGGACAAGCCGACAAGCCAATGGTTTGAATTTCAAGCACCGGAAAAAATGGCACATTGACAATTGCATGTTGCCAAGGAATGCTGCCAGCATTTGTTGCTGGTAACACCTTACATTTCATTGTTACATTAGTTCATTGTGTTCAGAATCAGTTGCCGGAAGCCCATTGACAGTACATCCTGAGGACAAGTTGCAGGCTGTGGCAGCAGAGGTACGTGAGACGTATAAGGTTCCTGTCAAGGCTTTTGCATTGGACGTGCCTTGACGTGAGAAGTGGCAAGCAAGTATGGATCTGGTTTATGAAGGTAATTGATGGTAATTGCACACAGGAATAGTCGCGTTCCTGTTTCCATTGATGAATCATGTCATGTTAGTTGTTAAGTGTGAAGATGGGTTTGCTACACTCAAAAAAGTTTCTTGAGACACTTTCGTTCAATGTTTAGCTGGAGTGCAGAGACAGACTGCTGCAGGTAACAAAAGATGCAGATGTGGAAAAAACAGTGGCTGAGATCAAGAAAGAGTTTGGCCGCATAGCTGCAAAAGAGCACCAGAGAACACAAGCAGTGCCAGCAAGAGGAGGCGTAACATGCCGTAACAAACCCCTCTGAAATGGCTACTTGGTTGGTCAGCAAGACTAGTCCTTCGCAGCAGATGTTTTACGTAAATTGAATGCGGATCCAGAAGACGCAGAGCGAAACGAAGGATGGAAATGGAAGGAAATGAGGATCCAGAGCATGATTCGGATCTTGCCACTTCAGGTCACATTGATTGCCTTTTCAACAATGCGGGGTATCAAGGACTATTTGCACCTGTGGATGACTACAGCGCTGAGGATTTTGACAAGGCTTGGCGGCTTGGGCTTGGCAATAATTTGAAACATGTTGGAACACCACTGGAGCGCAGGTATTGAAGATTAACGTGACTGGAGTCTTTTCGATGCTGAAGTACGTGTCGAAGGTCATGATACAGCAGAATCTCAGCACTTGCAATGGCAGATGATGAAAGCACGCACACAGACGACAACACTTCATAGAACATGGACAGATCAACCTCTTCGAGTTTCGAAGAACGTCAACCCTTTGGCTTGGTTTTGTCGTTATGATGTAGAATATCATAGAATATCTTATCACAGCTTTGTTTTCTAGCAGGTCAGGTACGGTGCGAAGATTTGCATTTGTCACAATACACATTGCATGGCCCGTTTGGAAAGGAAAGCGGGCTCCATTGTGAACACTGCATCTTGTGCTGGATTGGGCTGTCCCACAGCAATGCCAGCTTACGGCACAAGTAGGGGTGCCTGATTGATAGCACATGGCACATGAATGAAGTGCGAGAGAACACTGGTGTTGCTCGGCCGTGCATGATTGAGCAGTATATAGCAATATATATAATATCTATACCACTTATATCTTGCTTTTACCCCAACAGCGGTATGCTTTAGGGGTGGCCTGGCCAGGGCGGTTTCGGAACGCGTTCAGACATTGGCTTCCCTTCACAAAGGGTATTGACGGTTCCGGTGGTTTTGAAACCGCCAAGGTTCCAGGAATCAGGTTTTGGGGAACCAGGTGAAACAGGTTCCATCAGGTTCCTGGCTGGGGGACTGGCAAGGTTCGCTGTTGGGGAATCCATCATCCGCAGGCTTGGCTCAAGAGCTCGATTGGTGACAACCCCTTCACTTCTCGGCATGACATTGCGTGTGTGGCTTCTCCCGGTGTGTTGTTCGCTTTGCCTGGCGAAACCGGCATGTGAGAGCGGGACTGTTTGCAGTGAGGAGGAAGTGGAAGCCTGGGAAGAGAAGAAACATGGCATAAGATACGTTCAGATGGTTTGTGTATGTTTCTTCTGTTCATCCTATAGACTTGGTGATCTCAGTGGGTTTGAAAGAGCGAACACAACTCCAATGCAAGTTTTTTTTTCAGATCTCATTTTGTATGCTGCATGGTCTCACTTTAGTGACTACAGCGAGGGAGAGCTTGTACAATGGCTGCCTTCTTTTATTTCAGACAGATACTTTGATCCTTGCGCCGTAGGGATCATTTTTCATGGCTGTTTTCGCACATGTGCATTCCCTTCCCACCTGACATTAAGGATCCCTTCACTTGAGCTTTTGCAAGTCTCCTTGGAGACGCAGAAAACAGAAACGCCTCCACATCCAGCAATCATTGGCTGCTTTGGTGGAGACAAACCGGTCTCTGTTGGTTGCCTCAATGGATCCTGCACATACAGGTGCATTTCTGCTTCGACCGGGTTGCAGAACCAGGCAATTACTCAATTTTATATCATGTACAATGCACATTATGTACTCATTATGCATGTACACTGTATATTATGTATATACTGTAATATATACAGCTGCGGTTGCTTGTAAATGCATCTTGTATGCAACCAAGCAATGTGATCAACCGCTTCTCAAAGGCTTTTCAGAGACATAGCAATTAATCTGGGTGTTTAGGATGATCTTCAAGTAAGCAACATTTCATCAATAGCTTGTTCAGAGCCCCACGCAGAAACAAAGAACAAGATAATGCGGGCAGCACAAACAGCCCAAAAGCAGATTCTGTGTCAAAAAGACAATACTTGTTGTGCTGGAAGAAAGCGTAAAGGTTGTTTCGCACAGGTGAAGCAGCCTTGACTCCTACAGCAACAGGGCCTCAGTAGAAATGTCATTGGGAACATCGCCACCGGCTTGTACGGCAAAAATTGACCTTGTTTCTGTTTTAGGGCACTTGTTCCTAGACGGATCCGCTGACTCCACTCTCCTTTCTCATTTTGTTTCTCATGTCGATGTTGCTTGCTTACCCTGCAGGTGTAAACCAGAGGAGTCTTATCAGGAAATCACTTGCAGCAGTGACAAGGTAACTTGCCTTGTACTGATGTTAGTCGATACAAAGCATGGTGCATTTTGAGGTGATGAGATCTAGTACTACGCCACCAGTTGGACACCCACAGCAATGAAAAAATTGACATCATGGATCCATCGAAAAGTGCCACATTCACTGCATTCACATCACACTCTGTCAGGAAGGCTAACTCAAACCAGGACAAGGAGCTCCAGTAGTGTATAGGCATTTACTGTAATTGATAGGATAGCTTTGTATTGTCCATAATTTCAAGAGCCTGATGATCCTGATGTGACACTTAGATGACACTTGGATACACTTGGGTGCTTTTGGCTGCTGCTTAGGTAATTGGAACGGATGCATGCAGCGGCGGTGGGTGCAGCTGGAGTTGCAAGAGTATTTTGGGCTGCCCCCAAAAGCCGCAGATGGTCGGATGCGATCGCATGGCTCCGCCTCTCAACCATTGCCACTTGTCCATACCTGTCCAAAGGGTTGAAAGAAGAGGTGAAGAACATGTCACTGCCGGCCTACTGAGATGCTAAGGCATTTGGACGTGCCCTTCAACAAAATCTCGGATTCGGTGCCCAGGAAGCGTGGAACCCAAACAAGATGCTTGCAGCGGCGGTGGTTGCAGCTTTTTGTGCTGATCAATTTTTATTGTGTTATATTATTATACAGTTCTGCTTTTGCCTTGAGTGGCCACTCGTCCCCTTCAGCCGATTGACTTGGGCACTTCTCGTGCATCCAGGGCCTTTGCCAATTGGGTGATTTTATCTATATTGTTTTTGAGTTTGCAAAATGGTACAGCTGCAAGAATCAGAAGCTTGTTCAAAGAAACGAGCCTCTTTGCATTTGTTTCTTCTACTTTTGCTTTTTGCCCATGTGCTTCGCTCTTAAGATGAATAGCAGAGAGTTGACGCTCCGTGTGGCCGGAGAAGGGCGCAGATAAGCAAAAAGCAACTGCCTTCAGCTGCCATCAGATGCAAACAAAACCACGTATCTCTACATTTCTAAAAATTCTCTACTGACTTGGTCTCTTTTTTTCTGTGAAAGTTAGTGGAATAACTTCACGTGTGGCAAGGGGGCAATGGGTGTTTTGAGGCAAAGCTGCTGTCATGCACCTTACGAAGATCTCAGCGTTGGATTTGGCACCAAGCAATTTGCGGGTGAATTCTGTGAGCCCGGTGCGGTTGGGCCAAGGGTCTGATGAGCCGAGATGACAAGATAAGTTTTTAGGTTTTATGAGTCCTGTTTCTTGTTGTTACGTCTTTGGGGAGGCCAAAATACAGGGTAGTTTTTGGTGATGTCCATACTACCCCGCCCTGCACTGTGATGTTGAAAGTGATGAACAAAACAGAAACACGTTGGCATTTGGCTGCCTCGCTGTTAGTGAAGTGATTATATGTGATTCAAAGGTTCACAAGTTGGAAGTTTTTTCCTTGCTGAACTGGATGTTTCACCGTGAACGTGTTGGAATACATGCTTTGCTGACCTTGCAAGGCTTTCATTGGGCCTGAGGATGGGTTCATGTGGCGAAGGCAGGTAGAACTTCAAGCCAAAGCAAACCCTACAAACGCCCCTGAGCGACTTGGACTCGATACAACGTCATGAAAAAAGAGAAAGCCTCACTGCACAGTAAAAGTGGGGGCTTTTGAGATGGAGATTGAATTCTTCTCAATTCTTGATCATTCTTACAAAGGCGATACTACTCCAATGACCCTGACACGGTTGCAAAGCAGATACTGGACAGATGCGGGGTTTGTGGCTCACAAAAAAATGTATATGGATATATATATAATTACATGTATGTATGGATGTATTGAATTTGGGTGAAGGGCTGGTACATCCAATATATCTTGAAGTTTGAAGAGTGAATGGCACCACAAAAAAATCCATCTTCCCGCAGGAGTCAGTGCCTTTACGACGCTTGGGCACTCCAGAGGAGGTCATTCAGACCGTGATGTTTTTGCTGAGCGAGGACCGACGGACCGACGAAAACAGTGGGTTTGCTGTTTGGCTTGAAGTTTTCCAAATTGCATTGCATGCTATATAGCACCTTCTTGCAGAATTAGTCAATTAGTCAAGTTACTTTAAGATATTTAAGTCGAAGTTCAGCAACTAGTGAAGCATAGTTTCCAGCTCGGCATTGTTTTTTCATGCATCTTCATGCAAATTTGTATCCACAAGACTGCACTCATATCAAAAAGGCACGACTATACCATCACTAAAGATCCTTAAAGCTTCATGTCCTCCAATTGTGTTGGAGGCTAATTGTGACATGATGTGTCTCAAGTATAACTGGCTTCACGAGCTCACACTTTTTGGCTTATCTCAATCGGTTCAGAGATGCCAGGAGTCTTCATACATCACAGGTACTGACATCAACATCTCTGGTGGAAATGTTTTGGGTGGAGCTCGGGGCTGAATCATGCAGCTTGGGCAGGTATGGCTTCACTCCAACTGTTGTGTTTTTGTTGCTCTCTTTTGCGAAGAAAAGCCTGTTGGGAAAGTTGGAAAAGATTGTTTTCCACTTTTCCAACCTATCTAGTCAGTTCATCCTGCATGACTGGTCGTGTTATACAAGAACTTTGGCTGCGTCACCTGTGCGCAGCCCGGCTTCTTGCACAGTTTACGGGGATTTGTCTCAGTGACTGAAAGTAGCCAGCGAGGCTCCAAAAAGAATAGGAGTTGGAAGATGCCAGCTGTGGGGAAATTTGTCTAAATTGTTTAATCATTCAAAGTCCTTTTCGCTCAAAGGATCCAGCAATATCAAGCAGTTGTCCAAGAGTCAGGTCGGCTTCTCCAATGAGTTTCATTGGAAAGCTTACATATAGTTCTCTAGCAGCAACAGTTCGTTGGACTGTCCTTGTCTCACTAGCAATAAACGGATTGAGCGTCATAAGCAGCCCATACCTTTTCATAGATGTACAATGCCAATCCATTCGCGATTGTCTTTGTATTTCGAGATCATCAGGATGTTCTCGAGGCTTTGTTTCGATTTGCCAGAGTTTGGAGGACCTAAACAAGACCCGCCTGCACTGGCCAGTTGGCTTGTAGGAAGCAGAACTTTAGTTCATGCGCTTGAGAGACATTAGCATAAAAAAAAGTCTGCAGGATTGCAGGAGGCTGTTCAGAATGATTTATGATATATAATATCACATTCCATATCAAAATCTATCAAATATCAGCATGATAGCATGGTTTTTCCTGAGCACCACAGGGTGTTCATTGCAGCTTAGTGCAGTCAATGTGCTGTAGCTAGCGGTAGAATCTTCCACATGGCCACAGGGCTTGGATGCAGAAATCTCAGAAGTCAGATGGACCGGAAGGATGCCACGAACTGAAGGAATTTCCCGGTGGTTTTCTTTAACAGCTTTTCATATAGATCTTTTTAGACTGTAGGATTCCTATACATGGAAAGGGATCTGTATGGCGGATTTACAGCTATTCATAGGGATTTGTAGGGCGGATTTTTTTTTTTGTAATAGCTTGCTCATAAACTGTTGGAGATCCAAAGTTGTCAGATGGAAGTTTGAGTTGATCGCACTATTACTACCAGGCCGTGCTCCATTCTTCACGACCCGGATCGGCGCTTCAGTATGGAGCCGAGTTCGTAAGAGTGAGAAACGGGTAAGAGAAGGTAACTGAATGGAATGCATGCATTGTGTATGACCAAGAGTTTCAAGCTCATGATCACAGCATGAGAAAAACACTGTTCGGAGCTTGAAAGGTCGGTCATACATATACGTATATATAGTCAGTCATTGGCCGGGTCTCAAAAAGTGATGAAACAGTCAGAGGCATCTAGAGCCCTTTCAATCAGGCAATCAGGTACTTGAATGCTTGAGGTCGTCAGCTATGAGCCTCAAGATCCACGTGCAAAGTGTGGCTTCCCAAAGGTTGCGTCAGCCATCGTGCCTGAAACTAATCGATGCCCTTGAGGCGCGGTCCTGGGCAGATCCGCAATGATCCAAGGGCCCGCTTCAAGGTGAGTCTCAGCCAGTCATCCCATGACAGAAGGATGATTCACGCAAGACCATGATAGATGGTACTATGGTCACATAGACCTGTTCCTGCATCTCAAGTGCTTGCCTTTCACATTTATTTACTTTGTTGATCCTTCTGATTCCTAACCCATTCTGACCAGTTCCTTTTTTTGTTAGGACAGCTATGCACAATTCGCAAAGCACTTGAACCAGTGGCTACGTCAGCAAGCTCCTCAAGCCACGAAAACCAGCAAATGTTCGTGCACTTGGCTGTATAGACGGCTTTCGTGGTATGTGCATGGGCGATTGTTTGGCAATTCAACTGACTTAGTTGCGCACAGGTTTCCGCTGGATGGTGTCGGGCCGCACCCTAAGTCATTTTGAATTCGTGTGAATCCGCAAAAAGTGAAGTGACATGTAGCTGTGTAGCATTGACATGATATGGCAAGGCAGATTCTGTCAAGCTCTTTGTGCTACTGTGACAGATTCGCTTCTCTTCGTGTTGCCCCATTGTTTAGGCTCAAGCTTTTGAGTCAGCTTTCAATATTCGAAGATGATGGTTTTTGGTGCTTAGACTCGATGGCTTCCTTTTTTTCTCGTAGGTTGATTAGTCTTTTTGTCTTCAGATGTGCCGGGATTGAAAACTGCAGACACAATTGGCCTCCGGGCTACAGCCAGGAGAACCCTTGAGCATGACTAATATGAGAATTTGTGAGGCGCAAAATGGAGAGAGAGAGAGAGAGAGATTGGCAAAAAATTAGCCTACTTATAGGAAGATCATAAAATATAATGGATCAACTACCAGGTACTCTTCAATGATTAGATCGCTTTGTCATTCCTTTACTATACACTCTACATGAGTTTTCTGCTTCAATTCGCCTGAAAAAATCATGATTCTTTCACCTTCCTGGCAGATCAGGAGAATGTTGCCTTCTTCGGTTACCATCAAGCTGTAGGAATTTGTGAAGGTCATCCATTCCTGGTTGCAGATTCTGGGCTGCAATCCATCGAAGCCTTCAGAAGCAATGATGGCTTGGCGTTAAGCCTCAGGCCACATGGCAAAAGTTGAACAAAAAAATGAGTGGTATATCAATGATTATGTGCAAGATGTCAGTGGGTAAAAATTTGCATTTGTCAATGAACAATCTTAAAGGTGGAGAGAAAGGCACGGGCACATTGAAATGATTTTATTTTAATTTTAGTTGTAGTTGTACAAGTTCCTGCCATTTCTAGTGTGCCCCTTGCATACCCAAAGCCAGGATTGGCCATACTCAAAGTTGTGTGATTGAAGCCACATATGGAATTGATTGCCAAAAATGTAGGTATGTCCATGGAGATCTTGTGAAAGTTAGCACTGTCGGAGAACCTACAACCTCGAGCGGCGGCAAGTCCACGTGTGATATTTCTGACCAAGAGCTACACAGCATCATCATTGTTACAAGGGCTCCATCGAATCAGACGACTGCGATTGTTGAGTCCCCAACTACACCAGACTTTCCAGACATTGTGGGAATTGTTATTGAAAAAGGAGATGGACGCTGTTTGCTGGGTGATAAAGGGGGCCTGAAATACCGTTTCAAGCCAATCTACGCTTTCAAACTGCTAGGAGTTTGGGGCCTGGCAACGGGTCATATCACTCAACTTGGTTTTCTGGTGCAGCCCCAGCAAGAGTCCAGGGAGTGGGCATGTGGCAGTTTTATGATGCCAAACTATGCCAAGAGCCTTACTGATGATGTTAATGGTTCTTTGCGCTGTGCTGGTGGTTGCACTGGTCAATCAAACTTCATGCATGTTTCCAAGAAAGGAATTCAAGAGCTCCACGCATATGGGATGGCAGAAGGCCTGCTGACATCTTTCCGCATCAGATTCTTTCACTCTGAGACATACATCCGTATAGGCCACGGTACAGGACTTTTGGATAATGACAAACAATGCGCGCTTCACTTTCAGCCAGGAGAAGTCTCTGTGTTCAAATTGAGATAGTGTTTTGCATATGTTTTGCAATAGTTTCATACCTGAAGCACAGCTGGCCTTTGGCAGGTTTCAGGCATGTTCAATTCTCAAAGTCTGTGATATTGTGTTGCAATGTATCACTATATTTTTCTCGGTGCTGTAATTGTAATATATTTTAATGATATGAAAGGTAGGTTCATACATGGACAATCATGGGCGTTTCATTGAATTGCGACTTTGACCATTTACCACGGGTTCTTGGCAATTTTGAGAACAACATAAGACTCTGCAGTGGACATTTGGGAGGGGAATGTCAAGAAATCAGTTGGGCATGTGTTCTGAATATTCGTATATATATAATATATATTTCTATTGGTATGATGTCAGTCGCAGAATTGAAACTTCCCGCGGTCACTTGTGATGGCTTCCTGTTTAGGTATGTGCTGTGTTTGTTTTGCTTGCTGTATTTTATAGGTTTCGAATTGGTGCTCCATAGCAGGTTCTCATAAGTTCTTCAAGGGTTGCGTTTCCGGGATGGCAAAGGTACATGAGCATTCATTTACAAAAAAAAAGATGTCATCTATACCATATATCCATATCATATCAACTTGTAAAATATTCCCATAAAATAACTCATCCCAAGTCTTCATGTTTAGTGTCAAGTCTATCAGTTTGTTTGTTTCTACAAGAATCTCTGAGGTCATAACCTTCCTGCGATTGTTTCGACATGATGAGCTGAATTTCTTTAGCCGCATTGAACTGAAGACTTCCCATGGGCAAAGCTGTGAAGCTGGTCAAGGCCATCGTGAAGCTTCCATTTTCTTTACAGCCGTGGATGCAGGTGTTCCCTTGTTGGGCTTTTGGGGCAGGGAAGGTGATGCTATTGATCCTCGGCTGGAAGATGAAGGTTGGATGAATGTATATCAGGGCGTCAGTATGAGAAAACATGTCTAAATGTCTAAACTATAGAAGCATGTTCTAACGACACTTTGTGTACTGAATTTGGTGTCCTGAATTTATATGGATACTGGGATCCAATTATTTGGTTATTATACAATATAGAATATAAATATATATATATATAGTTATATTATATATACATACATTGGATTCAGCATAGTTCAATTGCTTGCAGTTGGTTCATGTAGAAATTTGGTAGGGCCTCAGCATGGCGCATTGTCGAACATTTATTTGTTTGCCCGATCCTTGGTTACCGCAATTTCGGCCCAGTTTCGTGATCTTCGTTGCTTTAGCCAATGGGTTCCAAGGGTTGCAAGTTCATTAGCAAAGCAGCAGCGTCCGATGAGAGTCACGGTGGTTTTGGGAAACTTCCCGGTGAGCCGGACGAAGCCTTGACAGAAGCTTGCTCATGTGATGTGTTGAATACAAAAAAGGGATTGTTACGAGGCTGCTGGGGCAAGTTCACAGCAGAAGCTTTCTACAGACCTTTCCCTGAGGATGACATGATCAAGGCTATTCGTCACATTTTGATTGCTTTGCTGAGCATTGAAAAATATGCCACAAGAGAAGGAGAAACTCTTGAAAATGTAGAAGAACTTGGTGAGGGCAGTTTTGCCAAGGTTTTGGGGCTCGGACGTGTTGCTGCAAAAATTATCAGTGATACAGAACGAGTTTGGGTTCACAGGGCTGCTGTTTCAAACAGTTTGGTTGCTGATCGTGAAGGTTTTGGTCCTGCCATATTTGGGCATGGTCGAGTACAGCAAACATTGGGCGGCCATTTTGCAGGAACTGTCATTTTCATGGAGCGGTTATATGGTTTCGACGGCGAGTTTTCTGAAACTTTGTCTGAGGCTTTGTTGGAAGGGGTTAGGAAGATCTCAAAGCACGGATTTCACAACGACCTGAAGATGCCGAATATTTTGAGACGCAGCAATGGTCAACCTGTAGTGATTGATTTTGACCTGATGTCTCAGTGGTCCGTTAAGGTTGCTGTATCATCTAGCTGCATTGAACATGATTTCAAAGAACTGCTGGAGAATGAAGATCAATCTGCAATGTTTCGAGAGTACTATGACCTTTTTGCACTTTCACTCACACTCGAGAATGGTATTTTATATCGAAAGGTTTTGGACCGTCTTCTTTATTTGTGGGGACACCTCGAAGAATCCGTTCTTAAACGTTTGCTTTCCGCCATTGGCGCTGAGAAGCTATCAGAGTTACCTTTTGAGGTGCTCATTCGGGTCCCTCTTCATGGAGTTTCTGTATGCCTATTGGACTTGCGTGGCAATTTGTTTGTCCATTTGGATGAGTCATGCAAGAACCATATCCCACAGGAATGTTTGCAGCTCCCACAACTGTTGAAATCCAATGGTGTTTACTGGCCCATGGAAGCATAACTCAGCAAGTCTAAACCAGATCATCATTAGATTTGCTTCACTTCCAAGACAAATTGTCGATGAAATGAGTACATGGAGTTCCAGTCTTGAAGCTGGCCGACTTGGTGAACCAATATGATCAAAATTGTGCATGGGATGCACAACATGCTGCCCAACTGTTTTCCGAAATCCCAGAGATTGGAGCTGCAAGATGTTGACTCAGAGCTGTTGGATCTCTGCGGCGTCAAAAAGGAAGTTGAGGCTCTTGGATCTCCACAACACGGACAATCCATCCACTATGTGGAAAGAAGTAGTAAGTAGTTGCTTGTTATCTCTCTCTCTCTATATATATATATATACTCATGTGCCGATACTAGCCCTGCTATGCCCGAGCCCTGCTGGAACAATTTTATTGTTCAGAGATTGTCGCTAGAAGTGTTACAAGAAGTTCTTCATGTGACTTGTGGATTTGAATTTGCAGTAAGTTTGACAGTCTTGGCCTCAAAACATTTGCTCTCAATGGAGAGCAGTACCACCTGGTGCTTTGCAAGAATAGAACTTCTCTTTTGAAATCGTTTGATCTCTCAGATATCAAGAGGAAGATAAGGAAGGACATGAGTCTGACTCCCTAAGGGCAGATCATGTTGCCCCAATCACTTGCAATTGATTACTTGCAACCTAAGGATTGCCTTGGCGCCCTTGTTGGAGATGTGATGAACCTAACGCATGAGCAAACGGATTCCATAGCAATTGTTGTCGCTCACAACTTGTTGTGGTTGCTCGCTGCTTTTGGAGCAGTGTCAGTGGTTCTCCTGGTGGTGCATGCCTCAAGTGTAAAGTTGCAAAACAGGTGATTTCATATTGTTGCTCCATTGGCAGACATGAGATGACAAGCAGGATGTGTTTTGCCAAGGTGTTTTGGGTTTGGTGGCGTCGAAGCAAAGTCCCCCACGTGCAGAAATTGGTGCGGCTACAGCGAACCGTCACAAAATTGGAGGAGGGGCTTTGGAAGTTTTGGAATGTGTGGTTGACTCCGGCTTTGGAAGGAACATTGCCATGTGTCATCAGGAAAGGCCAGCTTGATTAGCATGGTAAACCATGGTGAGCATTGGTGAACATGATGGATCAATAAGGCTCTATAAAGGGTGGTTTTGCCTTGAAAGACATTTTACAAGACTTTGTAAGCAGGGATTTCACTCACATTTCCGAAGCATGACTGAAAGCCAGCCAGAAAAAGTGAAGCTGTGTGAACTCATCAGATGTTTGGAACCTTTAGATTTGTCCCAATGCAGATGGGCAGCTTATGTCAGCTTAGCTTCATTTCGGAACTTGAAGTGTTGTTTCCTTTCACTTTCCTTTGAAAACAAAAGGCCCTGGCCAGTTGAAGGACCTTCACCAGGAGCTGGACAGTCGCGACCATCAGTGCCTCGCGCAGCTTCCCGGTTTTTGATTTGACAGAATGATGCGAAGATGCTGTTGTGATATGCTGTATTTTTATCTGATGTGTCATAGTGTCAAGCTTAAAATGCTTTAGCATGCGTAGCCAGTTGTTTCAGGCCAGGCATTCAACCATATCACATCATATCACTCAGCAAAATGTTTTAACTTGAAATCTTGAGATATATCTTTGAATCTTGATGATTATGTATAGTAGTTTGATTGTTTTGCTGAGCCGCTTCGACGTGGTACCCAAGGCTTTTCTCATTTTGGGCAGCTGCTAAGAAACGCCGAGCACGTGAGGTGCTTGAACGCGCAGCGGCGAGTGCTCTTGGTGGCCCAGCATTTTGGGCCATGACGGTGCCATGCAAAAAATTCAATGACACGACTCAACCAGACAGATTCTTTCAAGAACATATTGGATTTACCAACGGAATAAAAAGGTATTACACAGTAATCAATAATTTGTGTCAAGTTATATGCTAAATATTTTGTAGTAAAGCAATGACAAATGAAGATCCTGTTCTAATGTATTGATGTGTTGTTGTATTGTTGGTTGTTTTGTTTGTGTCTTATTTCTGTGCTTTCTATACACTCTATTGCAGCAATTCGATTATCATGAGTTTCTCATCTATTTATGCACATGCATGTAATGTACTGCACCTCATGCAGTGCCTCCAGAAGCAACCCAAAAGAAATCTGTAAGGAATGCTGTAGTGATATGGAAGTTTGTGATGCAGACCCACCCTTTGGTCAGATGTGCGCGCTCTCCTGTGTTGTGCACCGGTAGGGATCTTGATGCTAACGTTTAGAATCCGGTACTTGAATAGCAGATCACTGCAATGGATATTCCATGATTGCTCTGTGGAGACCTGAGGTGACGCAGCTGTCTGAATTCTTTCAAGGGCATCAAGAAATGTTGGTCCAATACTGCCGGGACCATGCCCTTTGTCATGCTGAATTTCAACACGTACCTGGACCTCTTCAAGTCTTTTAGTAAGAGATCCCTCTGACTCTTTGCTGTTGGTTGTTCAAAAGGATCTTATATACGCACCATTTCCAGCAGGAGTTGGCTTTATCATCCCAGGGTCGTATACTTGGGTATCAAGTGGGGTCTCCATATGTCCTTAGCCATCCTTAGCCACTCCTGAACCATTGTCACATTGCACTCCGAAACCAGAAGATGTCAGGCACACGAAACAGTAATATCTCCACTGCGAACTGAACAGGTATGTTTGAAGAGCCCTTGTCCGCACAACCACGGTTGCTGCAGTTTCCGGTCGCTTGTAGAAGATGCGTTGCTTGGTCTTAGAAACGCAAGAACAGGGCAAGAATGGCATGCCAGATTATTTGACCTCAAGTTTCATTTTTCATGTGTGGTAAGTAAGAATCTCTCGTGCACCTGAGTGCCTCAAGGAGAAGCTTGGTGCCGCTCGTGCCAAACATGCATGTGCTTGTTCCCTTGGTGGTGAAACCAGCTACACAAGCACATAAAGGAATCTATGGTTTAGCAGCCTTGACCAATCTTGAGGACCCTAAACCAGCCACTTGGAATGTATTGGAACACTGTCAAAAAGTTTTGCTTGGCTTTGCTAGGGTATTATGATGGGGCCCTCCTGCGTGTTTGTACAAGCTGAGGTGGAAACGTTTGTCTCCCATTGCTGGAACGAGCCGTTCCAACATTTTGTCGCAACGCTTGGGACAATCAGATTGAACACTGGAGTTTGGGTGTGCAGCTTTGCAATGCCGCAGAGTCTTGGATTGCCAAGTTGATTCAAACCTTGCATAAGCTACAGAAGTATCTTTTGGGTTGTAGCTTTTTTCAATGCAGAGTGTGTCAAATATTGTTTCTCCTACTTCTCAGGAACGTGGATATTAGCTTGCAACTCAAAAGTGAGCCAATGAGATCGCCTTTTGCACTTGCTCTACTGAAAGCTGAGTGCGTGCTCTTGGCAGTAGACGAGACCTTCGAACCTTTAAGACGTTCCTGGTGTTGCTAGCCTCAAAGCCAAGATGCTGAAGGAATGCGTCGGATTTGTTGGACTTTTAAAACTTACGCAACGAACAGAGTCAGACATGAGTTTTTTTTCAAAGTCAAGTAATGATTCATCATCCAACAAACCTAAAATGCATCGATTGTTACTCCACAGCTCCACAAACAGTAACACAGTCTTCGAGGTTGCTATGAGATATACTTGGCCATCTCCAAGAATATTCGTGTGGAAATTCGAGCAGGCACCAACAACAAAGGTTCTTGGCTTGAAGGGAGGTGAGGAAAATGTTGGTAGTTTCCTGCATTCTTACCAAGATGTGTAAAGTCGTGTCAGCAGACCCTCCTGCAACTCATTTCAGGTTTCTATGAGAAGTTGGCTGCGACTATCAACACGATTGATGCTCGACGTGTGTGCTTTACTGCTACAGTTCGAAATCTTATGAAATCCGCCTCACGAATCCATTGAAGATATTGAAGAAATTAAATACCCAAACCTGCTGTATGACAGGCAGCCTTGGCAAAGGATATCCCCCAGGGTGAGATAAACGAAATGAAGCAGGTGTAACAAGGATTAAGAAGGCTGGCATGCATAGAAGTGTGCCTACTGCCACGGGCTGCAACGGCAGATAGCTATCCATAGTGGTGGAGACAAATATGTAGGGAAGTACAGGAATAATCAGGAATATACAAAAGAGTTGGCCACTTTTATGCCTTCATGAAATGGAGGGTTGGAAGGCAAGTCATTTACAATGGCCATGAGGCCGTGATAGCACTGCATAGCCCCCGGTCTTGGCAGATCCTTGAGGGGTGTTATCGGATGTTCTCAGCCCGAGCTCCGCCTAAGGACATCCGTCATTGCCGGGCAACCAATGCCAGAGATCATGCTAAGATCATGGCAGCATTGAAGGGCTCCGAAGACTTGGTAAATCGTAAGATTCGGGACCGAATGGAGGATACTGTGCAATTCGTCAAAGCATTGAGCTGAACACGTGCAAATTCATGGGATGACTATGATTCAAACAGAAGGATCAGACTTTCTGACATCTCCCCCCTTCGTTTTTGTGGAAATGGTTGCGTTATAGTGTCCCGCACGTGGGGTTTTTGCACAGTCAGATGCTGTGATGTTTTCAGATGCACCCTGCCAATTGTCTGAGGACTAGGGGCAGGGTGCAAGTTCTGTACAGTGTATAGCAAATTCATGTAAATTAGATTAAATTAGGCTTTTGATTTGGATTCTAAAGTTGAATTCAAAATGTATAGACTGCAAATTCCTGAATGGATCATTGGATCCATTTGCTAATTTGTCTTTTGGTGCTGATCAGGCACGGCCCGCAGGGTCTTCTTGATTGCACGCGGCAGCTGGGTCAGCTCGCTGGAATTTCCATCGGGAAAAGTCAGCTTGAGAGATTTTCGCCCATGAAACCTTGAGTATCAACGAAGTCGATGCCAAAAAAGCATTTCAATACACCATGCAGAATTTTTGATATGTTATAAGTTAGTTATGAATTTGTAATATGTTATAGGTCACAAATGTAAATGTACGTTTTTCAGAACTTCGATTCGTCATATTGAGAAGATAAAATGCTTGCATTGAAGCCTATCAAATACAAACTCAATGTGGCATGGCTCCGTTCCGATCGCATGGGATTACATGATTACATCAGACACAGGCCAGACATTGGAGCATCTCAAGACATTGAGGCTGGAATGTTTGTGACTCTTCACGAAAAGTGACCAAAATGCTTAGCCCCAAACTCATTTCTGTGCTTATAGTCTTAAAGCAGTAAAGCATTTTAAATTGCCTTTTCAGACTTCAGGACTTGTGTGGGAATTGTGGGCTTTTCACGGATCCATACCACGGAAAACCATAGTTTTTTGGGTCCCAAACCTCCAGATCCTTTATGCCGCTGGCAAAGGATGCATCACATCCAGCAAGACGTGAATTGCAGCGATTGCATGGGAACCCCAAGGGGGATGGGATGGGAGGAGCTTTGGAGCAGCCGTTGGTTTTCACTTTCAGCAGTTGGATATGACTTGAGTCGATTTTTTAAGGTTGAAACGGATCGGTGACACAGCCGGGCACAGTCCTTAGATGTGAGATCTTGAAAAGTTGTATTCTTCAAATGTAATGGTTGTAATGTTTGGGCAATTCTTGGCGACTTTCTATCTTAGATGTTTTGATTGTTTCAAGCTCGTGTGTAGTTCAAGTCTTTGAGTTCGATTTGGAGAATGTATTGACTTTAAGGCTTTCGGACAAAGATGCCGACCTGGCCAAAGTGGAGTCACTGTTCGTCGAGAGGCCACCATTTTGTGGCGACTGACACGGATCAGTGGATCAGTTAATGCCTACTATCCTTGATGTGGATTGCAAAAAGTACTGGTATGTGTTGAGATGGCCATTTTTCATCATTTTTTTGTGGGAATGATAGGTAGGATGCTAGGACCATAGCTCGCACTGTTTGTTATTAGGTCATTTTATTGGTGTGCGGTGCTAGGATATAGAGATAATCTCAGCATGAGCCACTTGGAATCAAATTCTTTTGGAACAATTGGAACGTGATTTTTCCTATTGCTGATGATACAAAGCCAAGTTCCAACAGTTCCCTCAATTCATTTTAGCAAAATCTAGCAGCTCATCAGATGTTTCCAACTTTGGCAAGGCTGAAGGAGCGCGAAGTTGAACTGCAACATTTGAAGTACGAGCACCATGACGCAGAAACTTGGCCTGAATTCATCAGCAATAGATCATCTTACAACGGTACTGAGCGGCACTGCACGGGTTTTGGTGGTTTAAAACTACAGAGATGATTGAAGATATTGAAGATGCATCTACGAATAGTTGCCATTTGTGTGAAAAGGGATCCAAATGGTGATTCTCTCATGATGTGTGTCAGTTCTTTTGGCCTTTGAAAGCAACGTGGCTTAACCATGTTCCGCATAAACCTTCTTTTCCTGCACTTTGGCCCATTGCAGGATGCGAAAAACGCACAACTGCGAAATGCTCTCAGGGCCTGCCTCTGAGATTTCTTTTGTGCATCCTCCAGAAGACAAACTTTTTGGAGGTTCCTACTGTAGGTTTACACAGAACTAAACCGTAGGCAGTTGAACGTGAGATTGAATGGCCGTCAGCTTCGCAGTGGAGGTGACTAGGGTTAGTATGAGGGTAATGAAATGTACTGCATGACGTTCCCCGTTTTTTGAAGAGTTCCGCAAAAAGGGAAAGGATGCTGGGATGTTGCTCGAAAAAATCACAAGAAGTGCAAAGAAATAGCTTCGAACAACAGAATTCACAAGTACCAATGTGTGCGTACTTCATGAGAGTTAGCAGCCTTCCAGGCAAGCGCTAGTGCCGGGTTCTCAGACAACTGTATAGTAAAAGGATAGGTCAGCGGCTGCCACGGGTCATGGGCTATTTGGATCTATTTGATGTGTTGCATTCATTGCTTTTGTATCCAAATGTCTTAAGTGTATGGAATGAAACATTCATATTTATTACTGATAGGCATAGATGATGCCACCTTCGACTGACCAATCACAGCCTTAGGCGTTGCAACATGCAGCCACGCTGATGCCCCCTGATATTGGCATTGACATACAGGACCAGAAATGCACAGAAAAGATTTTTGAATTTCAGGTCAGTAGTCCCACCTTGGGGGCCTTAGCGGATCTCAAAAAATCAGCATATCAGGTCTAAGTAGGCAGGAGCGTTGGCAAATGCCTTGAGGTATGGAAGTATGTCCTGAATTCCATTCGAAGTCAGACAAGCCATGACATCACCCTTTAGGTAGCTTACTATGATATCCCCAGCAGGGTTGAAGGCACTCCTTGACAAAATTCGAATGACAGGAGGATGAGTACTTGACACAGATTCAAGAGCTGCAGCGGCAGGCATTGGGAAAAAGTTGACATTGTCATGTCCTGTGCATTTCACTTGATTGCTCCTTCTCAGGATCAATGATGTACCCTTTGGTAAACTAACATAGCAATGGACAATGGACCCCTTGAAGGTGTGTTTACTAGTAAACATGGAGATATTCCATTGCTATGTTAGTTTACCAGAGGGTAAATTAAATACTAAATACCTTGACCACCTGTGCATGGATCCACAGGTGGTCGACAAAGACAATCGGATCCTAGAGCTTCTCAAAGGCACAAACTCTGCACAAACATTGGCAGCGAGGTTGGGTCATAGCTGTGGTGTGGTGATGTGTCGTCGCCCAAGGGTTGCAAGAAAATGACAGGGCCGAGAAGACCTTGCAACGAGCATTGGGGAAGTGGGCGCCTTCAGCAAAGACCTCAGAAGATCTCAACCTTTTCCCATTCCCGGTTGTGCCCTTGGAATGGGTCAGGGAATGCCATGTGTTTGCATCCCAACTATTCCCATGGCTGCAGGCAATACCTGTAGAGCTCCAACGTCAGGCCTTTCAAGCTTGGAGTTCTCAAGCACGTTCAGGCCTCTCGTTTCGGGTCCACGACTTTGCTTGACTTGGCAATCAACTCATGGCCATTGCCGATGGCGAAAACACATTCAGCTTAAAGATGTCAAGAGAATTTTTGGTTTTGGCGTCTACTATGCGTCTATTGTGTTTCTAAGTGTGACATTTTTCATCAATGCTGACCCCACGCTGGCTTGTCTTGGAGGTGATGTGCATCATCAAAAACAAGAAGCTGAATTCAAAAAACGACTTGGTAGGCAGAAAGGGCAGCATGCAGGGGATAGCCGGATAGTGATGGATCATAGCTACATTTCTTTTGGAGAATTGGGATCAAGGATTTAAGGTGACCGAACGGGTGGCAACCCAGCTGACCAGTTGGCTCAAATTAGGGCCTGCGGCTTGAGCATCAAAGTACAAGACGAAAGCATCACTGTCAACGTCCGGAGGATGAACGTACAGCACACGATCTTACACTGGAATGGAATTTTGATGAGTTTTGTAGGGACAAGATATCGAGAAAAGAAGGTGCCTCAAGTATTTCTCAAAATCTGCGGTGACATTTGTTGAGTCTCAAATGAGCAAATGTTTCAGAGAATAGTTCAGGAAGAAACCAGTCAAGCCAGCCAATGGCATCCAGCAGTGATGCCGAGACGGAGACACTTTTGCCGGCAAGGCAGGAGGGTGATACGGTATATCCAGTGCATATCCAATGAACATAATTTGATATAATTTGAATGAAATTGACAATTGATGTGAATTTTCCACATTGGTTGTAATGATTCAGGGATATTGCTACATTGGGTAGTCACTCTACATTTATATGAGTGAGAGCAGTATATTGAATTCCCATGCGATAAATTGGGTAATTACATGGAGGTAAGTGTGCGGAGTCTACTCACTGCATTTGACAGACTTTTGCTGTGGAAGTCTTGGAAGGTCAAGTCAAGGCTCTCCACTTCCACCGTTCCACCCGTACATGGTGTAGAATGTTTCACAAATCAGCTTGAGAGAGTAGTGAACAGCCATACAAAATGCCTCAAAAGCCGAGTCCATGGTATCTCTTGATTGATATCAAGAGCTACTGTATCGTACTGTAATTATATATATGTATATGTATAGATGTCACTGGGACATACTGGGACTTGTTGACAATTCGAGAGGTTGCCGACCAGATTTGCTCAAGGGAGCTGCGGTCGCTGTGCCACTTTTGTTTTCTCTTTCTTGCTGCTGACGGTGGTTGGATGGCATGCCACCTGTTGGCGATCGAAACGGAATGGTGTTTGTATGATCATGAAATTGTGTAGTTGGATGACTTGTAAAAAGAGTGAATAGTTATTAATATGTTTTCGGATATATTCGGATATGATGAACATAGAATGTTGGTGAGTGATACATTCTAGAGGATGTTGGTTAATTACTTTACTGTATCCATTGTACTCAGTGTACTGCTTGTACCGTACCCCTTGTACCCAGGGTACCGTCCTCAGTCTATAATTTAGTGCTTTCGAAGTCACCTTCGAGGTGCTCCCATCCAGAGAACTGGCCATTGGAAACTACACTTCTTTGTCGCAAAAGTTCAAGTTGCTAGATGCCTGGAAACTGATGCCTGGCTCCAGATTCAAGCCAAAGATGCATGTTTTGTCAATGCGACTGTTTTAGTGTCGCTGTGTATGTCGTGGTTTGCGTAGAAATCAATTAAAGTTTCCACATGATTATGTATAGATTGCACTGGTTGAGGGCTTGCCTCGGGCCTTGGAGCCGACGCAAATTGAAACCAGGACATATGGATGGATAGATTGATAGATATACCTTTTTCCAGTGCATATGAAGTACAAATTGAATTTCTACATAGGCTTACGTTTTAGTGAACTTTTGGGGACGCTATCACAATCAATCCAGAGTGAAGCTGAGAGATTGATAAGAGCCTGACACAAGCATATGACACCAGCTATCAAAGCATAGTTGTCTTTCAGTCAGTGAACCTTGTGAATCCGTTGAATCCGGTTCAGGATCTCTGGGGCCCAAAGCGACCCATTCAACTTCCGGTGTCCTATGACCGTCTTCCAGCGAATGGCAGCTGCTGCTTTGGTTGGAAAGAAGGCTGAAGGCATGGCCATTGGTTTTAGCTTGGCACTGTCAATATATGTCATCTCTCATCATGCTGGGTATTCACTGGATGAAACTTCTCTTGTTCAAAATAGCGGGTGGATGGGCATGCCCTCAATGGCGGTTAGATCCCTATGAACAGACTGACAGGCAAGGCCGGTGGAACGTTAGACAACAATTTCCGACTGCAAGAGTTCAGATGACATCAAGTAACTTGGTAACCCACAGCAAACCAGACAAGAAAAAGCAGGAAAAGATTTATGGGCGATCTTTTTCAGGTGACTGCTGCAAAAGCTACAATGCGGTGCCGATGCTGTGGCCGTACCAATTTCCAGAGTGTGGCAGAGATTGGTGTCCTTCTTGCTGGCGCAGTAGTGAGAACATGCGACCCAACTGCACTTTGTGCACTTGCTGCTAGAGTCGAAACAAAACGTTGGCTGAGAAAAGGAAGGTCCTAGGTGCCTTCACTCGCTTTACACTTTGGAGGTTCTATGTCTATTCAAGAAGAGACATTGTGAGAGCATGTAATATTCTACCATATTCTACCATAGTTACATTTTTTTGGTGATTGGAATCATATGCACATAATATTTGATAGTACATACTTACGTATATATATATATATATATATATATATATANTATATATATACGTATTTTATATCCCATTGGTCGATTTTTCCAGGTCAACACCTGCAGCAGGCTTTGCAGCTTTAGGCTATGCTGCTGCATTGGCCGTCAGCAGCCCTAAGGCCTTGCAGCCAAAGGGAACTGAGGTCCGTCGTTTGGACATCACCAGGTGTCTTGGTGAAGGACTTGCATGTCAACGTCAGGGGTTCACCGAGTCAGGCTGCATGCCCTTCAGGACCACTCTCCATAATATTCTTGTATGTTGCTTGCTGCTGCCACCATCTCAATGAGCAGGCCACTTCCAAGATATCCCTTTTCTATCACTTCTTTCTCATAAGGCATGCTGGAATTAATTCCAAGAAGATGCTGGGCAGGGCGAAGCACGGTTTTCGCGAGCGGGTGGTGGACTTGTGCCCTCGTATCTCAGATTGGGAGGAGCAAGGGGGCACCCCGTGCACATTGCTGGCACGTCCAGTGAGAGTGACAAAGAAAGCAAATCATGGCAAATCATTTCAAGCACCATGACATGAAGGTGCTAGCTACTTGCAATTTACTCCAACATGGTTTGCCTTCAGACCATTGCTTATCAATTTGAGCATAAGCATAGCGCCTTGCTGAATGTTCTCATGGTACACTCAAACATCTTGGAAGGAGTACTACCTTAATGATGATGCGGAGAATGTGCATGCGCGGGTCTACAAATCTGCGCGAGCACAGGTGGCAGTGGTGTCTTTTCGCGGTACGCAGGCTGGGTTGCCTGACGACTGGAGTTGGCTGGCTTCCTTGAAGGATTTGAGTCGGCGAAGGAAGTAACGAATGACTCAATTGACTCATTTCGCGTGAAATCCTCAGCGCAGTAAAACAAAATGGCCGGTAAAGTTATTTGAAGGCAACGGTTTGTTGATGTTTGTTGCTTTTTGTTTGACTTTTATGATCTTAATTGTTGGTTCTCCTTGCAGGCATACTAGATCGTTTGAAATTTATTGGCCTTGCCTGCTAGAGCTTGTTTCACTTCCAGCAGTGTGATGATTCAAGCAGCAATGTGCAGTACGTAGGCAGGGAGCCCTCAGAAGTTAGAGTGTGAAAAACTATGGTTACAAAATGGTACAAAGAAAACACCAAGGGGTAAGGGAAATAAATGATGCATGTATTAAACAGTTGTAATTTCAGGGATCATGGTTGAAACTTCTGATGACTTATGTCATATTCAGACTGAAAGCACACTTCACATTGAACTTTCAGTTGCTGCAAAGGATGTTTTCTAGCTGGTGGTTTCAAACATTGTTGATGTTCACCCCTATTTGGGGAAGATTCCCAATATGACTATATACTATGTTTCAAAGGGGGTACCACCAACCAGTTTTTTTGGGGGGATGGGTAGGCGACCTCTGCACAAAATTGGGAGATCGACTCTGACATCATTATGCTCCCCGTGGAGCTTGGAGCTCCGGGGAAACATAAAGCTGTGACCTGGACCCCAGTCGTTCTGTGGGTTGAAAATCCTGGTCCTTTTTGCCAAGCACTCTATGAGAAATGCATCCAAATGTAGCTTGTATTAGTAGGTGTTAGTCATGAGATGGACTGAAAGTGTTGATTGTTTAATTGAGTTGTTGCTTCCACTGCAAGTCTCTTCCACATATTTCAAGCCTTGCGTGGAAGCCACACATCCAGGATTGAGTGTGAATTTTGATAATGTAGCATTTTGACAATTCGAGGCCTCATCAGTGGCAAATGTCCATGAGGGTTTTTATTTGGAGCTGCAGCGGGTCCTGCCACATGTGCGCAAGTGGGTAGAAGGATACATTGAAGGTACTCAGGCAGGGAAGATGGCTTTGGGTCCTTGAGGTTTTAGCGTCTTGATTGGTAACCATCAATTTTTAATACAGAACTCACACGACAAGACCATGAAATACAGTTATATACAAATGATTTCTTGAAAGGTGATCATACTCACAAATGATAATGCATGGTCACAAGCCATTCTTGATTTATATTTTTCCATATCCTTTCCCTTTTCGTGAATCACTCACTACCTGAACGATACTCACTGAGCTGTTTACCTGCCAGGGTCTGTTTGGCATTCCAAGTTACTGGAAGCTAGTCTTCACGGGTCATAGCTTGGGTGCATCATTGGCAATCCTTGCTGCCACCTTGGCAGAGGCACGGTAGTACGGTAGTGTGACAGTGGAATGAGCCCTTTTGGCTCATTTGGAAATACCACCTTGAGAAGGCATTTGTGTCTTGTTGTTTTTCCATCAAGTTTGGATTCTCCTTCTGCGAATTAAGGAATGAAGCAGGAAGATGCCAGAAGAGTCGAACCATGTCAAACAAGGTTTAAACATGTTTAAACAAGACCTAGTCAATCTATATATAGTTTGACAAATGCTACCGCCTACCGACAGATTCAGAGATTTGGCGTTTTTGGTTCGCCAGGCAGAGGGTTGGTCACGCACGCCAGATGCTGTTATTGCTTTTGGCGCTCCTCGCTTGGCAGACCAAGCACTCAGCAACTTGCCCACCCCAACAATGTCTTGTCCGCGATTCCTTGATCCAGTTTGATAGAAATGGTGCGGTATCCGGGATATAATCAGGATGTTTCATGGATTTGCATTCCAATCATGTCATAGTAGCATAGTACCTATAATCTTGATCAATATTGTAGTGTTGAGCCAGTATTTAAGTGGCATAAACTGCCGCATCAACGGTTCCTTCCTTTCAAACTCTTCGTGACCAGTTATATTCACGAACACAAATCTAAGGTGATTGGTGGGAGTCCCGCAACTTGTGTGACAAGATTTTGAGGGTGGCTGTCCACAACGACGTCATCACATGGATGCCCTTTGTGGAGCCGCTACAACTGATGGACGCTCAAAATGGAGATGTCACAACTTGGGGGGGGGAGGATATATTGAACACCCGTTTCAAGCGGGTAGGGCAGGGTAAACATCCATAAGATTTATCACAAATTTACCAAACGTTTTCATTCCTGACGGACCCCAAGCATAGTATTGAAAGATGTTGTCACTGTCACATCATTTTACGATCTTTTTTGGTTTCTGCAAGGACATCGTGAACTACTGCTTTGAAAACGTCATGAGCTGCCTTGGTCAATTGGCAAATGGCCCAAAAGAGCTTCATCCAAGCAACAGGCCAGATGGTACATGGCACTTGCATCATGTAATATACACGTTAGCATTCAAGAGTCAAAGGTATTAAAGCATCTATTATCATCTAGATAGTAAATTCTGCAACCAACCATGATCAAAGATTGATGATGATTGTTGTGATCATTAGTCATTAGTCTATCCCTGTGTGGGATACCTGGGTAGGAATATCTAGGATATATAGCGCCGGACTGAAACTTAGAATGCCGTTTTGGAATCGGCTCCGCTGGGACTTAGGCGCGACATTTTCGGAACTTGGAATGCCTACCACCCAACGGCTTAGAATGCCTACCACCCAACGGCCCCAAAAAACATGAATTTGCTGATATTTTGCAGGTTTCTGGGCTATTTTTGCCTAATCTGATCACCTGATTAAACATGTCATCGCCCAAAACACTTCTACCAAAGGCTTGAAAAAAGAAAACATGCAGAAAACCTTGTATATATAGCACGATTTTTTGAATCAGGTATATGAAGTTGCTCAGGGGACGGCCAGCCAAAAGGAAGACCAATAGCTTGAAAAAGCTTCAGATCATTGCTTTTTAAACTAGACTTTGAAAAGAGAAATGTAGCCAGCAAAATATTGAGAAAAAAAAGAAAAAAACCCTGCGTATAGCACCTAAGACCTATATTTTGGAGGTGTGCCCACATTCTAAGTTCTTATTGTTTTGCAAGTAAATACTACAAATCAATCCTTTTTGGATTAAACGTTGCAAGCAAAAAAACAGCCAGCAAAACAAAGATTCGACCAAAAGCATGAAACACTCTCAAACCAATACTTTTTTCAACAACATATTGAAAAGGAATATGTAGAAACCTTGTGTATAGCACCTTAGACCTCTTTTTTGGAGGTGTGCCCACATTCTAAGTTCTTATTGTTTTGCAAGTAAATACTACAAATCAATCCTTTTTGGATTAGACGTTGCAAGCAAAAAAACAGCCAGCAAAACAAAGATTCGACCAAAAGCATGAAACACTCTCAAACCAATACTTTTTTCAACAACATATTGAAAAGGAATATGTAGAAACCTTGTGTATAGCACCTTAGACCTCTTTTTTGGAGGTGTGCCCACATTCTAAGTTCTTATTGTTTTGCAAGTAAATACTACAAATCAATCCTTTTTGGATTAGACGTTGCAAGCAAAAAAACAGCCAGCAAAACAAAGATTCGACCAAAAGCATGAAACACTCTCAAACCAATACTTTTTTCAACAACATATTGAAAAGGAATATGTAGAAACCTTGTGTATAGCACCTTAGACCTCTTTTTTGGAGGTGTGCCCACATTCTAAGTTCTTATTGTTTAGCAAGTAAATACTACAAATCAATACTTTTTTGATTAAACGTTGCAAGCAAGAAAAAACAGCCAGCAAAACAAAGATTCGACCAAAAGCATGAAACACTCTCAAACCAATACTTTTTTCGACAACATATTGAAAAGGAATATGTAGAAACCTTGTGTATAGCACCTTAGACCTCTTTTTTGGAGGTGTGCCCACATTCTAAGTTCTTATTGTTTAGCAAGTAAATACTACAGATCAATACTTTTTTGATTCAAGATTGAAAAGGAAAAAAACAGCCAGCAAAACAAAGATTAGACCAAAAGCATGACACACTTAAATCAATACCTTTTTCAACAAAATGTTGAAACGGAATATGTTGAAACCCTGCGTTTTGCACCTTAGACCTATATTTTGGAGGTGTGCCCACATTCTAAGTTCTTATTGTTTAGCAAGTAAACACTACAAATCAATACTTTTTTGATTAAAGATTGAAAAGGAAAAAACAACCAGCAAAACAAAGATTCGACCAAAAGCTGGAAAAAGTTGCACACTAATACTTTATCAACAAAATGTTGAAAAGGAATATGTCGAAACCCCGTGTAAAACACCTTAGACGTTTTTTGGAAGTGTGCCCACATTCTAAGTTCTTATTGTTTAGCAAGTGAATACTCAAAATCAATACTTTTTTGATAAAAGATCGAAAAGGAAAAAACAACCAGCGCAACACAGATTCGACCAAAAACTTGGAACTGTTTCAAATCAATACTTTTTGGACACTTTTCAAAATGTAGAAACTCTGCGTATAGCAGCTTAGACCTTTTTTTGGAGGTGTGCCCACATTCTAAGTTCTTATTGTTCAGCAAGTAAATACTACAAATTAATACTTTTTTGATTAAACGTTGCAAGCAAGAAAAAAAAAGGCCAGCAAAACAAAGATTAGACCAAAAGCATGACACACTTAAATCAATACCTTTTTCAACAAAATGTTGAAACGGAATATGTTGAAACCCTGCGTTTTGCACCTTAGACCT
>DF239535.1:91578-120842 GCA_000507305.1 Breviolum minutum Mf 1.05b.01
CTTTTTTGATTCACGATTGAAAAGGAAAGAAAACAGCCAGCAAAACAAAGATTAGACCAAAAGCATGACACACTTAAATCAATACCTTTTTCAACAAAATGTTGAAACGGAATATGTTGAAACCCTGCGTTTTGCACCTTAGACCTATATTTTGGAGGTTTGCCCACATTCTTAAACTATCAACAAATTTCACAAACACTGGGTAAACACAGAAAAATATGAGATGCTGGTATAGTTATCACGGAAGCATTCTAAGTTTCTCCCCGCGTGGGTATACGCGGTGTTTCGTGAGTTTCGGACTGAAAACATAGAATGCCTCAGGGTAGAATTTAGAATGCCATGCCATCACTTATGGATTTTCACGAAGGCATGCTATGTTTATTTTCACTGGTATACGCGGTGTTTTGTGAGCGTCGGACTGAAACTTAGAATGCCGGCCACTACCTTCCCGAACCAGCATTCTTAATTGGGGTGTAAAAAAGGTTTTGGAACTTTGGTCCGGCATTCTAAGTTTCAGTCCGGCGCTATATATATATAGAGATATGTGATATGTGAAGTACCTTGAAGTACGTTGTGCTGGTTCAAACAGCTTCTTGCTGATTGGATACATCATGGATGAGAGAGCACAGATGAGCACAGCCAGACTGTGATGAGGTGGGCCCACGTTTGTCCTAAAAGTGAGCTGTTGGTGCCGGGTGCCATGAAGGGAATCAACTCCAATATGGAGGACGACGGAATTCAAACCGTTCGGAAATGTCACATCAGCAAAAACACAGTCGCAAAAGAAGATGTAGCGTTGCTCAGGTGTTTGCTCTAGGTGATTTTTTGTTTCTCTTTGTACGAGTGATACGCATCAGGGTCGTTGACATCTCGTCTAGGACTTCTCTTTGCTGGGTGGGGTATTGGCACACTTGCTTGGAAACACTCTTTTCGGATATGCGTTTGGCGTGATGATGCTTTGATGCAGTTGGTCCAGAGTCCAGATGTTGTAATGTTTCTGAGCTTGCTGACACTCTTGAAGGAGATTTGAAGTTTCTAGATCATTTGATCAATTTCATCCCAATTGTGCGTAATCGGGACTTTGAAATCAAGACGATTCCTGCCATGAGGATACGCGAGTTTTTTTCGAAGGAATGAGCAATGAACATCCAACTGACATCAACAGTTGTTCATCTGAGGAACAGCAATATCCCACAGAAAGATGCTTATTGCGGCTTGCGACGTGACCTATTTCCAGCACCAAACTGCACAACTTCTGAGGAGCTGAATGATGTGGTTTGTTTCGGCTTGAGCCACGAGCCTTGGCCATGGAGACACGTCCTAGAGAAGGTAGGGTCCTTACAATACGATATGAACTTGTCCATCATGATGATTTATGGCAGCATACTACATCTTATATAATTAATCAATATGTGCATGAATATATCGTAACATACAGTACCATTTGGAATGCATTTGGTGCTTTGGTCAGCTCTTGGTTTGGATCTGAAGCAGCAGTTTGCTGTCAATGTTTGATGATGGTGGTGACTTCAGGATTCCAGTCTTTGTGAAAACCAGCAACTGATTCTGTTTATGAAAGTAATCCGGCGTTCACCAGTTGATATGGAGAATCCCACATGTGTTCTAGGGTTTCACAAATCTCCACTGATAGTTTGCACACTATCTACAAAACCTTTACACATCCCAACTGGGGCAGGATGTCTTACACTTGGAGCCATACACTGCACAAACTAATGTCTCCTAGATGAACCATTCCATCTTTGAAGATCCCGCTGTCATCTTCCAGCACCCCCAAGAACTGGACTTTTCTGCTTTCTTGAAGATCGTGATACTGACAATTGTTCACAAGGTTTTTGCTAGGAATTGATCTGCATGATGCTAGGCCGCTAGGCATAGGTTTGCGGCGTTCTTACAATTGGAGTCCCGCCCAAAGAGTTGTTGATTGAAAATGTGTTTCAGACTCTTGCAGCCTTGCATGTTTCTCGTTAGATCCACTTCAGACTTTAAATTTCCATTGTCGCATTGGACCCAAGATCCTGCTATTGACCAAACGGCACCAAAGATTGAAAGCTAGGATACAAGAACTCAACTGAGTGATGAGTGACACCGAGGACCCTAATGCAACATCTGCCAGTCTTTGCAACAAAAACTGCTGCGATGATGAGTTCTGCAGCGTGTGGCAATTCATGCGGCCTCATGACTGAGATTGGTGGATGTGTTTGTTTGTTGTTTTTTGCAGCTTAACTTTTAGCAAGACATGTGTGTGCAGCCAACTGTTTGGTGTGTATGTGCGTAGGATTCTGGCCAACTAGAGCTCCTGCTGGTTTGCTGACAATTTCCAAGACCGCGCTCACCTTTCTAAAGGAAAAGACACAATTATAGCACATTATAACTTATGATCATATATACTTGAAAATGAACATACTGCTATTGGATCTTGCACTCACTTCTTTTACACGTTTCCAATGCATAGCTGTGTTCCTTTAAGTTGGATTCCCTGGCTCCAGGGCTGGCCATGTGAATTACTCAGCTGAGGAACAAACAGTGTTGGCGGGGCCGCAGTCATGAATGCACTAGTTTTCACCCTTATGCTGCAGAAGTCCTAGCAGGGCAGAGAATACATTGATCGTTTGAAACGCCAAAAGGGAGAAGCGTCCAACAAAAATCGCAGAGAAACGTCAGAGGATACCAATTGAAGGCAAGCATTTCTAGCATGTGAAAATAACGACTAATGGCAAGCTGCCAGACATTTCAACGTTACAGAGGAAGTTGCTTAAAGGTCATTTGTGCCATGACTCTACCGCGCCTTGTCAAAGCAGTCGCAGACATGCCACAAAACCTTTTAGAGTCTTAGTAGTTTGTTGCATCTTGTTTGAACTTCGCCTTAACTGACTGGCTCTTGGGTGGAGAAGCAGATCTGTTCCAATGAAGCTGTTTGAACAATAAAAGGCTGATGTTATCATTAAGTTCTTGGAAAGTTGTTGGTAGTTACAAATCCCTCCAGGTCTCGAGCAGCACTCCAGTCTTGAGCTGAGTTGTATCCAAATTGCAGCCGCCTAGAGATGCACTGTTGATAGTATCAACTCATCAACGAACATTGGGAATTTGGAGCCAGGTCAAAAATCAAAGGCATCGTTGGAGGCCAGTCCTTTGACCTGGCAATTGCATCACAGTTCTGAAGCGGATTTGGAGCAATCAAATTGAGGGAAGGCAGCCATAGGATTTCTAGAGAATCATAAGTAGAGGCGAGGGATAGAGAGAGTATATAATAAGATTGTAGCACATGCTGTATGTATTTGTATGTGAGCATGTAGGATCAACATCAACATCCCATATCATGATGATAGATGACCAGGGCCCAGGTAACCCCGAATTTTTGACGAGTGCTCAATTGATGAATTGAGAAGCGTTGCTGGTTCCACGTCTTCTTGGGAGCCGGGAGCCAATGTAGGCTTAGCCCATGCCACCATTGCACAAGAGGCACGCGTTGTCAGGGTCTCAAAGATCTGGTTTGCAGCGTTAAGCATCGGTCAACTTCGTCGTTTGAGTGGCAAAGCGACTTCACCCCAAGCAGGCGGACTTGGAGGATTGAGTGACAAGTATGTCATGGAAAACTGGAATTGCAATGTTTCTAGGCAGTTATAGGCATTTTTTGGCAACAAGGCTCTTGAAGCCTGGAGAGCCGTGACACGACAAGGGCGGTTTGAGAAAGAAAAGATGCTAGGCTGTATTTCAGTCTGTTTGCGTGTCAGCACACCAGTGCGTTCAAAAGTTGAGAGTCAGCCCCAAAGGTGGAACAACAGCTTGCCACAACTAAACCATGCTGAATCAGTTTGTCTCTGATGAATCTTTCAAAGGAAGAAGATCAAGGAGGAGCAGGTGCAAGACATCAGTGGAAGTTCGTTGCAACGGCCGTTAGATGGGAACAGGAGTTGACACTAAGAACAAGAGACACCACACTAGATGAAAGTGCAGGTCCGAAAGACACTTATAAACTGGGCCTGCCAGTTTCCAGATACCGCCATGCCTGCTGGAGCACTCAGTATTTGCTTGCATTCCTTTTTGCAAGATGATTGTTGTTATTCCCCCAACACTTCAGCAAATGTCAGCAAAACATCAGTGAGAATACCGGGAGGCCTGGCTTGTTGAAACGTTTAAAGAAGTTGAACCAAATATTTTGAAGCTTTCCCTAGGCAATTTTCTTCGCTTGGCGAAAATTGCTGGATGTTCGGAAGGAGGACAAGAGCATGTCAGCTAAACCTAGCATTGCAACATGTTGCAACAAGTTTCAAGTTAATTGTAAAGGATGATACGATATCATAATATGTTGTCGAATGATTATATAGATCGACTCATTACCTGGAAAGTAATAGATGGGTGGGCCAATTAAACTTTCGAAATCACGCGGAATGCTTTTGGTTGAGTTTGATCTCTCTATACCCTCCGCGCCTCCCACGGCTTTCGCGCATTAGCACTTTTCCCGCAGGGATCCAGCACTGAGTAGGACGATGCCCAATATCACAACTATCACTACATTAGGCAAGAGTTAGAATAGCCAACAACCTACCCAAGCACAGGAACAATTCAAGAACAATTGTGACAGGTAGATATTTCAGAGATCAGTGAGAGTGATTCAGAGAGGTCATGACCAATTGTTTTTGGCAGGAAAGAAAAGCTGAGGAGCTTCGTCGGGAGCATATGCGCCTAGCCAAGGACGAGCATTGAAGGGTTACCAGCTCCCAGTTGAAGAAGCAAAATGACATGGGACCCAAATTGAGCTAGCTACATGTTTCAGCAACTGATGTGCAAAAGGAAATTTGATATGCTTGAAAGACCCACTGAAATTACAGAAGTCAAGAGTCAAAACTGGGCAGAATCCATTCAATGCAATTCAATGCATTTTTTTCTGAACGTGATTTTTGCTGTGTTTCTTGTGTCATGGTTTCGTTGCGAGTCAGGAGGAAAAGAAGAAAAGCATAGCTTCTGTGGAGTGGCCCTCAGACCTGCCTTAGATTACATAAAATCTCCGCAAATTTGATTACCTGTTATTATTAGATTTTTATTTATGTTTATGATATACAAGATGATTGGTCAATGTGTTTCCGAGAATCTTTTTTCAAACACTTCCTGACCCACGTGTGGGGATGGGTCTAAGACCTTGGCACTTACAGCTGATGAGAAGAAGATGGGCCCATACAAGATGGTTTCTTGGCTGTGGGTAGAACATTGGGAGCCCTTGGTACTGGGTCGAAGGGTTAACTTGTGCCAAAGACCATCTTCTTGTGCCAAAAGCGGTGTGCCCTATGGCGACTGCATATCCCTATGCTTCAACATGATCATTTGTTAGGAGCTTTTTGTCATGACGATTTGTTTGGCAACTTGCAGGGGCACACTGGTTTTGGTGCATGTTNGTTTGATGATGCTTGATGCACTTTGTGAGGGTGGGAAGTATTAAAGACAAAGCAATGGTGTCAAGATTGATCATATTGCAAATGTTGGTATTATTGGCAATCAAAGCTTGTGATTATTTGAGTGAATTTTCTTCACCCGGAGTAATGGATACTACGTTTTGCCAGTGCTATCATATTCTTACATCTTCAGAGGATACAAGATGGTTCAGACCAAGTATGGGCCAGTATGGCTTTTGTGTGGAGAAAGCCTTGCGCAGCGCAAAGCAAAAGATTGGAGACTCTGAAAAATAGAACTAGCAAGTGGGTTTCCAAACAATTCAAATAGAGTAGGTCCTTGTTGTGCGTTGTAGTACTAGAAAATGTGACAGCCATCAAGAGCACTTTTATGGTGACTCTATCCGAGCGCAAAATTGCTTGATTCCAGATTGGCTTTCCAGAGTACACTCAATGTGGATTCCTTGTTCCTCAGGTCATACTTCGAGCATGGCAGCAATGCATGATTGAGGCGCGTGCTGAGAAGGCACCGGGCTTACGCAAGACAGAGCATCCCTGATTGGATACTCAGAAGGCCTACGCACGGTGGGTACTGATTGATCTTCATATTATTTGATATTGTAGGGTTTAGATTTTGACATATCGATGTACTTCGAAAACACGCCAAAAATACTGATTAGTGATTAGTGCTTCGAGTTTGCTGATAACGAGATGGCATTTCTTATAGTTCTTGACGATCGTTGAGGCAGTGAAAGTTGAACGCCTACGGGCAGAAGAACGCTGGGAGCTGAAAATAGAACCAAAACCAACTTCGAAACTTGTGATGTGGCCTTCAGAGAAGTTGCAACGAAGCATTTGGTGATCCACTGAGGTGAGAAAGAGCGGAAGAGTCAGGCACAAAGGCGCTTTGCTATGCTCATCTCAGAGGTCAGCCGTTTCCCGTTTTGCTTGCCGGCCGAGGGATCCCTATTCTGGTAGATCAGCATTTGCGCTTGTATTTTCACTGGAGTATTTCCCGGCATACCCAGACCCCCTGGGGGGGGCAAAAGGAGTTGGTAGAGAAAGGCATTTTAAGTTGTGGATGAAGCTTTTTGCAGCATTAGGGCTCAGTGTAGGACATTCCCAGTTCGACTTCCTCGCTTAAGCTGTCGCCATGCGCACCATTGCTGTCATTGCTGCTATTGCAGCAGCACAAGCTTCCTTTCTGGAAAGTTTGGCACTTACTCCTCACTCCCCAATTAAGATTCACCTGGAAAGCTACCAATTTCCGTTGTTCCTGATCATTGCCATTCCGTTTTTTGACACGTCCCTAGGCTTGACAGCTGAGCTCCCTGGTGGATTTTGCTCACCATGCGTGCAGTGCTTTGGCAACACATATAAAAACCGGTGGATTGTGGATCCACCTGTGCAGTGCTGGATGTGCTGCATGGTTCAACGTTTCTCATGCATATATAAAGAGTTTGGCCCAAATTGTTCTGTTACCCTGATTTGCTTGGATGGTTCTGAATAATAGAATGTTTGGGTTTTGGGTCGTTTAGATGTCAACAACGAAATAAGTGGACTGAGGGTGACAACATTTGACGTCTACTGAAAGTGATGTGAAATTTTGCCTTTGCCCCCCGTACGCTATTTTCTTGGCGGGAGCACACAAACCCCAACACAGACTCATCAGAATTCCAAATAATTATTCGACATGATTTGCCTTGGGGTATCAACCAGCTTTCTGTGTCAAATCCTTTTTGACTGTTGACTTTCCATGAAGTTTTTGATGCCTCTGGGCACATGGAGCCACAGAAAGTGGCCTTCCGAGACCTCAGCTGATTCATGAGTTCAGGTTGGGATCAGAGGGTATCAATACGTAGCTTGGCTGACTTTGACCTCACCGCATTGCTGCGTAGTAAGTGTAGTACCATAAAAAGCCTGTGGCAATGCATCTTGCACAGATGATGTCATCATGCTTCCTTGAATCCTTGAAAGACTTCAGTTCGCCATGCTGAGGCTCTTGAACTACTTGCTGTTCCTTCCTTATGTTTTGTGACCCGTGGTCTTGAAATTCTTTCTGGCTGCAGCCAGCCGTTCAGACTGAGGAATGCTGGTGTGATCTCTACTTGCACCAAGCTTTGCAGCAGTTTGCCCGCCGGAAACGAGCAGACAGCCAGGGACAAAGCTTTGGACACTTTTGTTTCCAAACATATGCATTGCTGTCAGAGTGCTGCATGCATCTACGCATCCCAGCCACTACTCAGTGCTTCAAGGTACTTTAGTCATTAGATGTCATTAGATGTATGTGAAATCTATTGGTTTATATTGTACCTGTGGGTAGGGGGAGGGTGGATACATGCAAGATGATACAAGTAAGGTATTTGCAGGACTTTTCACAATATTCATACTTTTTACACAGCTCAGCGGCTCAGCCCCAGAATCCTCAAGGCCTGCAACCTGGCTTGTGACTTGGTGGGCGCCAAGGTGACCTGGCTGGTTTTTTTCACAAAAAATCCGGTGAATCACCTGGCCATGTATGACCTGAGAGTTGAACAAGTTGCCACCAAGTTCCCTATTATTATTTGGTCAACCGATGTTCAACAGATTTTTTCCCCATGAACACTATTACTTGGCAGGTTTGGATGTTATTTGTGATGAGATCAAGCAGAAAACCCAAGCCATTGGCATGTTGGAACATGTTGGCAAGGCCTTCATTGAAGCATTGAAGCACACCGACCTGGATCCAATTTACTTTTGCGAGGCTGGAGTTTGTGTGTGATTCTTGCTGTAGATTTGGGCATTTCCTGGATCAATGCCTCAAGTTGCGGGTCCCAAACCTCCGAGACACCTTCCGGTTCCGTCAGAATTCTCAGGTGATTACAGCTTGTCCAGCAGGTCCAGATGATGCAAACGCAACGTTGCTAAGTGCTAAGGCCGATTGGTTCAGGGCAGCAGGATGGAGAGAGCAGGTTGTATGAAGGATTCACGGTTGTGGTATCTTCCAGTGCTGTTAGTGATCCACCGGGCTCAGGCAACGCCCAGCTCCGTCTCAAAGGGTGATAAAGTGCAGATGAATTGTGACGTGAATGCCGCTTGGCTTGCCCAAGTCTGATTGACTTCGCACAAACTTGCCTGTTCACTCGGCTTGACAGACTCTTCATTCGAAATGTTTTTGCGTTTTGCTCACTGCAAGAAGCACACCAAGTACAAGACATGTTGGAAATTTGATTTTGATGCCTCGATGAGAATAGGAAGGTCTGTAAGCACGCAGCATATGCCTACAATACCCTCTCCCATCACTGCGCGTCTATTTCTTGACTTTGGTTTCAGGTGACAAAAGCCTCGGGTGTGGGGGAGTTCCGCATTGCGGTGGAGGGACCTGTGAGCGGAGACATCAGCCAGAGTTTTATCTTACCCAAGGCGCGACTTGATTAGGATGGGAGCATCTTCTGGCGGAAGATTTTGGAATGTTTTGAAACATTTGGATACATCCGATATGTATATGATATGTAATTATGTAACATGTATGCCAATCGTTCGTGATTCTGATTCTGAAGCTTGCAGCTTGCCAGATAATTGCATATAGTTTTCATAGCCCAAAGTTTTTTTGTGCTTGGCATCTTACAAGAGTTGTTCACTATTTTCACTGATGGTTTAGGGTGCCCCAAACCACCAGCTATCAGCTGCCTTCAACCACCAAACCCCTCCGACAGGGTTTGGATGTTGGAGTTCAGCAGCTTGGAGTTGAGCTCAAGGCACCCATTTCTCAGTTGCATCCGTTTTGTACTCGGCAAAATGCTCGATGCTAAGTGAAAACTGCTTGAACCTCCCAGGAAAGAGCCCTAGATTGTGAAGCTTTCACATGGGGAACTTCTGTTGGTCAAGTCTTTTAGTTTTGGAATTTGCTTTCCATCTTCTTTGGGCTCAGAACCCGATTGCTCTTGCAGGTCAAGGATGACCCTTCCGGAGATGAGCCTGTAGTATGGAAGCCAGGCAGTTTTTTCTCGTTTGGTCCGTTTGTGGAAGTATGCTTGACATACATTTCTTTTTGGCCAAGTTTGTCGAATCACTTGGCGACCCTGGAGGAACCTACAAGTTCAACTTTGAGGTTTGCCAGGGTGAATGTGGAGCTGTCCTCAGAATTCTGATAGAACGGAGATGCGAAAGGATTGTAACAGGTGGATACAGGTGCTAGGGGATGGTGAGTGCAATGGGACCTGAACAGGTCCCAACCTCAACAAAAACCCCATGCAAATCGCAGCCATCAAGACTCAGAAGGCCAATTGAAGGGAATAGGTAAAAAACATCCCACAAGTTTTCTGAACAATAGTTATGCCTAGTTGATATTAGATATCTATTTCTCTATGGCTCAAAATGAGGAAAAATACAGACTAAGGATTCCATTTAAAGAGAAATTTCCAGAGATTTGTTGGTTTTGTAGCGAAAAGATAACCGATCAACTAATGAGAAACTTTGGTCAGAGAGAACAGCTAAAGCCTTTGCCTTTTGAACGGGAATGGATCCTTCGTCGCTGAAAGCTCGCGTGTTGGAAAGGCTGGCCAAAGATGACGCCCGTAGTTTTCCAACCATGTTGCCACCACAACCTCCTCGACAAGCAGAGGATTCATCCTCTGATTCTGGGGAAGCTGACTCTTCCAGTGAAGACAGTGAAGTTGAAGACTTCCGCATTGAAGTGGCACCAAAATCAGCTGCGCGTGCTCGCAAAGGAGTCACAGAGGAGCTTGTTGATGAAGAGGATTCGCCTGCAGAATCAGATGATGGAAAGAAACCATCATTGATCACAGCAACTCGAATTTGCAGCCGGCGGGAGCTCTCACGTTGCATCCGACGGGACCGGAAAAAGATTCAGATTGCCCTGGCAGCAATGACCCTTTCTATATTGCTTTTCTTGCTGAGCATCGTTTGGTTTTTGGAAAACAAAGCTCCAACACCCGATGTAAGGTACAGAACAGATGATATTCCTCAAAATGCATGGTTAGCTGCAGGCTGGGGGTTACCACCAGTGGTTCGAGAGCAGCGAACGGTGAAACCTTTGCATCCGACTGGGTTTCACTAAGAAGTTTCACTTCAGCCAGCACAAAGGAGAGACAGAGAGAAATGGAGGGAGAGCAGGGATGTGAGTTTCATGGTATTGATGTGAGTTGGTGATAGTTTCTCAATGTTTCTCATATATCATGAGTCCCTGCAGGACTTTCCTCAACCAAATCAGTAACCGTTGGGCTCCATACAAACTGTTTTTTTGAATTTAAAGCATGTTGAATGTGGTCCCTGATTTTGGAGTGGGATGCATCTTGATGTTGGTCCACGGATTTTGTAGACGCATGTTTGTTGTGATCAGGTTTTTGATTTTGTAAGAGGGTCAGGTTTCAGACTGATTTTGTAGAAAACCTCGGGGTTTTGGATAGTTTTGGCCGATCTGAGCCACGATATTTCTTACATTGCAGTATTGGGACCCCACTATAAGATTTTTTTACCTCAACACCACCAAGAATCATCAAATCAACCCTCTACAAAATGGGTCTTGGTCAGTCAAGCTTAAAAATTGAACAATTTCAGATGGTTTGTTTTGGGTTTGGTCCCTGATTCTGTAGATCTGTTTCGGGTAGCTGGCGCGGGGCTGTAGGCCTTCTTTTTGGACATGTTTTTTGGGTTTGAAGAGAAAAACGGTTGGACTCCTCATTTCCTAAAGAGCTGGCTCGTGATGGGATGTTGTGGTGGGAGACAAGGATTTACAACTACAAAATCAGGGGCGCGACCCTTTTTGGCTACTCCCTAAAGGATTTTTTATGATGATTAATGATTGCTATGCGACATACCACGACTGCAACCATGCATTTTTCACCTCTGAGAAGGACACATCAATCCTCAGATGCTTTGATCATAGAGCTTCTAAGTCATGACTTAAAGTTTGTGTCCCGCACATAGCTAAGGCTCGAAGCATCCACATTCCAAGGCGGGGAGTTGCAGTCCGCGTGTCGTTTCCTGGAGGTGATGGTTTCTCCTTCCAGTAATGCATTTGACATCAAGAAGCCTAGCGTCAGGTCTTTGGAACGATCTCAGGAGAGTTCACCCTGAAAGAGCCTTGACACCTTAGACGTTCCAGTGTTTGCTTGTTGGACTATGTTCGGCATGTAACAGTTTTGCAAACAAAAAAACAAGAAACCTTTCGCTCTCATGAGGTTTTGTGTGCTTTTATTTTTGTTGCATCACGCATTATGCACATGTGGGGTACGCTTTCCTACGATTTCCTACGTGAAAGCTGGTTTCCACTAGAGATTCCACCTCTTTCCAAAGGGTGCTCCACAACTTGATTTTCAATTCTTTGATTCAACTTCCCACCTGTCATGATGAACACCTGCTCCTTAGGACGGGATCGTGGTGGTGTGAGTGGGCAACCTGGGTTTCCAATCTCGTTGGCTCCGCTTGGGAGCCGGTGGTCAGCAGCAGCTCAATGGACTTGACGGAAGCTTGACGGTCCATAGGTCAAAGCACTGGCATGGAAGGCAGCCGTGTGGGGCCACAAGGGTCCATGAGGACAAAAAGAAGCCTAGCATTGCTCTACTAACTTCTGTGCATCGCCGCTTCCGCAATGCACATGGAATACCACCATATCCAAACCATTTGCATCCATTTGCATTCTTATTGCGCCAAGTTGATTTCTTTTCGATGGCAGGGGAACCTTCCGCTCTTGCATGGTAGCTTCAGAGCGTGGCACTTCAAGGTTGGGTTCTATGCATTTCTATGCCATGTTCCTAAGAATGCCACCTTTTCGCAACTGCAGATGACATGTTTTTCCGACATGGCCAGCGACATTCCACACCAGGTCGAGGCTGAGAAGGAAGAGGAAAAGCGACAGAAGGTCGGAAAGCCTTATAGTAGATTCCCGACAGAAGGTCATAATGGTATGCTAGAGGGGTCCTTTGATAACTTTGACTTCCAATCCAAACATATATAATCATAGGCATTCATAAGGCTCATATGATCCAAAATCATGGGCGAATGGACCCCAACTCCCAACTGCTGGACGATTGGATTACAACTTGCCAACCTGATGATTGCTTCATGTGACACGTCAGATGGAACAACGCTTGAGCTACCTTCAAGCGGTTTTCCGTTCCTGGTCTACTTTGGCAAGCGCCAGGGCCTGAAATGCATTCTTCAAATGCAACGTGCAAATGCGATCAAATCCCGTGTAGGCAGGCAAACGTGAGAAGGAGTTGGAGAATGAGAAGGCCATAGTTTAATGCTAGTTTTTGCAAATCACTCCAGTAACGTTTGAGGTTTCTTTTGTTCTGTGTCTATATTAGAATGATGCTGTTGCAAGATGTGGTCAGGAACGGCTACAGAAGGAGCAGGTCAGCGCTTGGTTAGACAGTTTGACAATACTGGCCCATGCTGTCGGAGGGATGCGTTTCGCACGATTTGTTTCAGGAGGGCCTACTAAGGGAGGTGGAGGACACCGCTTGACTGTATTGAGCAAATGCAATTGCATGTGGCTCATCACATTGGCACTAAGAGTGCTGTAAAGCAATAAAAACAGATAGCATATATTATATGATAGCATGATGTTTCAATCACAGGGCTCCAGACAGAACCGGCTCAATACACATCCGTTTGCATTTGAAAAAATTGCCAGAATTTGCATGTCTTTGCGCAAGGATACTCGGCGTCAGTTCTCAAAGATGCGTAGCGGTCTTTTGGGCATGTCAGCGCAGGTGGGGGTATCAGTTTTTACCTTGGAAGAGAAGCTGGCAGCTGCCCTCAACCGTGCTAGATTAGCTGCCCTTGCAATCATCCGAAACCTTGTCAGCTACGTTCAGCTACTACTGTAGACATTCTGAGCCAAAAAAGGATCAAATACGGAACTGATGGCTGGTATAATACTGGTGTTCTTTTGTATCTTATTTGTCGCTTTTGGTAGTGCCGACTGCAAGGATTACATACACACCTTTGGATGACTTTGCGCACCTTGATCATGAAACTTGTGGCAGGCAGACTCTGACCAACACTCGTCCAATTTACTTCGCAATGGCCACAGCTGGGTTGCTGTTGAAAGTCCTGGGCTGCAGTCGTTTCGATTCATTGAATTTTTGGTGGCAATAGAGTGCTGCGGCCTAAGGTCAGGTATTAGGATCGTGGAGGGACTTGCTGATGGAGAGAAGGTGTGGAACATGGGCAAGATGTATGTTGGGCATGGCAACACCCCCCACAAAAGGCAGCTGATGAGTGGAAAGAGGTGAAGGAGCACTAATGCCTTGAAATGGCTGCTGTTTACCTTCATCATTTTACCTTAATCAGAAGAGATGGTTGTGACACGTTGTAACTCTGAAACTGGAAGTGATCTCAAACGAGTTCATGATGTGTCCTTGAGGCTATTAGAGAGTCGTGTGGAGACCTGCTTTCATGGGCTGTCACAGGCTCCATGTTGAGTAAGTTTCTTTGGACTGGTTTTTCGAAATTAGTCTGGTGATGTTTGCTGGTAGTGTGGTTGAAATTGTCAAATTGATATATTGAAAAAACAAGACTATCCAAGGTCAGGAGGAAAGGAGGAAAGTCGAGCAAGAGCTTGAGGTTGGTCCATTATTATTTCATATTATTTCTCAGCGTCATAGTGCTGGGATGCATGCAAGTGCTGCCAAGTGTGCTGCCAGATCCATTTTAGGAGACACCAAAGCTAAGCACGATTTCCAGGAAAGACAGCAAAAGGAACGCGAAAGTTTGAGGCTATGTACTGTCCGCTGAATGGTGTGTAGAGCCAATCTTAGATGCTATTGCTGGGGGTGGCTGGTTTGCTTGTGTACTTTTTCATTATATATATATATACTTATTACTAAGTATTTATTACTTTCTCCATTGTGTTCCACATGAATCCTAAATAGCCCATAGATGTCCATACTATTCCAACCTACCTTTTCTTAATGGCTTTGAATGATTTCTTTGTGCATCTCTGTGCTCAAAACCCGGTGTTCGTGAATAAAGTGCATCCACATTCGGGAGATGGTCCAGTCCAGTGCTGCAGCCTTGTGCAGTGCATTTTGAGCATCATGGACTCTTGGCAGATCATCTCTGCTGGCAGATAAAAATTAGGCAAACTATTGGTAGCAATCATCTGCAGGAAGACTCATTGATAGACATGTGCTTGTGGACACGAAGCTTGCACAAAAACTCAAATATTGTACAAAGCTGGCTGTTTAAGGACCATGAACCTGCTAGCATTGCCTCTTGAACGTGAGCAGATCTACTCCATTAAGCGACGTTTCCCCGGGTATTCGGGCAAGGTGCTTTACCGAAGCCTGACAAGATGTCTTCACATAGGATCTCGCCCGTCCAACAGCAAGTGACCGCATGTGACCACAAGAAATTGCCAGCAGGTTCCCGAAGAGGCCCGATTTTGGTCCGAAGAGGATTTAGAAGCCTTTTTCGACAGCAATGGTTCCCTGTTTGCATCTATTACTGTATGGTTGATTATGGATGTACGATTTCTGTAGGTCTACCATGGTATACCGAGGTCAGAAACAACCGAGCCATGGATGCAGATTAAGTTGCCCCTTCAACAAGCTGTGCTTGTTGTAAACCGTAAACCGTAAACCCAACGAATCAAAGGAATTGATGATGCTTCATTGCGTGATCCACCGAATAAATGTATTGTATTTTCCGATGCATACAGATACCAACCCCACCTTTTTGCCTCCCATCTTGCACTGTTGAAGAGATTTTGATCCAAGGCGCTCCAGCGCGCGTCCTGTTGCAGAGACCTGTCCTTTACTCTCACGATTGAGGCCGATTTCAACAGAATTGGGCCACACGACCTTGATGCCAGTCCTTGTGAAGCGTTGGATGGCAGTAGATTTTGGCAGAAAAGTCAAATTACAAAGGTTTTCTGTCACTACATATTATGGCAGAATTTACTGTGAGAATTGTGAGATGTGTAAACATTTGGCTCCCAACTGCAATCCTCGGATTTCGGCCATCCTTGCCAGGCTTGAGCTAGCGAAGAAAAGAATTGATGAGCCAACTATCGAGTATGTACCCTTGATGCGATTAACTTACTTTGACGGAAGGCTATGTTTTCAATCCAGGTGCCTTCTGGGCACAGATTTTGATACACTTCTGCTGGATGAAGCCTGCTTTTGAACATAAGGCTGCCTACAGCAGATATGTGCAGGGACTGCGAGATGACTGGTACAGGACACTTGGAACAGCATCAGTTCGAATTGAATGGACATAATGGACATTGCATCCAGAGAAAGAGTGTTCAGGGAAGAACTGCACTTGGTGGTTGAATGGAACAATCGGTGCAGGCCGTCATCGGCACGAAATTAGCACATGCGACTGTAGATTCCTTTTGCAAACAAGTGCAACCCCCAGCAAGCAATTAATCTGGGATAGATTTAGCATGTTTTTGCAAAACATGATCAAGCAAGGCCTCTTTTTGCAAGACTCATACGGAACCCAGTCATCCAGTCAACCATATGTCACAGATACATAGCAAAGGTGTCCCAGAAAAAGGAATGGACTTCAAAAAAATGTGTTTGGCCAAGGAACCCCCGCCTCACCAGTGTGGCTGAGTGCACCTTGGCAACATCAACATCGAATAACATCGAAACTGGATTTGGGTACATAAAAGGAGGTATGGTACTGGTGCTGTTACCCTGTGATGGTGAGTTATTTGCAGGTACAGAGGTGATGCGCCTACGCTCCTTGCAATCCATGCCAACTGAGCCAGTTTTGCTTGAGAAGCCACGCCTCTTGCAAGAAAGAATAAAATCTTTGCATGTTATGCTTGACTGCCGCTGTTTTACGTTGTTGCATGATTCTACCGCCTGGATGATTTGGCGCAGTGTCCAACCTCCAAGGTGATTGGTATGCCAGATTCTGGAATTTGGACTATTTCAAGCGAGACTGTGGCCACGACTATTGGTTGCTTGGCATTTCAATCTTTTCAACTATCGTGTTGGGCATCCATCACACGATCAAATTTGATGATGGTTTTCCTGATGGTACTCTTCCATCGGAACTAAGGTTTTGCCGACCGCAGTATCCAGCATTCGCAACATGGAGAGCAATTGGTATGTAGATTTGGCCTTTGTAACTTTTTCATACACCATGCAAGGTCAAGCACTTTGAGACAAAAGCGTCGGAATATTTACTGTATGAACATTTCATGAAGTCATGTTTGGTGATGATTTATTTGATATGATATGCTGGATTTTGCAGAAGTGAGCATGCCATGGCGCATGCCGTGGAGGGATCCACGAGCTGAGGATGGTGATGAAGCGGTGCTTTGAAGCAATTTGATTTGGGTTTTGTTGTGTAAAACATTGGCAAACCAACGCCCAAAAAAAAAACCGAGGACGGATACACTGCAGAAGTGTGCAAAATGCCAACACGTTTCCAATTTTGAGCTTGCAGCAACCATTTGGAATCCAATTGGAAAATATCAATTGTTGTGCTGGAAGAGTTGCACTTTCATATTCACCTCAGGCGATCGACAAGGTGGCACTCCATGTCAGCATAGCTGAGTATGTGACTTGATCGATTGAGCACCCCAAAGGGATGCCCTTCCCTGCACCTTGTGGTTCGAACGACCATGCCATACCTGTTTTTGTCCATAGAAAAGGTGATCAACCTACATTTGCATCGTTCCAATGAAATTTCACCAGGTCGAGTTCACAAGAACCTTGCAACGCATGGACCGCAAATGTGACCAGGACTCAGAGGGTTACAACATGCCACTCACATGTCATAACACACTATGCCCAGTGGGACACTGGGATTCTGTTGTATTGAACGTTTGGTGACTGGGTTTTTTTAAACGTGCTACTACAGTCCCGTGCCTTTGTGTTTTTCTGGTTCTCTGAGCTCCCTGAATGTGCAGCATTCCTTCCTTAGCTACACTAACTTGTTCACTGAGCAAATATTATTGCCAGTGACATTGCTCTTCCCTTACAAATTCCTAAAGCCGAGGTGTACGTCAAATTTTGACAGGTCATGATGGTCTATTTAGTCTATTTGAACTTTTAAGGGTCCTAGGTCACCCTTAGGCCTTAGACTATGTCAATGCCTTGACTTGGGAAAGCAAAAGGAGAAAAGCATCGCATTTCCTCGGCTGACTCTGGACGGTTATGCACCTTTCTTTGGTGTGATGCGGAATCCTGGCGAGTGAAATTCTTCACTAAATTTTGCCCAGTTTTGCTTTCGAAACATTTTGAAACCACTCACAACAGGTCGGCAACTGAAGGGTTTGGGACAAAAGTATCGGCAGCAAAGTCCGATCTGTCTTGGGGATTGCTTTTGAACCAGATGCTTGATGACTCACTGTTCAAAGTTGCAGGCTTTTGGGAGGAATCTGTTTGGCAGTCGTTCTCCGTTCTGCCCTCCCAAGGAAATTCTTTGATGAGTGCTGGACCAAGCTGGGCCCTGAAGGATTGCCGGACATGACACCAAGGCCTCACTGGTCACTTCGAGAGCCAGGTTTCGGCTATCCATTTTTACTGTTGGTTTGTGTGTTTCTATTTGTTTGGTATCTTTTTGGGAGATGACACCAATGTACACCAATGCTTTGCGAGTCTTTGTGCGGATACTTTGGCCATGTTTTGGGCAGGCAATGATGACATGTTCCCATGATAATGCACTGCATGAAGTTTTATCTACCGCATATAACAAGACAACGTCAGCGTCCACATGGGGCTCTGTACATGCTGCATATGTCAATGAAACGTTATGAAAGATATTGAACGTGGAATTGCTGTACTGTATGATGCCCCATGACCGTATGTACGATTATGTATGTACATTGCCTTAGCTACTTCTACTAGGTGCATATACATTATATATACAATTTTTGCGAGTAGTCTTCTTCCAAGAGCAATCATCGATATATTCCGGCTTAATCAAGCTTTGGTATGTACATGCCGCGGAAAACAGACGAATACTGCCATAATGAGATTCTCTATATCTTTGTCCTTACCATTGATGGTCAAAATCCTGCACCAAAAGGGTAGCTGCTTATATCGAATCATCACCATCCAGGTGATGCAGGATTTCTTCCACCAACACCGACACCAGGCTTGCTCAAGTTTTTGCTCACGCTTTTGATTTGCAAGATCCCATGGAGACGCTCTCACGTTTCTACAAGGCGCTCTGAAACACATGGGGGAGCTATGTGTTTGTGGTGACGTGTCAACAAGGGTAGTCTGATGTATTCTGGGACTCGGATGAGATAATGATAATGATAGTATGGTTTATGAAAAGTTGCTGGTGAAGCTACCACTACATGAACTCTTTGGCAGGTCACACTTGCAGCGACCGGCTCCATTACACGACTCCATGTTCCTCGCAAAGATTAGGCCTTGAAAGCCATTCAGCCTGCAGACTACCTTTATCAACATGTATCAGGGCTCATTGCGGGCTTCCACAGCCAGTATTCAGAATTCAGATCTTTCCTGGACGACCGACAAGTGCATTACCTTGGGTGTGTTTCAAACTAATCATCTTTTGACCGCTTCACCAAAACATACCAAAACCAAGGTGGAGGTTGCCGGAGCACACACTTGGTTTAACCAGATTGAGGGCAGAAGAGTGTTACTTGCCTGAGGGTGAGGAGCAGAAACAACACTGTTCATCACGATGTTTGCTCATGTGCCTGCTGGCCATCATGGCGGCATTGCAACTGAGCAGACGCCATCAGCAAATGAAATGAAATGAATTTAAAAAAGGCTCAGTGCGCCCTTCGTTGCCTGGGAACTTGCCACTGATACAAGACTGGAGGATGTGAGCTTCTGTTTGGCGAGGTTTTTCCTCTTCCCACCATCAGAGTCACGCAAGCTCTACGAAGAGACAGGTGGTCCGATGCAGGACCGGACATAATTTGACTCAACGGAGTAACAGTGCCCAAAGACAGGAGAGACAAGCTTGCAAGCATTGCAAGCATCGTAATCCGTCCATGCTGTCACTTTGTTGAGGGAGCAGTGCCTGCTGTTTCTAGGAGACTGGCGGCTTCGCTACAAGCATCAGTGGGGCAAGGGCCTTACAACCTGACCGCCAGTGGGCTCTTCCTTGTGGCGCCCAGCTGTTTGCATCCAAGGTCGACATTTTGGCGCCCAGTGCAAAGCGGCACCCGCTCTTTGCAGAAGCCAAGTGTCAGGTGGCAGTGCTTTACTTGGGTCAGACCTTAGCCACTTGGACAAGGACTTTCAGAGCCAAGGTCTTGATTGTGATTCGGAAGGATTCAATGACAACTTGTCCAAAATGGTCTCAGGTAATTCCTGCCGGCTGGTGGTGGTACTCTGTGTCTTTGGATCCGTCCGTCACGCAGGGGCACCAAGACTTGTGTCTGTGTGATCATGTGCAACAGACTTGCACCAGAGGAGATGTCTTGAGTGTGGGGACAGTGACATCTTGGTTGCCGGTGGTTCAATCAGGTTGTGGCATCAGTTCTGGACAGATGAGAACAAGCTCAGATTCCCAGAAGTTGCATGGGAGTACTTCAACTACCAGCAGCTCGGCGATTTGATTCTCAAATTTGGTACTTCATGCCTTGAACATAGGAACAATCATGGAACATTATGGAACTATATGTCTTTTTGTGAGCCATCATGATGGGAGACACAAGTATTTGTTCCAAGTACAGTAGTCAGTTTTGTGTCTTGACCACCTGGCCCACAAAGGAAGATGACTCCAGAATTCTGGACAGTTTTGCCCAGAAAAATTGAGGCTTTGCGAGAGCCTCGGCACAAAGATGAGCCATAGTTTGGCAGCATACTTTTTGAGAAATGTGAATGAAAGTTTCATTTGAAGACAAAATTGCATAGAGTCGCAGAGCTTTGCACCGGGCAGAACCTCTAACAGATTCCGGCAAAACAGATGAGGAGTTCTGAGGTATACTTTGCCGTTTTCCTTTGTCGTTCTATGTCATTCTCGATTTTGCATGGTATCAATGGTTTTGCCATGTTTTACATACCTTCGCCTCGTTTCCATCAGTCCAGTTTGGATTTCCATCCTGATGTTCTTTTTGATTCCTTCTGTCATCCGAATCCAAGTGCAGTGCACGTTGGCATGCGAATTGCAGGAAAAAATGGCTGAAGCTGAGTAGAGTCGAGTAGAGTAGAGAGCCAGGTGACCAAGCAGCTTGGATTGCTGATCTCCCTTTTGGTGGTTTGCGACAATGATCTGATTGACTCACAACTTTAACCTATTTGGAAATGTCAACGGAGCGAGATCAGAAAGGTTCCACCGTGAGTGGAAGATAAGTTTCGCGAAGTCAAAGAGCACATCGCAGTGGTCAAAACAGCTGAGTCCCATTGAGCTGCATCCGTGGAACACTAATCCTGAGTGGCTCGCCTTGTTTGTCAGGGTGCGTCAGTCCATGATAGCATTGTCGGCCGTGAGCCAGCAGATGAAGGCGGAGTCTGATCAAGAGCGCTTGCAAAAACTTAATTCACACTGTGGGAATATGTGTATGTTGTTACCATGAAGAAGAAAAGCATCAAACTTGCGATAGTAGTAGGGTTCTGAGTTGATATTGAGATATGTCGGGTGCCATGGAGCTTTCACGATTTAAAAGTAACAAATTGTTGACAGGGCGAGAAAGAGGTGCTCCTTCCCATTCTTTGGCCAGCACCTTGCAAGTTTGTGCATTGCAAGAACGTAGGTTTAGGGACAGGTTGAGCTTGTGGAAGCCTGAGGTCAGCGTGGAGAGAACTTGTCCAGGAGAAACAGCGAGCCGGGAGCTTACACGACATGGTTTTGGGGCTGCCAGAGGGCAGAGTGTCGTCCTTTTCGAATTGAGTGATTGAATCTTTGTTGCTTTGTGACTTCCTGTTCGCAATTGATTCTTTTTGTAGTGGTTCTATGGCTAGGTTTGTACAAGGGACCATGCTTGCAAACGCCATCAAAGGGTCAAAAGGTCAAGGTCCCCAAGAAATGTCACTACGCCATGGGCAGATTTGGGAAATGCTCATAAGACAGATTGAAACATTGACCAATTGACATAAAACTCGCCTGTCTACAACTTCGGAATATATATTAGACTGTTGATGGTGTTTATTCATGTTGATTCCGTCATATTATATTGTGTTTTCATTTGTCAATTTGTCAGATTCAGAACGTCACGATTTTCATGCCATGATGTGTGGTTCATCTCGCACATTTTTGGATGTTTCCTCCCCTGAGGATGAGAACATGGATATCACACGCCGCTTGTATGAAGAGGAGGCCAAGAAGGCACAGCAAGAGGCACGGGAGCATAGCTTGGTGGAGCAGTGATCACAACCCATCAGAGGATTGGCTGTTTGTCATGCTGTCCAAGCTCCAGATTGCATGTATTACATATGCATGTCACCTGTCATTCACATGTCATGAGTATAATAGCATTGTGGCGACGAGAAAACACACATCACATACCAGACTTCGAATTGGCCTTCTGGAAACCCGAATCACTTGAATACAAAGTGCATTCTGCAAAGCTCCGTCTCTTCGCAGGCACAGAATCTGAAGACAGAGGCAAGACGCGGCAAGTGTAGTAAGTGTACTAGAGATTCAGTCAACCAACATGTACTGTATCATACTGAACTCACTAGTATGCAGACACGTGTAAATTCGCTGGTGAAGTGACTGCCCTTTATGTTTATAATTGGTGTTTTCACCTGCATTGGAAGGCATCGAATATGCGACAACGGCACCTGCATGCACAGCAGAAGCGCCAGGCGGCGTTGCACAGAAACTCGCTCTGGTAACACATTTCTGGATATGGATGGATATAAAACACTGTAATATCAACAAAATGTTCCATAGGGTTTTGCTTCACCAGTCTTGAAGTGGTACATCGGTAGCAAAACCCCCAAACACAAAAAATAAAAACAAACATTAACCAGGAGAAGCGTTTTGGATTGTTTTGGACCAGCCTTAGAGTTGCCAATGTAATTTCTGCCAGGCAGTCTTTCTGATGTCCCTCGAATCGAGGGATCAGACCCTCCTTCTCCAGGCTCACCGTCCCGATTCGGCCTACGCGGCCAAGTGGCAGATACTGAATGAACCAGTTAAAAACCAGTATAAAACCTGTGTTGTTTGAGTCTTGGCATGTATAGTTGAAGATGTTTGCTACGTTTTTTTGGTGAAATTTTGAACCAAGAAAGGGCATCAATGGCTTTTGATGCAGAACCCTAGTTTTGAATCGATCTTGTTGCTCTTGCTAAAGCTTCAGGTAGCTATGAGTGCCTGGCGCCTGCTGCCTACAACATGTTAATCAGATGAGCCATGTGTAATGCATGTTGATATGACAAAAGTGTTGCAAGCCAGAAACTCACTGATGCATACAAAAGTGTGAAAGTAGGAGGTGGCTGACACAAGATGCTTTGCGAATTCTCATGGAAGTCAGTCACTTGGTGGCTGTAAAGGCGAGTGCATCGAAGACAGGCGAAAACACGCAGCTTCCTCATTTATCCTCATTTGAGATTATCTAGCATTGTAGCCGGTACAAAGGCCAGGAGCCAGGCTCCTGGAGGAGATTTGCATTGTGAATTCTAGGCAAAGACTCGATGTGAAAGTAGAATGGATGTTTGCCTGCCGATATTCTCAGGCTGTTGAAGAGATGAGAAACAAGTCGCATGCTTGGCTTGCTTTATCAGTGGCACACTCTTTTGAAAGGGTTCCTTCAAACCAGTCTGACAGACAAATAATGACAAATATGATCAAATATCGACAGAAATTCAGTCAATACAAGGGTGCTGTCATTGAGGCTTGAAGGCCTTCAGAACTCAGATTCCTTCATGAAGGTCATGAAGGGCCAACATGTCCAGGGTCTTGAGCTAAGATGGCATTCATCAATTCAGTCAGTTCATGTCAGTTCAGAGAGTCATAGAGAGTCATGGTGTTATATGAAACGATGTGAAATTGGTTTTGCTTTCAATTACAAATGGTTCGTTTTCGAAGATGCATTTCGACCCTGGTAAGTTTTGGCCCGAACTATGTCAGAGTATGGTGATTGAACAGCCAAGTAAGACAATGCAAAAATAATCTCAAGCGGAGGCCAGTTGTCATGCAGAGGTAGTTTGGCTTGAGGTGCAGAGTAGAAGGTCTTAATTTCACCACTCGGTTCCATTAATCATTAATCCCAATATTGCGAACATCCATCCCGTATTCAAGTTCTCTCAGTCTAGTTCTCTTACTTTGAGGTTGTCAGAGACTAGTCAGGCACGTTAGCATCCACGCTTTGGAAAGTTTCAGCCATGAAGTAGGTCAACACCTTGAGTGCTACTTCCGACGTATTCCCGATGGATAGCTGCAAGGAAACATATGAGACAGATGCCTGTGAACTTTCGAGCGTGATCATTGGTGCTGGCCTTATCGCAGGCAGCTCGAAGTCTTGGATGTTGCTTTGGGTTGTTGTCACTTTTTACATTGAGAATAACCAGAACAAACGGTCAATGTCAACGGTTAGAGAAAGCATTTGAGATCAGGAACTGCGCTGGCAATTATTCCAGCACACGTGAAAATGCTTTCTTTGCGAAGCGCGGATGGTGTCTCTACACACACGTTACTGCTGACAAATGTGCAGCAGATGCTGGCATCATGGAACATGTTGGTCCTGAAGTTCCCGCAAGTGCAGATGTGCCTTTGCTTCTGAGATTTCTGAGAAAGCTGTGTGATTGGATTTCGGCCATGTGTTACTGGTGTTTACTCTTGGGCAAAGAGAATTAAACTCCAAACGTTCCAAAGCCCATTTACCATCCTTTACGCCAAGCTTTGCCCTAAACATGGTTGAGGTGTATGTGTGTGTGCGCGTGTGTTGACCACCTCCTTAGTCTTGCAGTCCTCAACATAAGTTTCTCCACATCAAGCTTGGTCTGTGTAAATGTAAGTTTTTGTTCATTCATGATGCCTGCTGCAACGGTGCTCAGAAAGATGTTATCTATATTTATCTATAAGTAAATGTGTTTTCTTCGTAGCAAGCAGATATGTGCAGTTCGAATTGGTTGGATTGTCTGTCAGGTGCCATTTGAACGAACCATTGTGTCAATGCAACCTTTTGGCATTGTACCAGACACTTGTGCAGTGGCTCTTCCAGGACGCCGTGGGGAATCTACCCTCCAGGGAACTAACACATCCCACCCTGGGAATAGGAAAATCATTTGCAAACGTGCCTTGGGATGGGATATGTTAGCTCCCAGGAGGGTAACTGATACTTCCGAGTTGAGTTAAAGCACTGTCACTTGTTTCCCTCGACCATGAACAGCATTCTGCAAATGACATTTTTATCCAATGTAAACATACTGTAGAATTGGCAAGCGGCTTCAGTGCTACACTTCAATTTGGAAGTTCAAAGGAGATCAAAGCCAGCGGAAATGATTGCCCTGATTGGGAAATGCTCTCATATCTGGCTCGTGCATGCCAATGCAATACATTGCAATACTAGAGAACTTTGTAGGAATACAAGGAGACACAGGAGATACTTCAAAACCAAAACAAAACTGACAGGGAGCTGAGTCGCTAGGTCCCCTTGTACTATTGGTGCGTTCATTTTGCCACAGAGTCTGACAAGAAGCATTTGAAGAGCATGTGGCACATCCAACTGGGACTTTTGCTTGTGGGTACAGCAGCTCTCATTGCGTGGTCCACGTGACTTGAAAGAAGGGTCCAAATGGGGTAGCATTGGAATTGCTTTTTAGTCCATTTGAATCTGAATAAATTCCTGGCACAAGCCGGCTTTACTCCTCTTTGCTCTTCCTGCTGCATTGTAAAACTTTTGGCAACTATTCCAACCTAAGTTCCTCATAGTAAGCAACATTAGCAACCATGCTGTGACATTCAGTTTGTTTGTGTCGGATAACTGTGCCTGAGATTCTCAAATTGCAGCTGGAGCTTACGCTTGCTGGCGAGCATTTTTGGCTATGTCAGTGCTATGCTGAACGTTGTACGTCTTGTGCCGCAGATTCGGACGTCTTGTCTACACAGAGGATCTGGCAGCATCAGTTACCGGATGCACCTGGACTTTATTTATATAACAGTTCTAATATGTTTTAAAGTGTTTTAACGAGAACCCTTGTTGCAATATTGGCCAATATCATCATGATGTATAAATATGATATTGATATAGTGTTGATCATGATTGATCAACCAACTTGGTGTAGGGACAGCGCTGGGACATTGCTGATTTGGGGGGTTCTTGTGTTTTCAAATAGGCTTGGTCTCTCAGTTGGGTAAAATCTCGTAACTCGACTTTTTGTTCTCATGCTGCAAGTGTGTGAGCCTGGGAGACCCGTAGGTATACTCTGATGAGCGTGGGTGGTTTGCTGAACGTGTACTTCCAAGTCTTCAGTTCCCATGAGAGGCTCTCAACTGTGGTTTCTACAATGGTTGGGAACATGATGTTCTTCATTGTGCTGTTTGTACCGCGCTCGCAAATAGATCCGGACGGCAAGAGCAATTGTTCATCATTTTCCGAGTTCGGGACTGCCAACCTTCAAGCCATAGACTCGACTTAGGTATGCCTCTACTTTGATTGCTGTGCACGCCGGCGTTCTGAAGCACTGATTTCTTGTTCTACCTGATTCGAATTCTACCGCTAGAAGCCGCGATTTATTGTGATCATTTGAAATCTTACTTTAAAAAAGCAGCAGGATTGCATCGAGGTTGCACAAGGCTCGTAGCTGTGAGCTTCACGTGCAAAGCACATGCAACTAGATCTAAGCAGCTAGCAGCAACATCCCGCTTCCATTAGAGGAGGTACTGGTTGCTTTTCGAAAAGGGTCAGCCTGACATGAAGCGCTGTTTATTGTTCAGAGTTGTATGATGTGCTCTTTTGGAATTCACATCCTAACAGTGGCTGCATTGGAGGTGCTGGGGCCAAAGATCGCATTTATTCAGGCTTGGGATGCCTTGGGGATCTAGGATAAAGATCCTCAGAATTTTCAAGGAAAGCAATGCACTGACAATGGTTTTGGGTATATATGTATTGTTGTGGATATGGAATTACAGAGATGTGGCTGTTCAATTTGCGCGTGTGGGCAGGCACACCCGCGCCAAAGCCAGGTCTTTGTCAACGCAGGGATCTCAGAGTTCAAGCTTTCAAAAATCCCGGACATGGAGTGTAGTTCGCCAATATCAGGCATGTGTCGATGCTTGCCTTTCAGCTCCAAATCGGGTTCTCCTACCTTGTTTTTGGATACCTCGGCTGGGAAAGGCTCAACTGAACCTCTTCGACATGTCGTGGCATCAATTCGTGAACTGCCAGGTCAGAACAAGGCTGTAAGCCAAGTCGGAGAGCTGAGGAAGATACCATTGGCATCCCAAAACAGACGCAATGTCACGAATCATGACAGCATTGACAGCTCATGCCAAGGCACCACCAGCCAGCAGGACAGCGAAATTCGTGGGAAATGATGGAACATGTTTTCTGGACCATTGCCTTTTGATAGATTCAAAGGGTGTTTGTAGTGCAAGAAGAACGGCCTCACACAATCGAACATCTTGGGCTGAGTTGGGATGGCAAAGATGAAGCAGGACCGAACCACCAAAGCCCGCAACAGGTACGAATCTAAGCTTTTTCCCATGAATTACGTGAGTGAAATTATTAGTGTGAATGTCAAGATATTGTCCCATTGCTCGTTTAGGAAAGTTTAGGGCAAAGGCTGGAATAAGGAAATCCATCAACATATTCTAATGGTTGGGATTTATTGTCCTTAGATTTGTGTTGTTTACCCCAAGGTCTCCCACAAGTCCGTTCTCATGACGTCCCATCGAAAGACTTTATCTAATGCAACGGATCTTTTGACACTACCAAAACCCAAAGCAATGGATCGATAGCTGGCTTTCGCCCGCTCAGCTGGCCTAGGCAGTGGAATGTCCGGTCAAGTCGTTGAGCAACCAATTGCAGGATCGTAGCTGCAGGGCTCTGCATGAGACAACTGCATGAATTTATTTGATTGGGACAATCATCGATCATTAGATCATTATAAATTATAATTTAATTATATTATATTATATCATGTACATTTGATGATCAAGACTCAGATGAAGCATATTGCTTTATTTGGATTGGTTTGGTACAAATTGTGTCATGGCTAAATCATCTCATGCTATGAGACTTTGATACACAGCTGGTGAGGATTGATCTATAAAAAAATATCGGGTTTTGCCGCACCGAAAGGCGATGCTCGTCCTTCTGAGCCAGCAATTCAGCAGCCAGGCCAGATACTTTGGATGCGATGTAGGGCAGGTAAGACATGAAATGGAGCCAGTTTGTACATGTCAGTGATCATCCATGAATCATCAACTATCAATGAAATTACTGTTGACAAATTTACAAACGCAGGAATTTGCACATAGATGTTGCCGCTAGGCATGCCAGTGGAGCCAGCACAGCCAGCATCAGAACCACCTGCCTTGGAAGAGTTGGAAGATGGACGAGATGGAGGCAGAGGCCTTCAGATACCTTCAGCATGTTCGTTCACTCTGCGTCCTTCACGTGAAACAACAAGGATCAGAAAGGATCAAAGAAACATGGATGACAGGCAACCAAGCACCTACTTCTCACCCAGTTGTAGGGCAGCCAGGTGCAAAACTATGCAAGATGGGTCAAGACATCAAAAAACTCCAGGAATTTGCAAGACTCTGTTCTACCATACTAGTGCTAGATATGTCTCCACGAATTTGACAAAGGTGAGGCTTTTTGTGAAGCAGCAATACCATTTGCCCAGGTGCACGAGCTCAACCATCAGAACTGCCAGCTGGCGACTTCATACCACAAGAGCCAAGGGAAAATGAAGGCTTGAGACTCGAGCTAACCGTGGAAAGCAGCTGCTGCAAGAAATTGCCAATCCTTCAACTGACCTCGTCATGTTAAGAAATATGAGAAACCAGCAGTGACGCCGTGATGGTTCCTTGTAAGTCTTATGAGGCGCAGAAGAGCGCAAGCTTCAAGCTCTAAGGCCAACAAGCTGGGTGGAAGGGATTGAAAATGGGCTGCGATCTGCACCCTTCACTTTAACATAGTCATTGTCAGAGCCCAACCGAGCAAACTGATACACTGAATAAGTGGCCCAAGCCACATTCTATGATTTTTGGATAATGCCACATAGCCGTAATGGTCGTCACTCACTGCAGGCGGTTTGAAGACGATGGTAGAGCTATTGCTGCTCCTGCCTGGCAACTTATTCAATTAAAGTTGGGTGAAGGATTCCTGACCTGTTGATGACCTCCCTTGGACAGTGTACCATTGCACCGTAGGTTGGAGAGAATTGACATCCATACCTGCCCTTTGTTTTGGCCAGCCACTCAGAAGCATTCGTTTTGCCATGGGATGCAAAGAGCACGTTGAGATGACGGGAAAGAATCACCACAGGCAACTCAATGAGAGAAAAACCTATGGCATGATCCCATATGGGTTGGGAATCACCGCAAGAGTTAGCAGAATATATGGATATATATGGCGCTACATGGCGTGGCAAGGTTGAAACCAACTCCAAGGACATCGGACAATGAATCAGAATGTTTGGAAAATGAACCATAATCAAGGATAAAAGAATTCTCCGCAGACATCCGCATACCATACATATTTTTGAATGACATATATAAGTCTATTTTTTAATAATGATATTTATAATTTTATATGAGCCATGTTATAAATTATCGAGTATTGATTCATGATACATTCAAACAGGGTTCCAAGGTTTTAGCTGAAAAACGAAAGGAAATGCCTTAAAATACAATACCTCTAAAATATATATGTAAATATTATAGGCTTTGGAAAAGAATAAGGAATATCCTAATTTACCCAAAATATACTACATTTCGAATAAATATTTCCTATACCTTATATAATAATTATCTTTAAAAATTTTTTTATTTTTCTAATAT